>JAJPUD010000547.1:290328-335028 GCA_023553655.1 Myrmecobius fasciatus
CATATCATAATAATCATAAAATCACAGTAATCATATCATAATCATAATGTAATAATAGATTCATAAAATCAACCCTCATTCTATAAGTATCTATAACATAAATATAGTTCTCAAGAGTTTTTTTTTCTTGTTACCTTTTTATGTTGCTCTTGTGTTCTGTGTTTGTAGATCAAATTTTTTGTTCAGTTTTGGTCTTTTCAGTAGAAATAGGTGAAATTCTCCTATATCATTGAATAACTATCTTCTTCCCTGGAAGATAATGCTCATTCTAGCTGGATAATTTATTCTTGGCTGTAATCCAAGTTCCTTTGCCCTTCAGAATATCTGATTCCAGGCCCTTCGATCCTTCAAAGTAGAAGCTGCTAGGTCCTGTGTGATCCTAATTGTGGCTCCCCGATATTTAAATTGTTTCTTTCTGGCTTCTTGTAATATCTTTTCCTTGGTATGATAGTTCTGGAATTTAGCCATGATATTTCTGGGGGACTTAATTTTTGGGTTTCTTTCAGGAGGTGATCGGTGGATTGTTTCAATAAGTATTTTGCCTTCTGGGTCTAAAATATCAGGGCAGTTTTCTTTTATGATTTCCTGGAAGACAGTGTCTAGGTTCTTTTTTTCATCATGGCTTTCAGGAAGCCCTATAATCTTTAGATTGTCTCTCCTAGATCTATTTTCCAGGTCAGTTGTTTTTCCTAGGAGATATTTCATGTTTTTCTCTATCTTTTCATTTTTTTTGTTTTTGTTTGACTGATTCTTGAAGTCTTGATGAGTCATTTATTTCCAATTGTTCGATTCTAATTTTTAATGTCTTATTTTCTTCAGTTACTGTTTTTAGTTTCTTTTGCAATTGACCAACTACATTTTTTTGTTCATTGCATTCTTTTTCCATTTTTTCTATTTTATTTTGCAGTCATCTCATTTCGTTTCCCCATGTTTCTTCTAACTCTCTTTTAAGATTTTTTATGCAATCTTCAAAGAAAGCCTTGTGACATGGAGACCATTTTATGTCTCCCTTTGGGGCTTTTTCTGGAGTTGCTTTACCTTTAGGGGCCTCAGGATTTGAGGTCTGTTCTTCCCTCTCTCCATAAAAGTTGTGTATGGTGAGAGCTCTTTTTGGTTTTTTATTCATTTTTTTTTAAGGTATGAGGTCTGTTTAAGGCAAAGGTGGGACAGTTGCTTTAATTTGCCCTGGGGCAGTTCTGCTGATTGAGTTATTTCAGGTACTGGGAAGTTCTGCTGATTGAATTATGTCAGGTGCTGGGCAGTTCTGCTTTAGTTCACCCTGGGGCAGTTCTGCTGATTGAATTATGTCAGGTGCTGGGCAGTTCTGCTTTAGTTCACTCTGGGGCAGTTCTGCTGATTGAATTATTTCAGGTACTGGGCAGTTATACTGATTTAATTATTTCAGGTGCTGATCAGTCCTACTGATTGATTGCCCTAGGGTGCTGTCTAATGGCAGCTAGGTCCAATGCTAATCAGGGGTTCAGTGGTTCACAATCTACCCCCCACAAAAGGCAGACCCTCCAAACCACCTGCCCACAATCAGGACAGATTGGCCCAAGAGGCCCGCAGAAGACTCCCAGGTGTGTGAAAAGCACAACGCTCCCACTCCTGTTCCGACTCCTGTTCCAACGTCCTGCTCCAGCTCCCTGCCCTGGTCTCCCTGTGCTGCAGTCTGGGTTCAGCAGACCACCCCCCTGCCCAATTAAGACAGACCTGTTTTGAAGTTCTTCCAGAGTATCTTCTTCTAGAATCGTGTTGTCCTCCAGATATTGTGGATTTTTTTGCTTCAAAATCAGTCTAGAGCCTTCATATGTTGTTGGTTTGAGGGAAGGTTAGAGGAGGTTACAGAGACTCCTGTCTGATCTCCACCATCTTGGCTCCACCCCCGGAAGTCCCCCTGAAATCTTTCAAAGAGTTCCTGACTTCAAAACTATTTTTATAATGATACTAAGATACTATTTGCTTATTAAAATATTCAGTTTTGGGGCAGCTAGGTGGCGCAATGGGTAGAGCACTCAGCCCTGAAATCAGGAGGACCTGAGTTCAAATCTGGTCTCAGACATTTAACATTGCCTAGCTGTGTGGCCCTGGGCAAGTCACTTAACCCCAATTGCCTCAGCAAAAAAAGCAAAAAAAAAAAATTCCCTTTTCCAACTACATATCTATGTGAGACTGAATTTTTTTCATAAACTTCAATCACAACTTATCACCACTTATACAACTAATCACAATAAACAACTTATTACAATAGATTGAATGTAGAAGTAGATAGGAGAATCCAGCTGTCTTCTATTGAGCCAGACATTAAAGATGTTATTTGTTAACATGTTAGATTTATTATTGTTATTTTGAATGGATGAAATAAATATTTTAAAATATATCAATCTTAATTTCTAATTTAGGAAATATTGATTAGGAATCCATACAGAGGACTCTGGGATCTTCAATAAGAGTGTAAATTTATTCTAAGACCATAAAGTTTAGGAATCTTTATTCTACAAAAATGTCAAAGTGGTTTTCCTAAAATGCAGATCTGAAGATGGTATTCCCTTATTTAATAAACAAAAGTGATACCATATTGACTCCAGAATAAAATATTTCATTTTTATCTTTATCTTTCTGAAATATCTTTTTTACCCGACTTAAATTTTTTTTTTTTGGGGGGGTGAGATAATGGGGTTAAGTGACTTGGCCAGGGTCATACAGCTAGTAAGTGTTAAATTCTGAGGCTGGATTTGAACTCAAGCCCTCCTGACTTTAAGGTGGGTGCTCTATCCACTGTGCCATCTAACTGCCCCCTAAAATATCTATTTTTAATATAAATTTTGTATGTACATAGTTATCAGTATATCATTATACATATAAATATATAAAGATACACATATTATAAATATAGTTCAATTTTGTTGTTATTGGTTAGGGTGCTCAGTCAAAACATTTAGAAATGGGGCAGCTAGGTGGCAAAATGGATGGAGTACCAGCCCTGAAGTCAGGAAGTCCTGAGTTCAAATCTGACCTCAGATACTTAATACTTCCTAGCTGTGTGACCCTGGGCAAGTCACTTAACCCCAATTGCCTCAGCAAAACAAACAAACCCCCTCCCCAAATATATATATATATATATATATATATATATATATATATATATATATATATATATATAAAACAAAACATTTAGAAATTCCTAGTCTACAGATACAGTTTAGGAAAATCAGCTTAAGTATCTGGGTTCATCTTGATTTTATCTATTGTCAACAATCGACCTCAGAGTAGGAAAAAGGTTGATGCCTTCATAGAGCTGTTGCCAGCAGCTACAATCTAAGTTTTAGAGCCCCATTTCTCTCTCTCCCTGATTGTAATAACAGGACTCTCTTGAGTTGTACTCTTTTAAAAAAAAGTCTCTGGAAATGGAACCATACTGTTATTTTCTCTAAATTTTTTTGGAAATATTTTTCCTACAGCCTATGGGTCTGGGATTGATTGAGCTCCCTGCCTTCATTATGAGAAATCTAAAATGACATTATTGCTTTCTTCCAAGCTTCCCATTACTTCCACTTCACCAACCAGCTTGTCCTTGTTGATCATAATTAAATGCAGAGTAGCTGCTCAGCGGAATCCTCCAGGGCTCTTGTCCTTGACTCTGTTGTGTTAAAGATTTTTTTTTAATGATTTGGATGAAGACAGACATGGCATACTTGTCAAGATACAAGAGATCTTGACAGTCTAGAATGATGGGTTATATCTAATAAAATGAAATTTGAAAGAGAAAAATATAAAGTATTATACTTGAGTGGGAAAAAATTAACTTTTCAAGTATAACATGGAGTCAACACATTTAGAAAGCAATTCATATGAAAAAGATTTGGAGGTTTTCCAGTATTACAAGCACAACATGAATTCAATCTGATGTGGTGGCCAGATAAACAAATAAACATAAAACAAAAAAAAAATCTAACTGACTAAGGAGATTTAAGAATGCATTAACAGAAGAATTATGGGACATATGGGGTTTTCAGGGAGGACTAACATTTCTGGTGTGAGGCTTGCTGAGTCCTATTCAGGGCTGATCATCCACTATTGATGTCCACCTGTCATCCAACTCTTAATTATGGTTCCAAGAAGCTGGCATGTGTAGTGATCTCACCCTAATAAAACCATCTCAGCAGATGGGCTAAATCAGGTTAAGGATAATGTAAAGTCCTGAAGTCACTTGAAGTAAAGGGATGTCTAGCATGTGAAGACTTTCTTTGGTGGAATAAGAGCAATTTGTTCCAACAGTCATGAAGGTGGCTGAAGCAATTGCTGTAAAGTGCTTATAGTTTGGTCAGATGTGGAAAATGCCAAGATGTTTAATGTATCCTGGGTCATTGCCAATCATTCTGACTTTTGTCTTGCCACTGGACTTGAATGACCCTGAAAGAAAGCAAGATTGACAACTTTGTACAACTCTGCCTCCCTTAAATTCAATTCATGTATCTGTCAAGACATCACCTCGTGATGACATTGATCCTCTTCAAAGGAAGCATGAACAACAATAACAACAAAAGTATAATGTCCAGAATGAGGGAGATAATAATCTTTATTATATCTGCACTTGTCAGCCAGACCATTTCTGAGATAGCGTTCAGTTTTTGCTGTGACTTAGATAGGACTTTGGTGTATTGGAGCATGTCTAAAGGAGAGCAGCCAGGATGACAAAGTGATAGAAAACCCTGCCATGTGAAGATCAATGGAAGGAATTAGAATTTATAAAAGATTTAGTAGAGACACAATTATTGTGTGATATCCAAAAGTCTTTCCTACAGAGTCTATAGAAACTGTTTTTTTAAGATTCTTTAAGAATCAGGGAGCACTGTTTTTTTAAGAATTAGGGAGGACTGGAGAATAAAAATTTAATTGTCAGTCTATGACAGGAATTCTTAATTGTTTTTGTTTGATTGTCATAGATTCCTTTGCCAGTCCGTTTTAAAAATATTCTTACACTCTTTCTCAGAATAATTTGTTTTAAAGGCGTAAAATGAAACACAGAATTACAATGGAAACCAACAATATTGACATAGTTATCAAAATGTTAAAAACAAAAACAAAAATAAAGACTCCAACTTACAAATTCTAGTCTCTGAGATAAAACTTTGGAGAGATTAAAGAGATTAAATAGTGAAGGTCTGAGAAAAACTAAAGACAAAAAATGAGGAGGAACAAAAACTTTCTTGGAGGAACTGCATTGAAGAAAAACTTTTCTTCCCCTGTTGGAACTGATTTGATCTTTATGCTGTGTAGAGATTGAAGGTAATTATTAAGAAGAGAGTAAATTGAATCCTGCAAAAGTTTGGTTTGATAGAAGTGATTATCATCTTTCTTGTAGCTAAAATATTACAATTATTTATATCTTTATGTTATTATTGATCACATTATTAACAAATAATATAGTCAATAGTTTTAATATTCCTTTAATCCAAGAAGATTACAAGATTTTATATATAGAACAATATTAGCAGCTGCCTATGGGAAAAGGCATTTATCTATTTTATTAAATATTGTTAAATCATTTTAAGTAATCAGACCTTAGTAGACAAAAGATTGTTTAAATAGTTATTAACATTAATTTATAAAACCATATTTAATACTTTGATTATATTTAACAAACTGGTAGGACTCTGATTTAGCTGATTAATTAATAAGCAAAATGTGCAGTTTCAAACATATCCCGAGATTACCCTAGAACTACAGATGATAAGAATGACTATAATAATGAATAACAGGCTAAAAGGTAACCACTCTCTATTAGCTACAAGTAACTCTATTAGGGGCAGCATGGTGGCACTACAATATACAAAGCCCTGAGCCTAGAGTCAGGAAGATCTGATTTCAAATTTGTTCCCAGATACTATGTAACTGCAGGCAAGTCACTTAATCTTGGTTTGCCTCAGCTTCTTCAACCATAAAATGGGGATAATGATAGTCCCTACTTCCCGAGGAAGTTGAGATAATATTTTAAAAATTTCTAACACATAGTAGGCACTTAATAAATGTTTTCTTCCTTCTTTCTTTCCTCCTCCTTTTCTTTCTCTCCCTTCTTCTCCTCTCCTCCTTCCTTTTATTTCTCTTTCCTCTCCCTTTACTTCTCCCATCATTTGTATTATTTTATGCTTCTGTTTATCGCTTCCGAGAGATTATAGGATCACAGATTTAGAAATGGAAGGGAACTCTGGGGGTTAAATATCTTGCCCAAGACTTCACAAGTAATAAGTAATAGAACCAGATCCTCTGATTCTAAGTTTAGGACTCCTTATACTGTCTGTTATATCTCTTGGTGGTCAATAGGAAAAATAAGGAATTTCTCAGATGTTCTGCTTTCAGCTAAATCAAACCTTAAGCAGATTTCTAGATAGTGTATGCTAACTTCTGTGTCTGTTGTATAATCTGTATTAATAAAGCATCATCTGTAACTTCTCTTTGACTAGGTGGTCTGAGGTTTGTTGTTTGACTATCATTTTTGAAGAGGACCAATTACCTCACAGATGATGTCTTGACTTGTATGTGAATTGGATTTTAGTGAGTCAAAGTTGTACAATGTTATCAGACTTTCTCTCTCTCTCTTTCAGTCATCAGTCCAATGGCAGGATAAAGATCAAGATGGCTGGCAATAACCCAAGATGCAGTGGATGAACTCAGGATCTTTGATGCTTAACAGCTCTAAATCCTGAACAATGCCTGCTTCAGCTGCTTTGATGATTTTTGGAACAAACTCTTCTCATACACTCATTCCATTTTTTGAAGTCTTCACATGCTTGGGGTAGACATTCCTCTAACTCATTGACAAGTTTAGGGTCTGTTGGTTATCCTTAATTTGGTTTATCCCATCTGCTGAGATGGTTTTACTGCGGTATGACTGCTTCACATGCTACAATATCTTGGAGCCACAGGTAAGAGTTGGGTGAAGGTGAGCACTGATGGTGGATGAGCAGTCCTGAATAGTGCTCAACAAGCCCTCACCCAGAGGTGCTAGTCCTACCAACTGCCAGGATATCACTTTTATATCTCTCCCATTTATTTTTGCCCCAATACATTTTGTCATGTTTCCAAATTCACATTTGTGGCTTTTCACTTTTTCATTTAGAGCCATTACCGGGTCCTTCTATTGAATGTGTTTTCTTTGAAAAATGTATATCATTCTATTGTCATATTCCAGATGAATCTTGTCAGCTAAGTCTCAGAAATGTCCATGAGATTATATTTGTTATTCATAAATTCCTTGTGTTAAATTTCTTTGTTGTGTCAATTTCTCATAATCTTTGCTTTGTTATATAGACAATTATGGCTTTTCATATCGTCAAATTCTTTCTGTAAGGGTTTTTTTTTTTTTTTTTGATAATTACCAGTCACTTCCTTCCTTGTGAATGTGAGTGGACAGAAATGAATTTGGCAAAACAACGAAAGTAGAAGATGATGATAAGGAAACTGGGCCTGATCTGTAATTTTAACTGGTGTGGGGAACTCATACAAAAACCATTTAGGGAGTTGTCTAGGATTGAAGAACTAAGTGATTGTCAGAGGCCTGATTTTAATCTAGGCCTCCCCCTAGTTCTAAGGTTGTTTCTTTATTTGCTATGTCTTTATGCAAAACAGAATGTCTATTTTTGAAGTTAAAGGTGAAAAGAAGATCATAGGTCTTTTCCATTTACATTTATAATAGACAAATTTGGAAGGGAGGTCAAAATTTTTTGATTTCTTTGTATCAAATATGAATTGAAAGACATAGGGTACTTGTAAAAAGCTTACTTCTTTCTCATTCAATATTTTCCAGTTTAAAAGGTTTTTTCCTACCTTCTTAAATTCAGTTTAGGAACTAGAGGCAATATAGTACCAGCATTTGGGACAAGCAAGGCTTTTGATTGGGCATTGATCTACAATAATGTCATCATTAGGATCATTAGCCTTTCTTTACACACATCTTTTTAAAAATATTTTATTTTCCCCCAATTACATGTTTAAATAATTTCTAACATTTCTTTATAGGTTTAAGGATCAGACTCTAGGAACTACAGATTTATCTGATTATTCTTAACCATCAAAGAACTTATAAGGGCATACATAATATTGTTTAGGGACCAAGCATCCCATAGTAATTCCAATGGCCATTCTAGAGATCTTCTACAGCTTCAACATTTTAGAAGAATGACATTGTGGAAAGAGCATAAAGCATCAGACTGGGCATCAGAATGATTTAATTCTAATCTTAGTTTTGCCCTGTACACTGCTGTGTAATTTTGAGAAAAATCAGTTAACCTCCCTGCATTTGGACTTCATTATTTGTAAAGTGAAGACATTGGATCACACAGTTGATAAATTTAAGAGGCAATGCATTACAGTAGAAAGAACATTCAATTTTGGTTGAGAAGACTGAGGTTTACATCCAACTTCTACAACTTATTATCTCTGTGACCTTATAGGAAGCACTACTGTTGGACTCAGTTTCCACATCAGTGAAATAGGAGTGGTGAACTAGATCCCTGATAGGTCTAAATCTATGATTCTTTCCAGTTTTAATATTCTAGGATGCCATAAACATAAAGAACTTTATGTGACCAAGAATACTTTCTATTGTTCATGGATAGATTATCATAATATTATTTATTTGTTTTTAATTGTAATAATTGTAATAAATAAATTGCATTTAAATAGTGCTTTTTAAAAATCAATTATCTCATTTGATCTTCTCAACATATCGGTTAGAAGGATATTATTATATTTATTTGGCAGATGAAGAGACTGAAACTTAAGTGACTTTTTTAGAATCATATAATAGCTGTAGAGTCAGGACAGGAATCTTGGACTCCAGACTCCTAGTCTAGTTTTCTCTTCACTATTGCATTCTCTCTCCATTGCTTACTCATTTCTCCCTCTCATAATTTCACTGACATTTTAGAATTTAGGGTTTTTAGGATCATGTCAAAGATTTTTAAAAAGTTTCTTTGTTTTGCACAGTGCTTTACTTATTAAGTACCTGCACTTGGTAGGTGCCTGATTAATATGACTTTGAATTAAATAGAATTCCATCCATAAAGATGAGAAGAGGTAAAATTCAAATTATGATTTGGTTTTCCTATTTCCAGATTCACATTGAAACTATTAGTTGAAATGAAATTTGAGAATGTTTAAAGATTTCCATTATTCATATCTACTATTAAGCCTGCCACCATATATAAGTAATAACTAGCCAATTTCTACGTGTTGCTATAGGGAAAATGGAAGCAGTCATCTAAGTAGTGAAGACACTGGTTTTATTACAAGGTTCTACTATTTGAATGTCTTTAAATTTCCCACTCTATTGTGTAGGCAGTAATTAATTTAAGAATAGTAATCTTTCCAGAATTTATTCATAAATGTTTGAAACTCAGAATATGTTTTCCATTGTTATAAAAGGTGATTATCTCCTACACTAACAATAGTCTATTTAACCATAATGTGATTGATCTATATTGTTCATTTATGACCTATTCTGAATTATGTTATGGATGTAATAGTATATAAAAAGAATTTCCTCTGATTCCCCTAGTCACAGAAGTAATCCAAGGCAATGTTTTGAAATAAATGAGTCTTTTGGGGGGGGAGTGGGCAGAAGCACTCTTTTAAGTGAACTTGTTACTCTGCAGGGTTGACTGAATTAGCAGGTTATATCAGAAACCATATGGAGTATCTGTATTAGATAGGATGAGCATAGTAGCCTCTAGACTATAAAGACCGAGTTTCCAAGAAGCCCCTTGAATATAGACCCAATCTTGACTCCATGGCATTCTCTCCCTGTTTTTCATCTCAAATTTCTTCAGAGTACCACATCTCTGAATTCTGGGATTGATACTGCTTCACTCACTAGTCTTAACTTTTGGATATCAGTGCTCTGCAGTTACTCTGGTTACAGAACTGGGTCTTTCCCTCATCCTTGCTTTGGGAATCTTTTGGACAACCTAGGTGCCACAGTGCCACTTCCTGGACATCTCTATGTCATGCTTTTTTTGTATTAGCTTTCTTAGTTTCCTTTCATGTGAACCTTGACTCATGAACTTGGGACTCTGGGTTCTAGCTGGTAATCTTATCTTACTCCATCTCCAGGCAATTACTCTATTCCCCAGCTACCTTTAGGTTTGCCACTCCCCACATACCCTTTGCTACATTCCCATTTTCTCTTTCAAAATCTAACTTTTACTCCCCTGCATATATTCTTTTCCCCTCTAGAATATAGGCTCTTTGAAGGCACTTAATAAATGTTATTTTTTTCCATTCATTTTAAACATTTTTTTGGGGGAAGAAGGAATATATAGCTGTCTGATACTTGCTATATTTTGTACCTGGAGTGCCTTTCTAGTAGGGATCATGCCAATTATTTTTGGGAAGAGCCTAAGCAGCAGTCAGACCTAAGCTTTGAGAAATTATCCTCCAGGTTTTACTCTGGAGTGAGGATATAAAGATCCAGAGACAATTTAAAAATTATTATTCCTCTCTTTAGTATCCAAGCTCCCCTAGGACTTAACTTGATCTGTATGATCACAGAACTGGGTGTCTATGTAGGAGAGAGAGCATGTTAACTTCTTGTGCCTGTGGGTCTATTGCTTGTATAATTGAATTGAATTGAATAACTAGGTGATGAAGACTGCAAAAAGAAGGTTAGAACTGAAAAGACTGAAAGACTAGGATAACTAGAAGGACTGGAGGGACTTAATTTTTCAATGAAGCCTAAGAGTAGGCTTAAGAGGAAAGAAATATAGGGAGAGATAGAAAGATACGAGATGATCGAAGAGGGGAATTTCATCTTTCAAGATCATGGAGGAGATATAATTATGAGGTCTAAGATATGACTATTTCTATTGGTAATTGAGGTGAAGCTATGGCTCATGGGAGTTAAGAAAATCAATGAACTTGGAGAACAGGATGTCTAAAGGGACATTAAAACATACATACAGATATATTTGTGTTATCTATTTATCTGTCTATCTATCTATCTATCTGGATTTGGGTTGGAAAGTTCAGTTACTGAACTCCTTGAAAAAGGAGAGATAGTGTCCTGGATGTTGGGGCAATAAAAATATGGACCAAGGGATATAAAGAGATCTCAGCATATATATAACCCATGCTACAAGAAATATTGTGTCTTAAGAAATAATGAATTTGAAGAATTTGCAGATTCTGATGCTGAGTAATAAGCAGAACAAGGAATACAATATGTACGAAGACTATAATAACACAAATATAAAGAACAACAACAAAAAAGAAATGAAATATTGCATAATTTCAATAACCAAGCTTGGCTCTGCAGAAGAGTTCAACAAATGCACGTCCTTCCATTTATTTCACAAATGGAGAGATGGAATATTTCAACTGCTATGAGACATAATGGATAGTTAATTTGGCTGAATTGTCTTTTTTTCCTTTTTCTTTTAAAATATATCTATGCCTATCTCTTTATCTATTCTTTTATAAAGGATGATTTGCAGGGGGAGGGAAGAGTTATATCAAAAATTAAATAAAAGTTTAAAAAATTATTTTATTCTGAGGGCAAAGAATTTTGTGATAGAGATGAAAATCCTTTTGAGCTAGTGAAAACTAGATTCCTGTTAAGAGCCCCAGACTCTAAGAATCAGGTATACTAAAGTTCAACTGACTAGATCTTTCTCCTCTCCCCAGCTACTTGCTTGCTGTTGGCACATTTAGATTTAGATTTCCTAGATCTTGGTCCCTTATTTCTCATTCCTTATTAGGCTACTCAGAAAATACCCTTATTTTAGTTATCCAGATTATACTACTGCTTTGTCCTATGGATGATAGGATAGCTTTTTATTAGTGCCACATCCGATCTTCATCTAAAATTCTATTTAGATTTAGCCCCCAGTGACTCGAGCCAGGAGTGGAATGTACAGTTTGTTACATGCTTAAGCTCTGCAATCTGACTGTGGAACTGCAGACAGTGAAGGGTGGAGAGGGGGTCCTATGCCCTGCAGACACTTATCCCTCTCCTATGGTTGATTTCCCTGTGTCTCATTGTCCTTCTTTGGAAATATTTTCCTCCTCTTTTGTTCTGGAATCATGATCTAGCCACATTTCTGAAAGGAACAGTTAGGAAAATGTGTATCAGGGCTCTTTCCCATCTCTCCCAAAGCTGCTGGTAGTTGCTACGACATTTGTGAAAGAATTTTTAAAGTCTCAGGGCTTTAAACTAAAAGATTATGTTTGAGCACACTATGAAGAAGAGCTAGCTCTCTGGTCAAGGATGCTAGCTGAAGCCTAAAGTGGAAAGTGGAAGGTCCAGAACCTCTGGTTCAGTGGAACCCTTCCTGGCATGGGCCAGCAGAGACCACAAACTAAGCAGTGTCTTGAAGAGATTAAACATCTTGTGGAGACTACACGGCATCTAAGGTCTTTCTCAGCTCTAAATCTGTGATCCTATTATAATAAGGTTATGGGGTCTGCTAAATTTACTTGTAGGTCACCTTTCAATCTGCCACATAATTCATTCTGATATTTAATCTCATCATTTCAAATTCTAGGGTTATCTAGAAGGTATGTTTGTTCATTTGCTCATTAGGAAAATCACAACGTCTTTCTCATTAATTAATTAGTTATTTCAGAGTCCTCACCCCATTTTATAAAATACTATTTAAATGAAAATATCACAACTATTAAATTCAAGAAATTCTTTTCTCTATAAGCAATTATTCAATTTGTCTTTGTATATCAAAGTAACTAATTTCTTAGGACTCAAAATTAGAATTTCAGGCTATACAATTTATTAACAATATAATTAATAATAATAATGTGAAGACATAACCATTTTCAATATTTTAGTATTGGGAATGATTACAGCCAGAGTCATTGCTAACTATTATTACTACTGTAGAAGATTTCTCTCTTGAAGCATCCTTTTTTAAATTTTATTTTTCTTGAGGTTTTTTTGGTCAGTTTTCTTTATAAAATGATTATTATGGAAAAATTTTCATGAATATACATATATAAATAAAAAAAAGATTTCTTTCACTTTTCTGGAAACACATTTGCACCATTCATTTCATTCAAAATATCAAATAAAATCTCTTCTCAAGAATCCATTTCTTTCTCTTTATAAGAGAATGATTTTTTTAACCTCATCCCTTCCTACATTTCCAAACTTATTTCTTGAACTGTGTAGTCTGTGATCCAGATATATGGATTACCTGCAGTTTATCCTGTATATAGCAAGATTTGTACATAGCTGTTTGAATATTTTCCCCTCCATTAGACTGAGTTTCATGAGAGTAGAGATTTTTTTAATGCCCCCACTACTTAGCACAATGCCTTGCACATATTACTTAATAATGTATGTGCATGTATTGAGAATATAAAGATTAGAACAGTTGCATTAAGAAGGGAATCCTCTCCTATATTCTTTCTCTTTGTGTGACTCTCTAACTATGACAAGAAAAGTCTCTTTACTTTCTTTCCAGCTGTTGCTTTCAAGAGTATCTCTAGATTTACTCTTAAAATTTTCTTTCTATTGTTTCTTCTTCAAATAGTTAAGACTTTTTTTTTGATGCAATAGAAGTCTGGCACATTCCCAAAATGTCTCAGATAAAGTTTCCACATGGAAACCAGCTGCTTCCAAGAGAATTGTGATGATGTGTAAGGGAAATATCTTAGAAAGAAAATGGATCATGTGTAGATGCTTGTTCTGGTCAGCTAACCTCATGAGGAAGGGGAAGGCTCTTTGATTGTATATGGAGGCTTTAAAAAAAAAGGTTGGGGAGCTTCAGTCTCTTCTTCTTGGACTCAGTGCTTTTGGGGAAGCTCAGCAACCAAAGGAGAGAATAAGACCTTGTCAGTGCAGAGGGATCATTGCATGCTGTCTTTTGAGAATGAAGGCTTACAGATAATATATCAATGTCACAAATTTTGAGGAGATAGGGCATTTCTCAGCATCCTGTGGTTCTGGAGTTTGGATTTTGAGGCATCAATACTCTGAGGAATAAGGGACAACCTTTGGGGCTTCAGAATAGTGATACTGAAATGCAGATTTATTTAACAGTCTTATTGCATTTAGACACGAACTTGGTGGGACCAATACTCTATAGGAATTGAATTAAGTTTCACCTTCTCCTTCATAAATTGAGATATATAGAAGTTATACAAAAGGGAGTTATACAGAGACTAAGGTGATGTAAGAGAAAGTATGCCCAAGAAGTATTCGGGGAATTATTTGTATTTTTGATCTTGCTATATTTTTGAAGTAAAGACTCCTGTGTGACATTTACTTGATGTTTAGGGGAATGAAACTTGAGGGCTAGTCATTGGAGTCTCTAAAATGGGGTGGAACACAGCTGATGGGGGCTTGAGCTAATGATAGAAAAAAGTTAAACAGCTACAAACAGTAAGGAAGTAATGTTACAAGTCTCGTTCTTGAAGAGAGAGCCATAACATACACATTATACTAAAAAGAAAGACTTCTTACCTTTTCCTATTCTTTCTCTACAAGCTCATCATGGATTCTCATAGATCAAAGTTAAACTTACAATTTCTCTAATTGAATGAGAATTGTGACTATAACTCCTAATTTCTTTCCTTTTTAGAGGTCATGGCAATTTCTCTATAGTAGAAGTTTTTGAAATGAATTACATATTATTGGAATTTGTATACAGCTTTGCAGTGTTTAAAATATGATTTAACCTCCTTTCCCATATGTATGCCTCTCCATTTATGTTCATTATGTATCTACCTTCTTCCCATTGATGTTTTTTTTTTTTTTTTTAACTATTCTACTTTACTAAATTCTTTGGCTTTGAACTTGTGTTCTTTGGCTATGAAAGGTAAGCACATCAGTGAAAGATTATGAGTTATGGTTTTGAATGGTTATGAATCTACATTCTACTTTAGGCTAACTATCAAGGAGAGCTACTAATTGTACCCCAGTACTCCAACCAATATCTCAGGAATCATTAGGGGAACGTATGTGACATCATTTAAAAAATAAATGTGTTTATGATTTCATGTATAAGCATTTATAATTTTTCTTTGGGCATTTTAATTATTGTTTTTATTGACACTACTTCTAAGTTTAGAATAATTTTTAAAAAAAATTATACTGTTATCCCTTCCACAGTATGATTTTCTCTACTGTGGTTTCATGATATCATAGGTTGGCATAAGAAATTAAATGATAAATTTTTGGAGAGTTTTATGAAAACTGTAGAAGCTGACAAAGGTCAGCATATGACACATAGAAAGTTTAGACATTTAGAAATGCATAAAATATATATATATAATACCAACATATTTTATCTTTTAATACCATAACAATTCAGACGTCTTCTGTGGTACAAAGGGAGGGCCCAAAAGTTTTACATAGATTTTTCAGATTCTGGGAATGCTACACTGATTTTAGAAATTAATAACATGCCAGCAAAGACAATTATGCATGCATTAGAATAGTTGAGATTTAGTTGGGACTGAGGTGATTAAAATACTAGATAACAATGATTAAATTGCTACTGGCAAGGAAGAGAGGACCTTCAAGTCACTGGCTCTATTGTCTGTTCAGTAATAATTCCAACACAGCTATGGTTTACAGGAAAGGAAATTAATTACAATGATATAGCTACTTAAAATTTCACCAAATAATGGTTCAAGTTCTCCTGAGATATGGCACTGTGAAAGTGATTCTACTTCTAGATTCTATTCCTGATTTCACTTTTGTTGTATCTTAAAAGCACATATTGGTTTTTGTTGTTGTTATTGTTGTTAAAATGTTTATCTGACATATTATACTGATTCATATTATACTGTTTCATTTACTTATTTTCTTTTTAGTTTTTTCTTTATGAAGTCTGTCTGCAATAGGATAGGTTTTTGAGATATTTAAAGTAACAGTTTTAACCTTGGCACAATGGCTTTCATCTTCAGGGACCTTTATCAACACCAAGAAGTCAGAAAGTGATATATGGGATTCTGATGATAGTTTTTAGTTTCCAAGAGACATTTAGTAACCCTTCCACAATCCCCCTCCAAGAGCAGTAAAAAGCAGTAAAATGCTACATTGTTCATACTTCTGTACTACCTTTGGTGCTTTGGAGAGTTTTCCATACACTGTTGCATAGATAGATTGTTATAAATTTGCTTATAACCATGAAAATAATATGATTATTATTTTTTATTAAAGCTTTTTATTTGTATAACATATGTATGGGTAGTTCCCCAGCATTGATCTTTACAAAGCTTTCCATTACAAATTTTACTCCCAGTCCCCTCCCCTCCCCTAGATGGCAGGAAGTCCACTATATGTTAATAATATTGAAATACTTGACAAGTCGTTATGCAAGAAAAATCCTATCTACAAGAAAAAAAAAAGAAAATCAGAGAAAGGAAACACAATGCAAGCAAACATCAATAGAGAGCATGAAAATGTTATGTTGTGGTCCATATTTCATATTCCTCTCTCTGGGTGTAAATGGTCTTCTTCAGTGAACAAATGGAACTGGTTTGAGACAATTCTTTGTTGCAGAGAGCCATGTCCGTCAGAATTGATCATCATGTAATATTGTTGTTGCTGTGTATAATGATCTCCTGGTTCTGCTCGTTTCACTCAGCATCAGTTCATGCAAGTCCCTCCAGGCCTCTCTGAAATCGTCCTGCTGGTCGTTTCTTACAGAACAATAATATACCATAACATTCATATACCATAATTTATTCAGCCACTCTCCAATTGATGGGCATCCCTTCAGTTTCCAGTTTCTAGCCACTACAAAAAGAGCTGCCACAAACATTCTTGCACAGGTGGGTCCCTTTCCCTCCTCTAAGATCTCTTTGGGATATAGTCCCAATAGAAACACTGCTGAGTCAAAGGGTATGCACAGTTTGATAACTTTTTGAGCATAGCTCCAAATTGCTCTCCAGAATGGTTGGATCCGTTCACAGTTCCACCAACAATGTATTAGTGTCCCAGCTTTTCCACATCCCCTCCAGCATTCATCATTATCTTTTCCTGTCATTTTAGCCAATGTGACAGGTGTGTAGTGGTACCTCAGAGTTGTCTTAATTTGCATTTCTCTGATCAATAGTGATTTGGAGCAACTTTTCATATGACTAGAGACGGTTTTAATTTCATCATCTGAAAATTGTCTGTTCATATCCCTTGACCACTTATCTATTGAAGGGTGGCTTGAATTCTTATATATATGAGACAATTCTCTATATATTTTAGAAATGAGGCCTTTATCAGAACCATTAAATGTAAAGATGATTTCCCAATTTGATGCTTCCCTCCTAATCTTGTCTGCATTAGTTTTAGAAAATGATATGATTATAAGGAAAATGGGAGATTAATTTGATGAGTGAGGGGAAAGGAATAAGCATTTATATAGCACCTACTATGTTCCAAGCACTGTGCTGAGTGCTTTGTAAATATTAACTCATTTGATCCTTATAACAATCTTGTAATGTGCTACTGAGAATATCCTGCAAATACACTGAGAGATAAACATTTTCAAAAACAAAATTTGGGGCTAAGTATGAGTTAGTATTATCAAAAAATAAATGAAATCCACAAAGAATGAAAAAAGTATAGTATAAAACATAGCTTCTTAAACTTTTTCCACTCCCAACTCCTCTTTACCTCTTTACTTTTTTATGTGATCTCAGGTATATAGGTCTATAAAACAGGTATACAAATCAAACATTTACTGATAAGAAATCATAATTTTGTGACCTCCACATTCAGTTATGTGACCCTATATAGGATCATGAGCCACAGTTTAAGAAGTTTTGGTATAAAGGATAGGGGCTATTTCAGACTCCTCTTTGAACCAAATCATTAACCAGAGGCTATAATGAATGGTCCAGATTTTTCTTTCTTTCTTCTTATGGCATTCAACAAAGTAATTCCTAATTTGCTAAGCAAGGATATTGAATTGAGAGACTCAGAATTTCCCTTGAATGAGATTTCTACCCGTGTGGTTTTCCTTTTGTCACCTTCATTGCTTTCATAACTGTTTTTATATTTCCACTATTCTCTTGTCCAGCAGTCTCACTTTATGTTCAAGTTCCTTCACTTCTTCAGTTGTTGGGCTTTTGTCTTAGTTTTTTATCTTCCTTATTCCCTTCACTGCCTATTAAGTTAAGAATAGGAATAGGGATTTCATTGATATATAACTCCTGGATGAGACTACCTCTACTAATGGAAATTGGAACCTTCATTGAAGTTTCTTGTCTTAGTCTCTTAGAGAGTTGCCAATCTCTCAGGCCTCAATCTACCTGCAAAACAAAATAGATAAAAATAAAATGGAATAACATAATGCTAATTTATGGTTTTCTAAGTCAAAATATGTAATCTTCAGGATCTAATTGAGTTTGACACCATGGCTTAGAACACTAAGGACTTAAATGATTCTCTTAGGGTCACATGGCCATTTTATTTCAGAGGTAGGAATTAAGTCCAGGTCTTCCTGACTTTGAGAACAGGCCTCTGTTCACTATGCTCCCTATATTATGAAAATAAAAAGTGAATGTATAAAAGTAGAAATAGGTATTTATTGAACACCCACTGTGTGGCCAGCAGTGTGCTAGACAAATTGTGAGTGCTATAAAAAGAGGTCAAAGTATGTCAAAATATAATTGAGGATGGCCCCTGTCTTCACGGAGTTTGCAATGGGGAAGCAAGACTCATACATAGAATCACTTAGAAGATGATAAAGACATGGTAAAATTAAGGCAAAATAATATCCCATTGGAGATTATATAAACTAGAGATCACCGTGAATAGAATAGTAAGCCCTTGTAAGCTAAGTAGGATTTGGATAACTAATGTGACTCTTCAGGGGATATATATTTAACTTCATTTGGACATGACATTGATATGTAATTATTAAAATATTGGAAATTTCAATTATATTATTTATTAAGCATTTAATATTGCTATGTGAGGCAGCTAGGTAGATCAGTGGATAGAATGTTGGGTAAGGAGTCAGGAAGACCTAAGTTAAACTATAGCCTCAGATATAACTAGCTGTATGAACTTGGACAATGGCTTAAGTTACTCAAATTGTTTGCCCTAATCTATAGGAGAAGGAAGTAACAAACTACTCCAGCATCTTTGCCAAGAAAAGACCATGGATATAGTCCATGGGTTCAAAAAGCATTGGACTTGACTAAACGATTCAACAACAACAATGAATGTGCCTTGCACTTTGCTAAGCACTGGGGAAATGATGAAGGGCAAAAGGTGATCCCTGCCTCAAGGTGCTCACAACCTAATAGCAATATGCAGCAATGCTGTACAAATATACTATGGATAGGATAAATTGGAAATGATCAATAAGCTAATGACCATAGAATTAAGAAGGATTGGGAAATGCCAACTGCAAAAGGTGAGATTTTAGATTAAACTTGAAGAAATTCAGGGAAGATAGTTGTAGAGAGGAGAGAGGACATTCCAGGCAGGGGGAAGCCAATAAAAATGCTCCGAGTTGGGAGAGGAAATGTCACATATAAGGAACATTAAGGAGGCAGTGTGATTGCAATGAAGAATATGTCAGCACTATAAGATGAAAGAAACCATAAAAGTTGGAGTTGTTTACCAAACAGAGGGTTTTATGTTTGTTCCTGAAGGTAACAGGGAGTCACTGGAGTTTTTGGAATAGGAAGGTGACCTGGCCAGATGTGTTTCAGAAAAATTACTTTGGTAGTTGAATAGAGAATGAACTAGAGTAGGGAAAGACTTGTGGCAGAAAAACCCATCAGATTATTGCAATGGTCCAGGTGTGAGGAGATGAGGGTCTGTACTAGAGTGGCTGCAGTATCAGAAGAGAGAAAGGGGAACATTGAAGAGATGTGATAAAGGTGAAATCGACAGACCTATAGATATTAGTAGCGAGAGATAGTCTAGAGTAAAGGAGATAGCTAGAGGCTGAGTCTGAGGGACTTGGAGCATAATGGTAATCTCAACACAAAGTCTGGAAGAGTGAAAACCTTAGAGAGATTGAAAAGTTCAGTTTTTGAAAATGTTGAGTTTAAGATTTTTACATCCAACATGAGATATTTGATAGCTGGAGATTGGAGACTAGAGGTGAGCAGAAAGATTTGGGCTGGATGTATAGGTTTAAAAATCACCCACAGAGATGATAATTGATGAAACTACTATGTGGAATAGTAGAGAGGGAAAAGAGAAGAGGGTCATAGACAAAATTCTGTGGGATGCCCTTAGGTATTGGGGGTAACTTGGATGAAGATCCAAGAAATGGGGACTGAGAAACAGTAATCAGATAGGTAGAAGGAGAATCAAGAGAGAGTTGTGATTTGAGGGAAGAGAGTATCAATAAGAGTATCAATCACTGAATGGCAGTGTGAGAGGTTGCAGAATGGTCAAGAAAGATGAAAATTGAGAAAAGGCCATTGGCTTTGGCAACTAAGAGGGCTTTGGCAACTAAGAGGTCATTGGTAATGTTGGAGAGGACAGTTTTGATTGAATGATAGGGTTGGAAGCCAGACTGTAGAGAGTTAAGAAGACAGTGACAGGAAAGGAAGTAGATGCACTTATTATAGATGACTTTCTCAAAGAATTTAGTCAAAAAGAAGAGTGGACATGGGAGAGAGAACATGGTCCCTCAAAGAGGAAAACAAGGAGGAATAATAATGGGGATAAAATAATTAAGTCAAAAATATTAGAAAACATTGAGAGCAGTGTATAGAGTTTTTTGTTTTTTAAGAATTAGGGCAATAACAGGCATATTTGTAGACAAGACAGAAGCAATCATTAGCCAATGATAGATTGAAGATAAATGAGAGACTTGGAATGATAGAAGGAGCAATCTGCTGGAGGTGACAGGATGGAATGGGATCACTTGTGTATGTAGAAGGGTTTGCTTTGGCAATGAGAAGAGCCACCTGTTCAAGTGAGGTGAAGACAGAATTAGTTTAAATAGTGGCAGAACAAATCTGAGTGATATGAGATATGGAGAAAGGGAGATGAAGAAGCTTTCAATGAATGACTCCATTTTTTTCAGTATAGTATGAGGTAAGGTTGTCAAATATTTTGATCAATCTCCTGGCAGTAAATAGTGATCATATGTATATATTTATTAAGTTCTCTTAACTGCCAAATATAATTATCTTTTCTCAATTCTCATGCTTGATCTCTTTGCAGCTTTTGACACTGTTTATCAGTGTTATCAAATTGTAAAATATTTTACAATGTAAGTATTATTTATCACTTTCTTTTATCTGGAGACTCTCTTTTATCTATTTCTGTAATGTTGTTTTTGTGACATTGCTGTCTCTTGGTTGTCTTCCTTCCTGTCTGCCTACTCCTACATTTCTTTTGCTGGATCTTCATCAAGGTCACGCTCATGAGCTTTAGGTGTCTCTCAAGGTTCTATCCTGCATCATTTTCTCCTCTCACTCTATGCTATTTTTCTTGGTGATCTGGTTAGCCATGGATTCAGTGATTAATCGATGCTTCCAAGATCTATATTTTCAGTCCTAATCTTTCATCTGTGTTCTAATCATGCAATACTAATTGCCTTTCCAATATTTTGAACCAGAAGTCCCTCAAGTCATCTTCATCAACATTAAAATAGAATTCATTATCTTCCCTTCCCCCCTACAAAAATTATCCTTGCTTCTAAACTTCCCTATTATTGTCGAGCAGGCAAACATCCTCCCACTCAACCAAGCACAAATTCTTGGTGCCATCCTAATTTCCTCACTCACACTCACTTTCCCTAACTCCGTTTTCTTTCATTGCTATTTATTATAACTTCTTCTTTCATAACATCTCTTGCTCTTCATTATTATTTCTCCATTCATATAGTCACTCTCCTAGTTCAGGCCCTTATCTCTTCATACCTATTCTATTACAATGGACTTCTAGTTGATCTTCTTGCCTCAAGTGCCTTCCAGTTCCAATCCATCCTTTGCTCAGCTGTCAAAATGATGCTTTTCTAAAGGTCAAGTCAAACCACATCACTTTACTTAAATTCCTGTAGCTCCCTATTATTCTTGTTTGTCCTTTCTTCTCAAAGAGGAACAATGACATCATGAGGTTGAGGTCTTAACTTGCATATCAGTTAGATTTGGCATTTAAAACCCTTCCCACCTGACCCTTCCTACATTTCCCAGTCTTCTTACTATACTTACTCTGTCATCCAGCTACGTTGGTCACTTGTACCTTGTCATTGACTCTCCCCTCTGCCTGGAATGTTCTCCTTTCTTCTGCCTCCTGATTTCCTTTTCACATTTAAAGATTCAACTGAAATCCCACTTTCTACAAGAGTCCTTTCTCAATACTTCCTGACTCCTCTTTGAAAGTGGTTCTGTTTACACTATATATGTCTTATATGTCCACAGTTTTGTCTCTGCCACCAGTCTGTGACTTTGCTAAGGGCAGAGACCATGTTTTTGCCTTTCTTCATATTCTCAATGCTTGGCACAGTGACTGACACAGGGTAAATGCTAAATAAATACTTGTTGACTGTTCACCACCATACCAGGTTATGTGGGCATCTTAGAAATGGAAATAACAAAGACATCCAACCATCATTATGCATTCCATGTGATCTTCCTTTTGATGATGAACCCTTGTTTATCTCTGCACCCCAAGTATCATCTGCTACTGTTGCTTAAAGTCATTGTTGCCATGGTAAGCAATGTGGATAGTGGTTATAGGAGCTGTTCGGCTGTTATGAATATAAAGGAAACCGGAAGTTAGGGGCAACAAGTATACAGCTGGGCAAAAAATATTGGAGAACATTGAAAGCAGCATAGTAAATTTTTAAAACCACATTCCCTTGTTGATTACCTTATGACTCTGTCTGTCTGTCTTTCTGTTTCTCTCTGACTCTTTATCTTTCTTTCTCTGTTTCTCTGTCTTTGTCTCTGTGTCTGTTTTGTCTCTCCTCTCTCTGTCTCTGTCTCTGTCTGTCTCTTTCTCTCCTTTATCTCTACCCATCTCTTTTTCTCTGTCTGTCTGTCTCCCTCTCCTCCCTCTTTCCTCCCTCTCCCTCTCCCTTTCCTTCCATTCCTCCCTCCCTTCCTCCCCCTTTCTCTCTGTCTCTCCTTCTCTCTCTCTCGGTCTCTTTCTGTCCCCCATCTCTTTCTCTTTGAACGTCTGTCTCCTTCTCCTTCTCCCTCTCCCTCCCTTTCCCGGTCCCTTTCCCTCCATTCCTCTGTTCCTCCCTCCCCCTTCTCTCTCTTCCTTCCTCCTTCCCTCCCTTTCTCATTCCTGCCCTCTATCCCTTTCTGGGTGTGTCCCTGTTTCTCTCCCTGTCTCTCTCCTCTTCCTCTTCTCTTTCCTTCTCTTTCTCTCCCTCCTTCCCTCTCTTCCTCTCTCTCTCATTTTTTCTTTCTCTCTCTCTCCTTTTTCTTCTCTCTCTCCCTCTCTGCTTCTCTTCCTCTCTCCGTCCCTCCTTGTTACTGATTTTGTGCCATTACATCATGGCTCTGCTCTCCACTTTTATAATTTAGTTTGTATATGGACGTTCTTGCTTCAAAGAAATACAATAGATTTTCAGTTTAGAAATCACATAAATCAAGGAACACATTTGCATTATGAAAGGATTTTTTTCTTTACAAAAAGTTTTGTCATTCATTTTCTTAAAATAGCTGAGTGCTTCTTGTTACATATAAAATATAATTCAATTAGTAAGAGTCATAAGACTTTACACTTGAATATCATTTTATACTTTCCAAAATGCTTTGTGTTATCTTATTAGATTTTTACAATAATATGTGTGAAGTGGGTAGAGAAAGTTTTATGATTTTTCTTTCTTTTTTTGATAAGGCAATTGAGGTTAAGTGACTTGGCTAGGGTCACACAGCTAGGAAATATTAAGTGTCTGAGGTCAAATTTGAATTCAGATCCTCCTGACTCCAGGGCTGATGCTGATCACTAGTCCTATGTGTAAGGATATCTCCTAACATCATTACATTTTGAAGCTAAAGGAAATTACTTAGAGAATATGTGTATATCTTCACACATATTGTAGGATTATCTTTTGCCATGTATTAGAAAATTATGAGTTTTGTATCTCCAAATACATCTTGCATACTATATTGCTGGAGCACCATTTTTTTGGTAACATATAATGAAGTATTGTCCGACTGTAGCAAATGCATGGGGAAAAGTTCTGATGTTTTATGTTTAATAGGGTCACTACTTGTAAATAACATAAAAGCAAGGAAGTGAAGTATGGCATTTCATTAGTTGAATGGGTGCCCTGGAGCAGGTTTAAGGACTTTTCAAAATGGATAGGAGTTAGACAATTGGTCCTAAGAGGAATGCATTCCTTGAGAAGAGGTTAGAATGAGCAAAAGCTCTAAAACAGAGGAAGAGGAGTAGTTCAGTTTGGCTGAAACATAGGAGTGAAAAATGAACATAGGAAGAGAAAAAATCAGATTGATACATTCAAGGCATATCATAGAGACTCTTGAATATCAAGCAATGTAATTTAGACTTTAGCACACTATGGAGGTATCACTGAAATTTTTAACAATAGATTAACATAGAATCATAGATATTATCAAAATTGTGATTAAGGAAGAAGACTCATCTGGTTATAAGTGTAAAATGGAGTGAAAGGGAAGATACAGATAGAACCAAGCAGGTTAGTTAGGGAACTTGTAGTTTTCAAGGTAAGAACTGATGAAGGTCTGTTCTAAGGCAATAGAATTGGAATAAAGAGTATGGTAAAGAGTATGGCTAAGAAAAATACTGTAGGAGTATGTAGTACTAGTTTTAGGTACACCAAGGATCAATGTGCTGCTTTGATATAACTGTTCAGACCTATATCCAAGAAACCACCAAATTGTTAGGTATAAAAGAAATACATATAATTAAACAACAGTCGACTTTAAGTCACAAAAAAGTGAATTAAATAATCAGCATTTATTAAAGCACATATTTCAAAGAAAAAAGAAAAGCATATATATATTAAGAACATATTTATAGCATCCCTTTTTCGTGGTAACCCAAATAGGAAGCTGAGGGGATATCCTCCCCTGAGGACATTCTCTTATTGAGGAATGACTAAACAAATTGTGGTATATGAATGCGATGGAATATTATGTCATAAGACATGATAAATTATATAGTCTCTCAAATTTTCAAATCAATTTCACATTTTAAAATTTTACTGAAGTGATAAAATTTCATTCACTAGATGTCCATAAAAAAGTTAATTCTTTATAATGCCAAGTGGATGGCCTGATAAATCAAAATAATTTAAAAACGCTTTCATCATTGTTTCTGTCCATTAAAAGACATAAGTTCATGTGTTAAAGTGTATAATAGAAAAGTAACATTCCTGGAAAGTGGACTAAATTCATTATTATTATTAAGTGGAATACTTTTAAAATTTATCATGTTTTCTCATGCCAATCTTAAAATTTTCCAAAGGTCTTATTATACATTTCATTAATTTTTGCATTTTCTGAATGTTGGTTGATCTTGACTGCAATGCAATTGGAAGTAATGAAAATTCTTAAAGAATGTCAAACATTAAACTAGTTTTCCAAGAAATTAATATTAGCTAACCTCTTTGCCAAACCACAATAAAAAGAATGAGAAAAATGCATACATAATGCAGGATGTCATGCCATATAGCAGTAGGAGCTCATAATCCACATGCTGCCAATTTTGGTCCCATTATTGGACCAATTTTAGTAATGCGAATTCCAAGTTCTTCTGTAACAACATTTTCTAGCTTGATTTGTTTTTTATTAGATTGGTGATAAATAGAAGAAATTTTATCCAAATGATTATCTTGGCTTATTTCAGATACTGAATTTTCAGGAGATAATTGCAGCCAGTGATTTAGACACTGCTGAATGATGGAAAAATTTTCTAACAATTTTGTAACTACTCCAGACTCTTTTCCCAGCATTGTACAAGCACCATCAGAACAAAATACAATTAAGTTTGCTTTTGAATATTCATTATTAAAGGCACAATCATTTTAAGTAAACAATAATGTATTGAAAATTCACTGCTGTGGTTGACACTGATTCTTTTAGAGCAAAAATTAGCATGACTAGTACAGAAACTGATTGAACCACTCACTGGAAATAAATTATTAGGCTACTCATTCAAAATTGTAGATGCTTTGTCAGTAATGACACAGATTTTTGCAATTCTCTTCTATGATATTCTTAATTATTTTCATCTTAATTTATTTTGTGCTATGATCTGCTATTCTTGTTGTAACTGTATTGCTTATGGAGACAATTGTCTATGCTACTAAATTTTGCTCTTCTGATTCTATTAACCCCTCAAATATCAGATAAAAGCCTATTACATTTTACTAAGTTATAAACAGTAATGATAACTTTTATGATGGAATCAACATTTTTATTATTTAATTTATCCACTTTATTGGAAATTTGTCTGATTCTTTTAAACAAATCTTGAACTCTAGTATGGTAATTAGAAATATTGTGTTCCTTAATTATTTTTCTGCAATGAGACTTGTTAGTGGTTTTATTATTGTCACTTGAGTTTATTAAATATTATCTACATAATTCCTTGGACATATGGATGTGCTTTTCTTCTGTTACTTCTAAATGTTTAACTATTAAACCAATTCTTTACATTCTAATTTATCTTCTAATTTTAAGTTATTTGCAGTTTTCCCATCAATCTAGAAGCACAAGATTCCTTTGATGAATATCATAGTTTTTCTTCAATGATTCATAATTCAATATATTCAAAATGTGCTTCTGTTGACTTTAATACTCTGCAATGGCTTTCAATCCTACCATTACTTTTTGTTTTTTTGTCTTTTTACATTTATAAAGTTTAATATCTCTTTGATATTTTGGCATTTTAAAGATCAGAATCTCAAAAGTAATTTTGTAATATGGTAGTGAAATTCACAATAACAATCATTTTTGTAAAATTTTGTTATTGATTTCTTTATACAATTATGGAAACAAAAAGTTTATCTTATTTTTATACTAGTGTGAATTGCTGTTTCTGGAAAAACCCACAACAAATTTTTATAATTCTATTTCCAAGAACAGTATCATAAAATCAGATTATGAATAAATGCTTTTATTTTTATTATTTAGCAAAGAAGTCACTCATATCATTGATGAACAAGTGTAGTTCCAACTGGGCTGTTACTTGATATGTTCATTTATGTTAACGAGTAAGACAAAAGTGAAACAACAAAGACATATGTTGGAATTTGACTTGTTCATCAAAGCTGTGAGTAAATTTATTTTTCTTTTTCCTGAAACAGATTTTTGATTGTTAGAAAAATTTTTTTATATTTTTTGTTGTTATTCATAATGTGATGACTATCATGACTCATTTTAAAGTTTAATCTGCATTATTAACATTTTCTCCATTACTTCCTAAGTTTAGACAATTCACAAAACTATAAATAAAATCTTCATTTTTAGCATCAAATGATTTCTATTGTGTAAATTCTCCCATGATGTTCAATTTTAAGCCACCAAGGTGATATCACTGAACACAGAGTTGGGAAAAGATAAAAAGTACCATGCCATTATATAACATTTATACCATACAGACACAATAAACATAAATAACTTTGAGGACAGAGAAAACAGCAAAATATAGCAAAAACATTAGGAAGTGATAAGTTTTGAATATCTATCGTTTCTTCATATACTTTACAAGTATGCAGCTTGGTAAATTAATGGAAGTTGCCATTTTACTTTTGATGCTGTGAGAAGGAACAAATTATTATTGCTTGGTGCCTTTGTTTCATTGTCATAGATTTGCTGTCATTGGATTAAACTCCTTTCAGTAACTCCTTCATTAATTGGTTCCAATCAGCTAAATAGATTTGCCTGTGATAGTTTAAGATGGGAGAGGACAAAATTACTTGGAGGTAGAGGAAGGAGGCAAATGACTCCTGAAGTTCTGTTCTGGTGAGATGATGATTTTTTTTTTTTCAGTAATGTGCACCAATGGATGCAACCATGAGAGACATCTGCAGTCCTAACTTAGGCTTTAGTTTCAACTTTCCCACTAAATATCTGGGTCAGACATTCATTTAGTCAACAATTATTTATTAACAGCTTCTCATGTGTCAAGCACTTTTTTATGCAAAGACAAGCAAAAAGAAAAGGCAGCCCTTGCCCTCAAGGAGTTTATATTCTGTAAAAAAAAAATTTAAAATTGATTTTATTTTTAATTTGTGGAATAAAAAAAGCATTTACATAACAATATGATAAAAAGATGATTGAATATGAAGCTACAAATCTTATTAGGTATAATTTGCTATTCCTTTTAAATATATATTAAACTTATGCAAATTTTTCTTTTTTTTTCTTTCCCACTCTAGAGACAGCTTCTATTAGACACAAATATGTGTATATTTGTAATATCATCCTATGCATACTTTTATTTAACAGTTCTTTCTCCAGATGCATATATACTATCTTCCTTTATATGTCCTTTGTAGTTAGTTTGGATATTTATAGAAGTTAATATAACCTATTTGCTCAAAATTGTCCTTAAAACAATATTGTTTTAATTGCATACAATGTTCCTTTGGTTCTCTGCTCACTTTGTTCTTCATTAATTCACGTATGTCTATGTTTTTTTAATCAACAAGCTCATCACTTCTTATAGCACATTAATATTCCATCATAATCATATGCTATGACTTGTTCAACCTTTCTCAATTGATGAACCTCCCTGAAATTTCCAGTTCTTTACCATCATGAAAGAACTTCTATTTTAGAACACATCTAGTCATCAAAGATACAGAAAGTTTAATAACTCTAGTCATAATTCCAGATTGCTCTCCAGATTGGTTGGATCAGTTCATAATTCCATCAACAATGAATTAATGTTCTAGTTTTTCCACATCCTCTCCAACATTTGTTGTTTTCCTCTTGGATCATTTTAGTCAATCTGATAATTATAAAATGCTATCTCAAGGTTGTTTTAATTCACATTTTTCTAAATTAATAATGATTTAGAGCAAGTTTTCATATGATTATCAATTGTTTCTAATAATGGAAGACAACACTTGAATGGAGCGCTGAGAAGCAGGGGAAATGGGAAGAGAGAGAAAAAGAAGAAGCCCACAGGAATGATATCCACAGGCTGCTGAGGCATAGTGGCAAGTGAGTGACTTTTAGGGAATCAATTTCCATTTTTGTAAAATAGGAGGCTAGCCTAGATGCTCGCTAAAATCCTTTTTATCACTAAGATTCTGCAGTTCAAAAAAACTGAATAGCAAACAGGGCTGGTGGTAGAAATCAATCAATCAATCAACAAACTTTTACTAGGGATCCTACTATTTCTCTCCCATTTCACTGTTCTGCCTGCTCTAAGGTTATCATTCCTATTTATTCTCCCTCTCCCTCTCTCCCTCTCTCTCCATCCTCTCTCTCCCCCCTCTGTCATTCTTTCTGTGTCTCTGTCTCTCTGTTTCTGTCTCTGTTTATCTGTCTTTGTCTCTCTCCCTCTCTGCCATTCTTTCCCCTCCCCTCTCTGTCTCTGTCTGTCTTTTTCCCTCTCTCTTTCTTTCCCTCCCTCCCTCCTTCTCTATCTCCTTCCTTCCCTCCCCCTCTCTGTCCCCATCCTCTCTCTCCCCCCTTTGTCTCTCTGTCTGTCTGTCTGTCTGTCTTTGTCTCTATCTCTGCCTGTCTCTGTTTCTATCTCTGTGACTCTGTCTCTCCTCTCTCTATCTCTGTCTTTCTCTGTCTCTTTCTGTCTCTCTGTTCTCTGTCTGAATGTCTCTTCTCTCCCTCTTTCTTTCTGTCTCTGTCTCTGCTCTCTTTCTCTGTCTCTCTCCCTCTCTGTCTCTCTGTCTCTGTCTCTATGTCTGTTTCTGTCTTTCTTTCTCTGTCTCTGTCTCTCTGTCACTGTTTCTCTGTTTCTGTCTCTCTGTCTCTGTCTCTCTCTTTCCCTCCTCCTCTTCTTCCTTCTCCTCCTTTTTTCTCTCTCCCCAGAAAGCCTGACTTTTTTTTTCCCCCAGGCTGACCTTTTTTTCAATATCCTCTCTGTTCTAGTCATACCCCCTCCTCTTGCCTACCATCTTATTCTGTTTTTTTTTTTTTTTTTGTTTTTGTTTTTTTTTTCTGAATAAGGGAATAATGACAGAGTCAGGAGTCCTACAACTGAATCTGAAAGGTGTGGAGAAAACTTGATGTAACAATGCCCCAAGTGTAAGAAGTGGCTGTATATGGGGCAATCCTACTCCTTACCTTCTTTTCCTCTTGCTATATAATGCCTAAGGTTTTGGCCAAATTCCCAGTTCTCCTCCTTCCCCATCCTGCTTTGGAAGTATAAGCTCTTCTCTAGTGGAGATGGGGGTAGTGGGCTCTGTCCTCTTGTCCTTTTTTTTGGTTGTTGTTGCTGTCTTTATTTTCCATTTTGGACTCCTAAATCGAGTGTCTCCACCCTAAAACATGACTACTTTTCATTGAGTGGTTGACCTAATTCTTCTCTAACCCTTGTCACTACCTCTTCCTTTTCCCCTATCCCCTCCCCTTAAGTTTTAGGATAGTAATCAGACATTGTACCAGAACACCAATTGAAAATGAATGAGAATAAAAATTATTTTCACCAAAGAACCTGGATACCATTATCATCACTGAAAATAATGAAATAATATAGCAAATGTCCCTCAAAAATGAGTGAGAAATATATATATATATACATATATATATATATAATGTACTCCATAAACCTTAAAGTCCTATATAAATGTGAATTATGAATTGGCAAAGGAATAAGGAATATAATAGAATAAGGAATGCAATGGAGTAAGCAGAGTAGGGAACATTTTTTTTTCTCAGCTTGTTATATTAACAGAGGGACATTTTAATTTTTGGTAGTCCCATTGTGACTACCACAGGTATAACTATATTTTGAATTTGTATATCTCCTTTCCTCTGAGGAACTCTGTATTTTATGTGTATTATCCCATTTACTGTCTAAAAGATCCCAATGGGAATATGTATTATTAACATTCTGTTGGCATGGGTTTGCCTTTGCGAACATTTTCTTTCCTGGGAATAGAATAATGCCACATCATTATAGAAATAGACATTGACTGGAAATCACCTACCACTTACTGTGGAATAAGTTAATCACCTAAATTTGGAATTTTGACTTTACTTTGGGAGACTATTTTTCTCCTCTGTGCCCCAGTTTAGAATTTAGTCTAGTTTTTAAAATCGTCATTAGAAGTGCCAAAGATATTTCAAAAAGATTTGAAAATATTTTGAATAAGTCTTTTAGTACCAATGGTGTCTGATTGTAGATAATAAATGCTAATATTTTATAATTAAAATACTTCACATGAAGTTTTTTGTTGCCTGTTTACAAGTTTGTGGAAATTTCTATTTGACTGAAACTTTCTAGCCTTGGTCCTAGATCAAAAATACATTCCTTTTTTCAAGTGTAATGAAAAATGGTTCCACTGTTTTCAGCTAATGGCAACCAAACCCACAGATATGCTATTGCTTGTTAACTTGAAATATTTCAGACTCTCTCCATGACTTGTTCTCCATAAAGCTGAGCCATCCAGAAAAAGTAATATTTCAAGTTTCCTGAATCACCTTGGAGCAAACTCAGGAGTCTCTAATAAGATATGTACAAAACCTTGAAAAGTCATGACCTCTATCTTTGTTGCTAGACAGCAGTGTGTGGATAGGTGGATAGGTGAAAAGAAAGTCTTGCTTTGTTTTTACTGGTACCTGTTGAGAATGTCAGGGTTTGGGCTTCCTGAGTACTTGCAAATGTCTCATTCAAATATACTGAGGAATATTTTGCAAAATATTTATTGAATATCTGGATTAGAACAGCTCTTTTGTGAACACTAAAATACACTGGAATATTCTGTCTGGACAGTTTGAGATTGACACTTGGATTGATTATTTTCCTCCATCTTTTTCCATGAGATGACTCCTGCTTCCAAAAAAACTTAGTGGCCTTGTTATGTCACCTTGCTAGAAAAAGCTTGGCAAGAAAAGCAGCTTTTAGATATAAAAGAAAGGGTTCTGAATTAGGAGGTAGAAGACCTCAGGCTAAATACCACTTCTCTGGCTTCCTGGAAGGAACTGGATAGTTGAAAACTATGAAAAAGGGATTCTGAAACCAAGAGGCCCTGGATTCAAGTATGGAATCTGTTATTTTAGGCTAGTAGCAGATCTCTCTGGATCTTAGTTTTCTCATCCAGAAGACAAAAGGGTTGGTTTAGATGATCCCTGAGATCCCCACCAGTCTGTGAATTTATGAAAAAGCAAACTAAAATGAAGAATTCTCAGCATTATTCTTTGGAGTAAGCTTAAAATTGCTCTGCTGCCTCTTTATATAATAATAGCTGAGCTAATTAGAAGCAGGTAGGTAATGCAGTACTTAGAGCACTTTATTTAAAGTCAGGAAAACCTGAGTTCAAATCATGTATACATGTAATTGGGGGGGCATTCTTAAAAAATAACTCGAAGATTTCTTTTTGTCTTTTAATCTCTAGTACACAAAACAGTTCTGGTATTTAGCAAATTTTTGTTGATGGATTCCTTGATTGATTGGAATTCATAAAACATGTCCATGTAGACTGCTAAATACACAATCTATACTGTTACTTTCGAACTCATGGAGAGAGCACTGGGTCTGGAGTCAGGAAAACTGAATTCAAATTCTGCTTCAAATTCTGTGTGATCCTGGGCAAGTCACCTGATCTCTGTTTCCCTCTATTTCCTCATCTATAAAATGGGGATAATAGTAGCACTTACCCCCTAGGGTGAGGATCAAATAAGATAAAAATTGTAAAGCCCTTGGCACATAGTGCTATATAAATGCTTGCTGTTATTATTAATTTTTTCATGTATAAAGTAAGGGTGTTGGAATTCTATGGGTTTGAAGGTCCCCTTGAGTTCTAAATCTATGATCTTATTCACTTCCTAACTGGTCTATGTTCCAGGTTCAAATATAAGCATATTAAAAAGCAGTGACTCATTGAAAAGCTTTTATATAAGCATTGTAGGCTCTATGCCAGTGTTTTAAAAATAGTTTCTTTTCAATAATTTTCATTCCCATTTTAAAGTGATTAAATCAGTATAGTTTCCTTTACTTTTTGAGGAAACAATATTGTCTCCCATTTGTATTTCCCTGCTTTGCTATCTAGCATACCAGTTGTCCTCTGTGGGATCCTGGACTTTTACCAACTGCTGAAGGTAGAAATAAAGACCACCTGGTATTTACCCAGACTCAATCCCTGTCTCCTGACAGGCCATTGTGCTTTCCTCCAACTGTGAAAATTAGTGTAAGCGTAGCAACCTGGTGCATCGATCCCCAGAGGACCTTGACTTGGCAGCCCTTGAGAATGTGGTGAGCCAGCTCAAGAGCCAGGAACCCTCATTTTCCTTTCCCTCCTTTCTTTCTCAAGGGAAAAGATAGGTAGTTAAGAGGGATAATTGTGCTGATTAAAAAAAAAAACCTCACCTTCCCAAAAAATGAACAGGGTCAGCTAGAAGAGGAAAGCTTGAATAAGAAAGACTTCCAATAAGACATGGTGTTTATTAGTGTAATGGGATTTTGGCACTTGTTCAGATGACCTAAGATAGAGATGGGAACCTACTTCTGGGAGGATTGTAGGAGTGAACTGGTAAATGTTTAACAAGTAGCTCTCTTGTGTGGGGGGAAGTCTGTATGATATACTTTCAAATTTAATTTGAATTATTAACATTTTCCTATCATTTTCTTAAGCCTAGACAATAAATCAATCCCTGATTTGTGTATTTGCTGGTTTCCAAGATGTAAATGCTCATCCTTAAAATTTAGCAATCAGTTCTTATGAGCTAGTATGAGCCAGCTCTGGTATGCTACGGGGGGCTGATGGATTCATGTAGGTTCTACATTGACCTATGTTGGGGAGTGGAAGAGGGCAGCTGGGTACATATTAGTTTCTTTCCCTTGCCTGCCTATCAGGGAAATGCCTATAAAGCAGAAGCACCATGTACTAAGCTGGTCTCTTCCCTTCCAGTCCAGGTCCCCGAGTTGTGTTTATTTTGCCTTTTTTAGTTCTAGTTCCAGGAGGGGAGTAGAGTCTGAGCTATGAGGGAGTCAGGAGTCCAGGTTGGATGTTGGGACCAGCCCAGCAGGGAAACCCTAAGATGTCAGGGTGCCACTATATAAAAGTGGGGGAATTTTGTGCTCAGAACTTGGTGGCCCTGATGCTATGTAGGGGCTAAGCTAAACTGTGACTCTAATTCTCTTCCCTCCCCAGAGATGGAGATGGCTCAAAGGAGATTATGCACTCCCCAGATTTGGGGAGAAATGTTTGTAACCTTCTTGCTATTCCTTAGAAGTAAATATTCTTCTGTAAAAGCTGATCCAACTGTGAAGGGTTAAAAACAACTAGAGTGCTTAGATCCCTAAAATTTGGAGACAACAATCAATGTATATTTGCTATACATAGTAGGCAAAAAACAATCTTCAGTGGGTAGTCAGCTTTCAGCTGATGATCATCTCTAAAATTAGCCAACCTGGTACCCAGTAAATAGCCTTTCATTGGCCCATATTCAGAGTGTCCACATCTTGTGCTGCACTGGTATCATTTTCTAAAACCCACTTAAGTGGAGAAAGAAAAACCATACTCACTTAAGTGATTAATAACACAAAGGAAGGTATACAATCATAAGCAACAGAAAGAGTGGCAATGTTGATTAAATACCTTGAAAACATGGAGCTGGTTTAAAAAAATTAGGGGACAGGAAAAGGAAAGGAAATGAACATTTTATGAACTCTATACTAGATTTAACATATTTGTATATTTGTAGATACATATCTAAATATAACATATTTTATATTTATATGTAATATATTTTACACTTGCATAATATATGTGCATATATAATTAAACACATATGCACACGTGTAATTAATTTTTGTGTTTATGTGTGTACATATATACATACATACACACATAAATACATATATAAGACTTATATAACTTGAAGTGCCAGATAGTGTTCTAAGTGCTTTACAAACATGATCTCATTTGATCCTCACAGTTCCTGTAAGGTAAGTGTTTTATAATCCTTATTCAGTAGGGAAGAAACTGAGGAAAACAGAGGCTAAGTGAAATGTCTAGGATCACATTGCAAGTAAGTTGCTGTGGCCAGAATGAGGATTGTTATTCTAGAGAAGAGAAGGCCCAATGACAATTGCTGTCTAAGGACTTATTTGGATATTTTTGAAGAATTTATGTAAAAAATGAAAGACAATTTTGCTTGACTCAAAGAAGAATGGTTTGATGAAAAATCACTAAAAATCATCTAACATAGTTTCATCCTAACTTTAAGAATAGACAACCAGCAATTTGGAATGGTTTAATTATTCTCTTGACATACAGCAGGAGACCGAATTGGGAGGGAAGTCTTTTGGGGCTTCTTCTAGTTTTATTACTTTATGATTTTTATGAAGTAAAGATGAATATGGTCCAAACTTTTTTAAATATCAAGAAAGACTAAAACCTTGAGGTTTTCAGAACAAGGTATCTTTAACAGGTTAGGAAATTAAATTTTTCCTATTTTATACAGGGAAGAATTGAGGCACAGGGAGATGAAGCTATTAAGGCCACATAGACAATTCCTAATGAAAATGAGCCATAAAAGTTCCTAACTTCAAGTCCTCTCAAGCAAAATTTTCTCAAACAAAAATTCTCTCAAATGGAATTTTGACTTTGAATCAACCAGAATCTTGACTTAAAATTTTAAGCTCATATTTACTCTGTTTTAAAGGTGTTTTTTAAACAATATTTCCTTGATTCCTTCTAAAATATTATTATACTATAATTTAATTGGACATATTTAATAGGAATGTTTAAAGGGGTTCTTAGAAATATATTTTTGTCAGTGTAATTAATCAAGGTAATTGCATTACTATAAAATATTACTGTAAAAATCAGACATATTTGTCTAAGCCCTTGACTATTTATTTGGAAGAACTAGCTTTTAGTTTTATTTGTAGTATTTTTATTTTCAATTGTATCTATTACTCCTTTGATTTCTGAGCTTTCCTATTTTGTTCTTGTTTTTGTTTTCTTTATTATATTTTATTGATTTTCTAGTTTCTAAAAATTGCATAGTCTATACTCTTCTCATTTTCTATTTTTCTACTGTATGCTTCCAGAGGATGTTTTTCCTGGATTGTCTTAGCTACATCTCAGGAATTTTGGTAAGTCATATTATTATTATCACTCTATTTTACAAATTACTATTTCTATGACTTGTTCTTTGATTCACCCATTATTCAGAATGACATTTTTGTCTCTATTTGTGTCTGAATCTTTTGCTTGTGTTCACTATTTTATTACATTATGGTCTATGAATAAGGTTTAATGTTTTTGCTTATTTACATTTATCTATAATTGTTTCCTAGAGTTATTTTTCTAAAAGTATAATTTGGTGCTGAGACATATGTATATTCACTAATATCCCCATTCAGAAGTATTAGAAAATTCAAATCTAATTTTAAATAAAAAAAACTTAAAGAAATTAATAAATTTAATTTTTTTTCAGCCAATAACAATCTACCTACCCAAAGTTAGGGAGAAAGAAAAAGAAAATCTCTACTAGAAACATGTATGGGGGCAGCTAAATGGTGCAGTGCATAGAATACCAGCCTTGAAGTCAGGAGGATCTGATTTCAAATCTGGCCTCAGACACTTAACACCTCTTAGCTGCATGACCCTGGGCAAGTCACTTAACCCCAATTGCCTTAGGGAAATACAAAGAAACATGTATGATTAAACCAAGAAAATTCTCCAATTGTTCATGTCCCCCCTAAAAAATGTCTCAATCTGTACATCACCTCTCTATCAAGAGGGGAGTAACAAGTTTCATTTGTAATGATGGTTATCATCAAAGTTCCTTGTTCCATATCAGAAACAGATATAATTTTAACTATGTAAATCACATTAAAGATGAGTTATTGCCATCTATTTTGCTGCTTCACTCTAAGACCCTAATTAATGCATTATTCATTCATACCTTCATCTTTCTGTTCCTTAAAAGAAGCAATGATTGTCCATAAAAACCAGTAGCTTATATTTACTTTTCTGATAGTTATTTCACCATTCCACCTCAATCAATCTTTTGAGGACTTCCCCCTCCTGTCTTATTTCTATGATTTCAAAAAGGCTCTCAGTTCTATTTGACAATTTTGTGCTTCTACCAGTGATGGGAGTAGAGTGACAGAAAAGGGAAGAGTCAATCAATGAGCATTTATTAAGCACCTACAATGGTGCTAGAAATTGTGCCAAGCACCAGGGATAACAAAAAAGCAAATGACACTCCCTGATGTCAAGATTGTTGTTATTTGTCTTTCAGTCTTGAAGAGGATTCTGATATCAGAGAGATGATACCATGGCTTTCAAGTGAATTGGATTTAAATTAAGTTGGGCTAAGCAATGTCACCAGTCTCACTTTTCCCTCCAGAGCCATCTGGATTCAGTGGCCAGATGACTGGAGATGGCTCTGAGTGCAGTGGGAGACCTTGGCTTGGATATGGCAAGGTAAATTGGAATTATTCTTAGAAGAAAGCACTGATAATAAATAGCTAGTGACCATTTTTATAGCACTTAAAAATTTCTAAAACTTCATAAATATCACATTTTATCCTCCTAACAGCCTTGGTAGATAGATGCTATTATTATCCTCATTTTACATAGGGGTAACTGAAGCAAACAGAAATTAAGAGTTTTGCTCAAGATCACAGAGCTAGTAAATATCTGAAGCTGGATTTTAACGTAAATCTTCCCAACTCCAGATCCATGAATGAACTGTGAAAAAAAATGTCTTATAGAAGGTGAAGTGGATTGTGAAAGATTTCTTGTAGGATGTGGGACCTAACTAAAACTAGAGAATTCAGAATATGGATATTAAGATGAAGAGCATGTCAGTTATGTGGGACGTGAAAAGGCAGGGGAGAAGGAGACGGAGTATCTTATTTGAGGAATAGCAAAGCCAGTATCATTGGATAACAAAATACAAGGAGGGGGAAGATGGTAAAACTGGAAAGATAGGAAGGGGGTGGATTATAAAGAACTTAAAATGCCAGACAGAACATTTTATATCTGATCCTGTTGGTAACATGGAGTCACTGGAATTTAATGAATAGAAGGATCACATGGCTAGATCAATTTAACAGCTGAATGAAGGGTGGACTGGAATGGAAAGAGACTCGAGGCAATGAAATCAATCAGAAGTCTATTGCAAATAGTCCATGTGTGAAGTGATGGGGGACTACACCAGAGTGAAGGCAATGTTTGAAGAAAGAAAGTGATTTATATAAGAGATGTTATGAAGATAGAATTGATAGGACTTGGCAACTAATTGGAATTGGGTGGGTTGTGAGAAAGAGTGAATGGTTGAGGATAATACCCAAGTTGTAAGTGATGATGATTGGGAGAATATGGAAGTTCAGAAGAAGGCAGGAGTTTTCATTTATTTATTTAAGATCAGGGAAGATAATGAATTCAGGCTTGTATATAAATATGGGATGTCTGTAGAACATCCAGTTTGAAATATCCAATTGGACAAAACATTTACTTCCTTTTTCTATATTTCTGTATTATACAATGGCTCATGTTAATGTGATTTTATGATGACTTATTAAGATCTATTATTTGATTTATTACATGATTTAGTTATTATTTATAAAATTTTTAGGGATCCTTGACTCAGAGGCTCTTTTTAACTATACAAAATATTACTTTTCATAAAATCCTGTTCCAATAGGTTTTGGGGATTTTCTAAATTCTTGGGTATATAGGAATTTGTAATGAATATTTACTTGAAATATATGGGATGATGTTTAGATTTTCAAAAAATAAATTATAGGGGTACCTAGTTGGTGTAATGGATAGAGCACCAGTCCTGAAGTCAGGAGAACCTGAATTCAAATTTGGCCTCAATCACTTCCTGGCTGTGTAACCTTGAGCAAGTCACTTAACCTCAATGGCCTCAGCAATGTGTATATGTATATATATATGTACATATATATATATATATATTCATTCAACAAAATTTATACTATATATATATGCTTAGCAGTAGAATTGTTAGTTCAAAAGATATGCATGAAATTTAAAGCCCTTTGGTTATAGATCCTACCTTTTGATCATTTATCTATTGGGGCATGGTTCTTATTTTTTATACATTTGACTCAGTTCCTTCTATGTTTAAGAAATGAGGTCTTATTAAAGAAACTTGCTTCAAAGTTCTTTTTTTTTTTTTACTATTTAATTAATTACTATTGCTAACTGTATTCCCCCATTTATTCTTTTCTCTGTTTCCTTTCATCCTGTCCCTCTTCAAAAGCATTTTGCTACTGATCACTCCCTTCCCAAATATGCCCTCTCTTTTATCACCCTTCCCCTTTCCTATAATCCATTCCCTTCCTACTTTCCTGCAGGGTAAGATAGATTTCTATCCCCCTATTGAGTATGTATGTTTTTTTCCTCTTTGGTTCATTCATTCCTCCTCCCTACCCTCTCTTCCCCTTACTGTAAAAGCTTTTTCTTGTCTTTTGTATGTCATAATTTACATCACTCCACCTCTCCCTTTCTCATTTTCCCAGTAAATTCCTCTCTCATCCCTTAATTTCATCATTTTTGAAAAAAGATATTATCCCTTCATATTCAACTCATACCAGTGTCCTCTGTCTAGATATATGCCTTCTAAGTTCCATAGTAATGAGAAAGTTCCAATGAGTTACAAGTATCATCCTCCCATGGAGGAATATAAACAGATAAACCTTATTAAATTCCTTTTGATATTACTTTCCTAATTACCTTCTTGTGCTTCTCCTGAGTCTTGTATTTGACAATCAAATTTCCTATTCATCTCTCGTTTTTTCATCATGACTGTTTGAAAGTCCTCTATTTCATTGAATTTCTACCTTTTTCTCTGAAGAATTATACTCAGTTTTTCTGGATAGGTGATTCTTGTTTGTGATCTTAGCTCCATTGCTTTCTGGTATCATATTCCAAGTTCTCTAGTCCTTTAATGTAGAAATTTCTAAATCTTGTTTTATCCTGACTGTGAGTTTACTATACTTGTATTGTTTCTTTCTGGATGCTTGCAATATTTTCTTCTTGACCTGGGAGTTCTGGAATTTGGCTGTAATATTCCTGGAAGTTTTCATTTTGGGATCTCTTTCAGGATTCTTTCAATTTTTATCAATGGATTCTTTCAATTTCTATTTTACTCTCTAGTTCTAGAATATCAGGACAGTTTTCCTTCATGATTTCTTGAAAGATGATGTCCAGGCTCTCTCTCTCTCTCTTTTTTTTTTTGATCATGACTTTTAAGCAGAAAAATAATTTCTAAATTGTCTTCTGGATCTGTTTCCCAGGTCAATTGTTTTTTCCACTAAGCTATTTCACATTTTTCCCCCTATTTTTATTTTTTTTTGGTTTTTCTTTATTCTATTTTGATTTCTTTATAAAATCATTAGCTTCTATTTCCTCAACTCTAATTTTTAAGGAATTAATTCCCATAATAAGCTTTTGTACCTCCCTTCCCATTTAGCCAATTTTGCTTTTTAAGGCATTCTTATCATTAGCATTTTGTATTTTCTTTTGCAAACTCTCAATTCTTTTCCTAATTTTTCCTCTATCTCTCTTACTTGATTTTCAGAATCCCCTTTGAGCTCTTCCTTAGCCTGAGCCTAATTTCTATTTTTCCTTGGAGGCTTTGTATGTGTTTTGATCTTCCTGGTTACCATAGAAGTTTTCTATGGTCAGAATCTTTTTCTGCTGTCTGCTCATTTTCCCAGCCCATTACTTGGCTTTATAACTCTTTTTTAAAGGAGGGATTTGTCTCCAGGGTGGAAGGTGCACTGTCCCAAGCTTTATGGGTTTTGTACAGCTGTATTTAGAGATCCTTCTAGAGACCTGACCACAGGCCCTCTTTTCTGCCCTGGAGCTGGTAGGAGTGTCCCTGCCCCACTGTGACTGTAAGATCTAATGTGCTAAAACAACAAAATACTGCTTTAATGTTAATAAAGTAAAATAAATTAAGCTGAGAGCAAGCTGCCACTGTTGCCACTGCCCGCTCCCACTTTTGTCACCCTAGTGACAAAACTTTTCTTCCAACCTTCCAAGTTGTCTTAATGTCTCTGGACTAAGAGGAATAGAAATTGCCAGTGCTGCTGCTAATTCATAGGTCCTGTTTTGCTGGAGGTGGGGCCAGGGCTGTGGGGGTGAGACCTGTTTTGGGATTGCATGTGAACTCCCATCCAGGTGCCATAGACATTTTCTGCTGATCTTCTAAATTGCTTTTGGCTGGAATATGCTCTACTCCATCTTTTTGGGTGTTCTGACACTCTAAAATTTGTTTATTATTTATTGAGTCATTTAAAGAAATTTGGAGTGGTTCAGGGTAGAGGTCTGGTGAGTTTCTCCTTTTACTCTACCATCTTGGCTCTGCCTCTTTTGCCAATTCTGATTTTTAAGGAGTTATTTTCTTAAATATTTTTGACACTCCTTTACCAACCTATTTATTATTATTTTTCATACCCCTCAGTTCTTTTTCCAGTTTTTCATCTACAGCTCTTACATATATATATATATATGTATGTATTTAAAATATAATATGAATTATATTATATATAATGACATATTGATAATAATAAAACTTATATATAATATATACATACATGTATATAAACATATACATATATAATATATACATATATGTGTATATATAAATATATATGTATATAATATATACATATAGTATATAGAGTGGTAGGGTGACATATTTATATGTATACATATATGTGTATATATATATATTAATACACATGTGTGTGCATATATATATATATCAGATTTTTTTTGGGGGGTCTTTAAAGAATCTCTTTGGTTAATGGTTTTAGGAATATGTTGGACTTACATCAAATCTGCATTTTTCTTTGTGGCTTTGAGGTTGTAGATGCTTTCAAGTCATTGTCTTTTTCTGAATTTGTACCTTGAGGTTCCCTATCACCACAATAGCTTTTTATGATCAGGTTTAAGGTTTTTTTTTTTTTTCCTAATTGATCATTTTTTCAAACTTTCCTGACTTTGGATTCTATGTAGAGTTGGATTCTGCTCACCTCTGGAGGAGGGTGAGGATTGATTGACCTAAACTTAAGTCTTTCGTGTACTTCTCCTGCTTTTATAGCTAAGTATGGGAGCCTGCAAGTTTTTGATATTTCCAAAGTGATGCCATTCAGTGAGACCTTTGATAACTGCCCTCCTAGTCTGTGTTCTGAACCTTACCCAGGTAGGGCCTGTACACCTGGGGACTGAATCTGCTCTCCTCCATCCTGGAACTGTGATCTAGAATGAAGTCATAGGCTGCAAAATCATTCCCATTCTTATGCTCAATGTTATCACAAGCCCCTTGGAATCTTTTTCTGAGCAGGAGTTCAGTTCCTTTAACTTCCTAGGTTACGCCTAGAGTTGCCCACTTCTGCTGTTGCCACATCCTCAAATAGCCAGTGCCTCTTCCACCTTGCCAAACCACTCTCCCAGCTAGCCCCAATCTGAGTGTCCAGAACCCCTGTGTGTCTTTATGTCTTCCTACATTATCCTAGGCTGGAAAAATGGCTCATTCTGACTTTGTTGGCTTTTCCACTCAGAATTTGGTTTAACATTTAATATGGCAGTTTTATAGAAGAGGATTTAGGGGAAGTTTTTGCAATTGTGATCTTTTAATCCTCTGTCTTGACTCCACCTATTCTTGCTTTGTCAGGTCAAAGATTTCAATTAGACATTTTTAATCTGGAGTCCATTGATCCCTAAGGGATCTGTGGAAAGATTTCAGGGGATCTGTGGAAAGATTCCAGGCGATCTGTGAACTTAGATGAGAAAAACTTACATTTTTATTTTCACCAACCTCTAATTGAAATTTATCATTTCTTTCAATATTAAAACAAAAACCCAACAAAAAAATTAAAACAACCTCCCCCCAAATTCTGAGAAGGGTTTCATAGGCTTCCATAGATTGCCAAAGGGTTTATTGACACATAAAATGTTAAAAACTAAAATTAGGATGGCTGCTGGTACACATTACAAGGATGAGGATAAGGCACATGCTGTAATGTGAGCAGTAACTATCTCCTTGTTAACCAGAAGAGAAGGGGAAGAGAACAAGCATTATTAAGCAATCACTACTTATTAAATACTATGCTACCCACTTTATGAATATTATCTCATGTGATCAAGAATCAGAGATTCCTTTTTCATTAAAAAAAACTTTTAAAAATCAACCTATGCTACATATGAACACTTATTATTATCTTCATACTTATAGGAGAATTGATTATCATTATTATTGATTAAGAGCTATTATGGCTCTTGAAAAATAGGATAAATTTTAATTGTTCTTAAAGTATCCTATGATAGAAAATCATACATTGTTGAATATTATTGAGATATTTTTGAAATTGAAATTAGTCATAGTGCTGGTTGATTTTACTTAATGGTTTTCCTTTGTTATAAAGGTAAGTTGGGAGGTAAAGGGTATGGAAGAGTATATTTGGAAATAATTGGGGTCTAAAACAAAAGAGGGATATGTGTGTGTGTGTGTGTGTGTGTGTGTACATATGCGTGTCTGTGCTATTTGAGCTACATCTGTTTGGTACAGCATCATAGTTGAGTCCTCAGTTTACAAATGAGAAAATAGTCCTCTAGATAGGTTAAACAATTTGTCTGAGGTCACACTAAGAATAAATAGGAGACTCAGACTGCAAATCCAGGTCTTCTCTTTCCACTAAACTATGATAGGAGATCTCATAACTTCCCAAATTGTGAAACTTGTGAATTTTAAATTTTTCCACATGGGTTGCACCTTTGTAATTTTTCAGCTCTTCTTCCCTATGGTTATGGTAAGGGGAAAGGAAGAAGGCAATACAATGATTTCCTTTAGGCAACAATGACCAGGTATTATATTCTCTTGACTAAACCACATTTTAGTCAAAAAGAATTGTAAAGCTGTGTTCTTCTTGCTCTGGTAACTTAGTATTCATATTTAAATAACCCACTGTGCTGAGGTTGTTTACATGTCAAAGACTTTTTTTTTCTTTTTATTGTAGTGCAAATGACAGATATCTCCTGGCCCAGAACTGTACTATGAATGGGAAACTTCCCAGTCCAATCATTTTGTGTTTATGTCAAACTAGATGACATGATCCCATGTCTAGAGAATAGTCCATGATCCTTTACTAGGTAAATAGATAAAACCTGCTCAACTTCATCCCCCCCCCCGGTTGTGTTATATTGTTTATAGTAGAAGGGAGCATCTTTTTTTTTTTTTATGTATTTCTTTGCTTGATTCAGACAATACATAAAATGTCACTCTCAATAACATTTTGTAGCTCTTCTATATATCTCTACTCCTGATAGGTATTATGGGACAATGGAAAAATCGCTAGTCTGGAAGTCTGCAGACTCAGGTTGCAACACTGACTCTTCTGTCAAGCTATGTAAATCCTTGAACAAATGATCTACCCTCTTTGATACTCAATTTCGTCATCTTTAAAATAAGAGTGGGGACATAGGAGCTTTTTACTTGGTTTCTGTTGCATTTTAAAAATATTTTGATGACTGAATTTCAATATAATTGATTTCCTTTATAAAATACTATAAAATCTGCTGGCTCTTTCCCAATTACTTATGCTCAGGTGTTCTTGATTCTAAAAACAAA
>JAJPUD010000547.1:335428-361546 GCA_023553655.1 Myrmecobius fasciatus
TGCCTACATTCATAAATGAAGGAAATGCTAAATTTCAATTAGAGATAGGTAAAGATAAAAGATATAATTTTTTCCCCTTCCAAGTTCATGATCTTCTTAGGTTAAGGACTTTTATTCTAAGGTAACTGATCACCTATTTAAATGTCACAGCTCTTTTAGAAGTCCTCATCTTCTCTGATTTCAGTAGCTTATGATGGAGTTAATCATGATTGAATATTCTCTTCTCCCTTGTTTTCAGAAACTCTTTTGGTTCTCCTTTCTCTTTGAACATCCTTTTTCTGTCTGTTTTGCTGAAACTCAGCATCTTTTTAGTCCTTTAATATGTCCTCAATGGTTTCTCCATTGCATTTTCCCATTTGGCAATCTCATTTATGCACATAACTTCAAATATCATTGTTAAATAGATGACTTCCAAATCTCCTTCTCGAGCTTTGATCTTTCATCTTAACTCCAGACATATATATCTCAAATCGGATATCTCTCCTTGGATATCCCACTATGAACTCCAGCTCAACACATTCATGAATGATCTTATTATATTTACTTCTTCCATCTGCTTCTCCTTTTGACTTTCCAATTGTCCTATTATTTATCCTGTTTCTCCAGGGAGTTTGGACTTCCCTCATTTTTTTTTAATACAATGAATTATCAAGTTCTGTTAATTCCATCTCCACAATACTTACTTCTGCTCCATTCTTTTTATTGCCATTGTCAGTACCTTCATAAAGATTTCCTATGAGAGAATGGGAGGATGAACAATTTGTTCCAATGGCCATGAAGGTCGCTGTAGCAGATGCTGTGGAGTGCTTAGAGCCTTGGACAGACATAAAAAAGATCAAAGTCATCCTCTGCATCCTGAGTCATCACCAGTCATCCTGACTTTTGTTTTGCCTCTGGACTACAATGACGTTGAATAAGTGAGACTGAAGACTTCTCAAAACTCTGCCTTACTTAAATCCAATTCATAAGCAAGTCAAGACATCATCCAGGAATGACATTGCTCCTCTTAGAAAATGAAGCATGAACAACAGATTTTCATCTAGTCTCCTAATACATGTTCCTGCTTCCACTCTCTTCTCCGTTGAAATCTGTCTATTGCTTCCATATATATATATATATATGGATTAGAGTTCATACTCTTTAGTCAGATTTCCAAAGCCCTCAATAATCTGATGGCTACCCTATCTTTCTAGACTCATGCCAGAATGCTTTTTTATACCATATTGTGCTAAACATGCACTCTTTGCTTCTAGGAAACTTTCTGCCCTCCTCTGAGTCTCCTTACTAGCTCAAGCTGTTTCTTACTGTGCTATGGAGGAAAAATGTTTGGACTTGGAGTCAGAAAATCTGCATTTGAATTCTGTCTTCTCACTAGAAGTAGAATATTAATTTCTTGAATTATTTTAAGAAAATCAAACACTCATTGGTCTTAGTTTCTTCATCTCAATTTCTCCGTTAATGTTATAGATATTTAAATCAAGCAGATGAATTTTTTATATCTTCAAATGAGTCTTTGATCTTACTTATTTGGTTGATTATGACAATTAATAAAAAATACTTATTAAATGTTGACTCTATGCCAGAAATATAATGTAATTTTGTGAAGATAGAAATTGTAAGATTTGGCAACTGATTGACTATAAAGTACAGTGGTATCCTAGGACATAATAGGGAAATTTGAAAGAGAAATATTTGTCAGTTATTCTTAGTTCTTTATATATGTGATAGTCTGTTTTCCTCTCATGCAAACATTTCTCTAATGATGTTCTTTACTTCTGTGTTTGTTCCTCATTTGCCACATGTTACAGTCTAGCTGCTTGTATTTACCATATACTTCATGTGCAATTATTCTTTTTATCATATTATGTTACAAATGCTTATATTAATCTATAAATTTAAAATAAAATAAAAAAGAGAAAATACAGAAGATCCTTGGCATGTTGAATGGATTCTTTGTCATGAAATTATAATTAGATAAGGGCAAGAATCACACAGAACTGGACATGTGATTTTGTCATTGGAGACAACATCCAAATCAATTTTTATCCATTTTATTTTCATTTTTTTTGTTGGCATTAAGGGTGCTGCTGCTTTGGATTTGTTTATGAATCCTTTATTTCTGTCACTGACCATATATCCAGTAGCGGGATCACTTGATCAAAGAGTATGAACAATTTAGTGACTTTTTTGAATGATTCCAAATTGATATCCACAATTCTGTCAATAATATATTAGTATGCTTATCTTTTCATATCTTGTCCAACATTAATGTTTTGCTTTTTGTAAAATAATTTCACCAATTTTATGGTGTAAGATGAAACCCCAGAGCTGTTTTAATTTGGATTTTGTCTATATATTAGCGATTTGGAATAGTCTTTCATATTTTATATTTGACTTTTATTCTGAGTAATTTTGTTTTTATTTATTTTGATCACTTTTATATTAAGGTGGTGGCTTTTGAAGACTTGATCATTGTGGCCAATATACTACAGGTTACCAGGTAATACCAAGCTAAGAATTAAGAGTATGGATCTAGTAGCATCACTTGTCTAAGAACATGTCTAACTAATAAGGAAAAATTTATATATCAGATGATGATTTTTCATTTCTGGTGACCTTTGAAACAGATTCACAGATAAAATGGTTTTGTGGATCAATCATCATTCTCTTGATTGCATCCCATCAGGTTATCAGAATTCATTACTAAGACAATTAATTACTTTAATTATTAAAATAATTGTGGAAGGTAGAGAAGGTAGGACAGTAGGGGAAAAAATGTAAACCAAATAGCCAGGCTAATTTAATACTAGCATGTGTGCAGAGTGCCACAATGCAAGCATCTGAAATGAAAGATAGCATGGAATAGTGCATAGAATACTGGAATAATGAAGATTTAGCTTAGAATTCTAGTTTCAGATGCTTATTAGCTGTGGACCCCTAAGAAAGTCACTTACCCTCTGGTTTTCTTATCTAGTAAATGAAGGGATTAAATTCATTGGCCTTCAGTTCTTAAATCTATTATGCTATTATCCAAAACAAGGAAGAGAATTTCAGTGAATTGTCCTTTGTTTAATTCAATATGATTCCAGAAACTTTCAGTTTTTATTTTCTCTTCTAGAATAATCCTCTTCAGACCTGCAACAATGGATTGGCAAGGTTATAGGAAGGCTCAGACAAACCTCCTTTTTCTAACTTGGTTGCCTTCAAAGGATCATGAGCTCATGTATCTTGCTGCATCTTCAGTGAAAAGGTCAGAATGGTTGAAAAAGTTGCAAAGTATGCTGTTAAATGTAATATTTGTTGATGATCTAAGAATAGTTTTTTTTTTAATCCAGTGCAACTGTGACTTACTTCAAGGGAGATATTCAGTAGTCTCATGGTATATTTGACCTAGAGAAAAGGAAGCTCAGAGGAAAGGATGTGATAATTCTCTTCAAGTGTCTGAAAGGCTTTTACATGGGAAAAGAATTCTATTTGACCCTGTTAGCTCCGGAGTGGAAGTTGCAGAAAGGCAAGTTCTAAATGTCAAAGTCCTTGGCACCATCCTATGGCTGAATATCAGAAACTGATATGATTTTATTAATAGAAATAACATTAAAGAAGATGCATTACAATTTGCCTTGCTGACACAAAAAATGATGGCTACCAAAATCCACCTAAGCTAATATATTCTATTCTATTTTCTGATTCACAGTATCAGTAGGAGAAAAAAAAGTGGTTTTTACCAAGAGAAAAAGAGAAGGGGGAGAGAGAGAGAGACAGAGAGACAGAGAGACAGAGAGAGAGGGAGGGATGGGGAGAGATAGGAGAGAGCACATAAGCAAGTGCAAAAGGGACCATTGTAGTACCTTAAGGATCCCTGTCAGATTTCCATCTAACTTATCTCCAAATTATTTGTGTTTACATAACTGTATGTATGTATGTATTCCATCCAATTTAGCTGAGTAACCACAACAATTGAGATTGAACTTGGAGCAGATGCATTCTTTCACCGTACCTATTTAAAGGAGCATAGCTCAAAGCCTCTATCAACAGCCTACTTGAGCAGTTAACCAAAAAGAGCTGGTATCTACACTTCCTTCTTTGTTACCCCTTTGTATTCTTAGATGCTTTCATCTAACTTACATACAAAATGGTGGCCTTCCTGACCACAAGTCCCGTGCTCTAGCCACCATACCACATTGCTTTTCTGAGAAGTTGTAGGATCATTTTTTATATTCCTTCCTTCCTTCCTTCCTTCTTTCCTTCCTTCCTTCCTTTTGCAATTGGGGTTAAGTGACTTGCCCAGGGTCACACAACTAGGGAATGTTAAGTGTCTAAGACCAGATTTGAACTTAGGTCCTCCTGACTTCAGGGCTGGTGCCCTATCCACTGCACCACCTAGATGCCCCTGTAGAGGGAATTCTTATTAATTTAAATGGAGCTACAATTTGTGAGGGGGTCCATGTATGAGAATGTCCTGGGAATAATAACACACCAATCACACATATACTTGTCTGTATATATACACACACATATTCGCATGTGTTTGTGTTCAGGCACACATATCCCCTCAGTTTTTAGGTCTTATGGGCAACTGGCATTGGTATTAAAAATCCTTTCAGTGCCAAAGGCTAAAAATGGCTTGGCAATGCCTTCCCCAAGTAGCCTAGCTACTCAACAGCTGCAGCCCCAGTGCCTCAAGCTAAAACAGCAGAGAGCCCTACTGGTTTGAATGCCAAATTCCCCAGGTCCCACCTTTTTTTTTTTTTTGGCTTTTATTTCTGTGATTTCATTTCCTTTTCAATTCTTTGAAAGGGCTTGGGGAGTGCTAATAATCTCTCTCCCTCTCCCTCCCTCCCTTCTTCTCCTCTCTTCAAAACCACTCATCTGTTCATCTGGCTGTTGATAGGGGCTTTGAGCTAAGCCCTTTGAGTAGGTAGAGGGAAGAAGCAAAGAATCCAGTTGTCCCAGCAGTTCCATCTCAATTGACTTGTCCATGAGCAGCCTTTGAGGTATCCTCTTAGTTGTCATGTCTATGGTCTATAACTGTAATCTGTATAGTGTTCTGGGGATGCAGGTGGTTTGGGGGCATAGCATCTAGGAGAGCCTTGAACATCACTCTGATTCTAGTCCATCTCCCTGTGCTTGGTCAAGATGCTTTCTAACATATCTTTCATATGCTTTCTAACATCCCAGTGCCCTCAGTGCCAAGTTCAAACACCAGAGATCCTGTGAAGTCTGCATAAAAGTCTGCTCAGTTACCATAGATACTTTAGCTTCCAGAGTTTCCCTGGTAATGCTACCAGGTTATTAAACGAGGGGCTACATCCAGATGATATCCTAGGTCTGTTTCAGTTTTGAAATTCTGTGGTTCTCTCAAGCTAAACTGGTCCCCAAAGCCTAATATAGTTAGTGTATATACTTCTTGTCTATCTCCCAACTTGTGGTTTCCATCTTTCATGTCTTACAAGCAGTCCCTTCCATTTAGTTTAAACATTTTGCAGAATCAGCAGAAGTTATGCCTATGAGAGAAACACAGCTGCAACCCAATCGATCACATAGTTCTCTATTACAGTTCTCCCATTTGAGAGCTGAAAACAGTTCATGTTTTGCAAAAATTTAGGCAGTTAAAAGGGGATGGGGGTAAGGGAAATTCATTTATTTGGAAAATGCGTTTGGAGCACCTCATTCCCAGATAATTACATTTGGATAAATGAGGCATTTCTATGCATTGATCTAAGTTCCTCTTGAGTCCTTAAGGCTAGGTCAGTCTAGGATCATTGATTAAGCAGGCAGCATAGTATTGTGTATAAAATGCTAAAGTGGAGTTAGGAAAGACAGAGTTGAAATCTCTCTTATGATTCTTAGTCATGGGACCTGGGCAAGTTCCTTTGAGCTACTTGATTCTGAATTTCCAGGGTTCAAATCTCTCCTCTGACACTTAGTCATGTGACTCTGGGCATATCTCTTAACTTATTTGAGCCTCATTGTAAAATGAAAGAAATGAATTAGATGCCCTATAAAGTTCCTTCTGGCTCTAAATTTGTCCTCTTACTTGTCCAGGTTTCCACAAACAGTAAATGACAGAGCCAAGATTCAAAACCAGATTCTTTGATTCTAAATCAGTATTTTTTCTTTTAGACCATGCTGCTTAACTATAGAATGGTGGAAACAGGGTTATGCCATTGATGGTACAGGCAATCTGTATGTAGCATAATTTGAAGTGTGCCAGAATGCCTTCTGGATGAAAAAAAAATCTCTTCCACATGGTCTACTGTGAGCTTAAAACTTACAGTGGATCATCATCATTTTCTAAAGAAGTGAATTTTAATTAAGGCATAGCTCTAATTATGCTCAACAATCTTCATGGGCTCTTCATTGTTTCCTCAATCACACCCAAATTCCTTAGCCTGGTTTCAAGTGTCTCCCAAATTAGGCTCTTTTTCAACCTCATTTACTGCTCTCTCCATATGCCTTATACTCTAAATTTCAAACTTGTTTCCTCTTTTGTGCCTTTCTTTATACTGTTCCTTCTATCAGAAATGCCTCCTTCTCTTCATCATCCTCGTCTGTTGATCTCTATGCTTCATAGCCCATCTAAAATATCACTTCCATCAAGTTGTTTCTGATTTCTATTGGAATTTCTTCCTGACTTCCCAAAATGGTGGATTTCAACCTCTTTATGCATTCCTCATATTCTATCTTTCATTGTGATTACATGAACTGAATACAATCCCTTTATTAACACTTCAACTCTGAATATACAATAGAAATCTCCTTAGGTTAAATAAGTCTTTTCATTCCTCAACTGTTGTTATAAAAAATTAATTGCAGGATGCATACTGACAAAATTTGCAAATCAGTCATAACCTATATCTTTTGGGATGTCTTCAACAAACTAGTCATGCCCCAGATTCATAGCAACTTCATTAATACTAATAAAATAGTAATAATTCATATTTATGCAATGTTTATGATTTATATTTTCCCACAACAATCCTGTGAAGTAACTTGTACAAATAATATAACTTCTATTCTGCAAATAAGAAAACTGAAACTAAGGTGAGGTAAATTGGCTTACCAGAATCACACAACTAGAATCAAGATTTAAACCTATATTCCCCAAGTCCTTATATTTTACCCACAGAAGACTCCCAGGAGCCATTATTCACTATTTTACATATAGTTCTAATTAGCTTCCTTACCTACTTTCTCAAGACATTGAACCTAAGAAGCAACAAATTAGAAGTCAACAGTAGCTGACAAAAAAAATTATCATCCCTTCTTGATGATAATAGTCAAAGTGACAGCAAAGAATACAAAGTAGACCTTAAAACTGTATACAAATACTAAAACCATACGACAATTTGGGAGGCGGCATAAGCAGCCTTATGTGCCTCAATAGACCCTCATTTTATTATTCCATTATATTGCAATGGATTATAATTGATGTTTATTTTGATGATTCTTAATCATTTCAAGAAAATATTAAATTGTGTTCACTGTTCTGTGTTTGGGGTATATATGACCTAAGATTTCCATGAAAAATACATCACAGCAACTTTGGCACTTAATTATCATCATCAGACTGTGACTTCATTTATGTAAAATGCCTTATCCCCAAGATTGTATTTGAATAAATAAGGTATTTGTGTACATGTATCAAAGAAATAAAGTTAAAAATGGACTAACATCAATTGGAAACATAGAATAAAATATTATTAGGACAAATAAAATTGTTAGTTTATATATTATATATTGTAAGTTGTTATGGTTATATGTTCTAATGAACAATTTATTAGTTCAACTTTATCTTTAAAGTTTTATTGATGCCATTTGTTTTACTGGACAAATTAATCAATAAGTATTAAATATATAATATATGCTAAACTCTGGGAATACAAATAAAATGAAACAAGCTTAAAAAAGGCCAAGGTCTTCCACTGTATCTATCTACAGTCATTCTGATATGTGTCTGGCCACTGGACCCAGATGGCTCTGGAAGGGACTTTGCATAGCTCTCCCTCACTTAAATCTGATTCACTTGCATATTATGGCATCACTTCCCTGATGTCTTGGCCCTCCTCTTTGAGGAAGGACAAACAACAACTCTTAAAGAGTTTACTTTCTAATGGAGAAGAAAAGAAGTACAAATAGAAGAATATACAGAAGAAATAGAGAACAAATATCAATATGTACAAAGTTATTAAATATATAAGGTAGTTTGGGAAGGAAGGCATTAGCAATCATGGGGATCAGAAAAGACTTCATGTAAAAGAGTGCAGGATATGAATTTTTAAGGAAATAAGAATTCCAGGCATGCAAAATGACCATTGTGAAAGGTATAGAGACAGAAAATGGAGTGTTACAAGAAAGGAAGAGAGAAGGGCATTTTGATTGATCATAGACTAAAAGAGGGAGAAAAATATATAAGTCTCAAAAGATATTAGGGCTGTGATGTGAAGTGCCTTAAAAACTTAACTAGAAGAGTTTATATTTCAACCTCCATAATCATATTTCCCGATATATACTCCTTTTTACACTACCACGAACCTCTTGTAACAACAGTTAAATAAAGTCACTTGACATAACAGCAATAGCATCTTATAGCATGTGCTGTAGCATATGCAATATTCTGCATGGATAATCGCTACAGAGAATAGGGAAATGCATCTTATTATGGTTCTCGGAGCAAAATGGGTCAGTTCAATAACTCAAAATCTGATTGCTTTTCAGTATTGTCTTAATTTACAATATTGTAATCATTATGTTAATAATTCTGATTCCATTTACTTCTGTTATAGAGTTCTGAATTCTTCATATTCTTCATTTCTTAGGGAGCAATCATATTCCATTATATTCATATTCCATAACTTGTGCAGTAATCTCCAAAAGGTAGGCACCAGTTTTTCCCAGTTTTTATTGTAGTGCTTTGTTTTTACAAAGCTTCTGAAGTGATGGGGAAATATTTTGTAGAGAATGATGTATGAGAGGTGGAGGATTCTAAATGTTGTTACAAAATTAGTTTCTCTTCCCTAATGAGGATTCCATCCAATAAGAGTAATGTTGTTTTTATTTTCATCCTTGGTTCTCAAATAGGACCAATGACATCACTAATGTGATGTCTTGACTTGTGTGTGAATTGGATTTAAGTGAGGTGGAGCAAATGAAACTTCTTGTACCATTAATTTTATTGGCTTTCTCAAAATAAACATTTACTAAGCACCTACCATGTGGACAGTGCTATGCTAAGCATTAGGGAAATATAAATATTAAATAAAGACTAAAATTTAAAAAGCATTTATTTTGTGCTTATTACATGTCAAACAATATTTTAAACCCTGAAGATACAAATAGAAAAAATGAGACAGTACCTTCTCAAGGGACTAATATTCTAAGTTGGGGAGACAATACATGAAAGAAAGTTTAGTTGTCCTGTGTCTAGAAAGCGGGTTAAGTACTTAACTGGGTAGATGGAAAGCTGCAGCTAATCTTAGGTTGCATTAGTAGGTCAGTTGACAATGGCAAGAATTGTAAAAAATAGAAATGGTTGGATGGTGAAGTGTGGTGATTTTCTATCCCACTAAGATGCAAAGAAGTTGGTGACTCTCATCTCATCCAAATCAGATAAGCAGCCAAGCATCCTGCATGTGTTTTGGGAATGCTAGGGCTTGGGTTGAAGGGAGCTGTGTGGGTATGAGGAAATAATGGTGCTCCTGTAGATTTTGTAATACAACATAACATATTCATAACTGATGCAGAATGATCTATGAAAAATATGAAAGAAAAATAATTAAAATCTTTGTGGCATCCAAGGGATGAATGATCATTGGATTAGGGAAGAATTAGTGATAAAGATGATATTTAAAAAAAGGACCTATGTGTACCAAAATATTTACAGTAGCTCTTTTCCTGGGGGCAAAACACTAGAAACTGAGGAAATGACCATTAATTGAGGAATGGTTGAACAAATTGTGCTATGTGATTTTGATGGCACACAGTTGTGCTACAAGAAATGAGCAGGATGGTCTCAGAAAAACCTGGAAAGATTTCCATGAGCTGATGCAAAGTGAAATATATTGTATACAAAGTAACAGAAATATTATAAAATGATCAGCTGTAAATAACAGCTATTTTCAGCAATACAATGATACAAGACACTCAGAGAAAAAAATGATAGTATCTGAATACAGATTGAAGCATCCTTTTTTATTTTCTGTTTTTCTTGAATTTTTTAGTCTATTTTTTCCTTTACAATGTGACTATTATGGAAGTATTTTACATGACTACATATGTATAACCTATATTGAATTGTTTGCCTTCTTATTGAGGGGGATGGACAGGGAAGAAAAGAGAATCTGAAACTCAAAGTTTTTAAAAAAATATTAAAAATTATTTTTACATGTAACTGGGGAAAACAAAATAGTTAAAAAGAAATGCTATTTAATATGGCATTTAAACTGAATAGATGAGTAATCAGAAGAGAGACTAAGTCTAATCAATCAACAAAATAATAAATCAAGCCTTGATGTGTAGTGTTTATGATTTCCAACACTGTCATTTTAACAATCAGCTCTTGTGAGTCAGTTAGATCTGGCTCTTTCACAACTCTGAACTGTGAAGGGTGGCTTGTAAATAACCCAGAGAGTGAAACTAGATAGCATTGTGGATGGAATAACTGAACAGGAGTCATCTTTTTGAGTTCATATCTGACCTCAGACACTTAATAACTATGTGATCCGGGAAAGTCATTTAACCTTGTTTGCCTCAGTTTTCTCATTTGTGAAATTAGCTAGAGAAGGAAATAGCAAAACTATTCTAGTATATCTTCCAAGAAAAGCCCAAATGGCATCATGAAAAGTTGGACATGACTAAACAATAACATCACCAACAAAATGAATACTGGGAATTATCTTAATCAAATATGCTCACTACCTTCTTTAACTGTTTCTGAAAGTTCCTTCAAGATCCTTCTGTAGATCACTGATGATTCTAATTTGAGTTTCAGCCTAAAGTTGGGAAACAGAATCTCATTGCAAGAAGCTGCCTTTTTATTTTCTAATCTTGAACACTGAAAATTTAACCAGGTTTTTAAAAATTTGGGCTGTATCCTCTATCTAAAGCAAAAACAAAGATGTTTTTAATGATGTAAAAGGTCAGTTTGGGACCTATATGTAATAAGTTATATAATCACAGAACAAATTTCATTATGAAATTTCCTGTTGAAAAACAGAATTGAAGCCATAGAGACCTAGAAATTATAGACCAATAGAAAATAAAATAAAAAATAGTCTCCACACATTTGGCCACTAATGAAGAGAACTGTTGAATAAAAAACATACTCAGTGGAATGAAAATAATACTTTTTTCTGGCTGAGGAATTCTTAAACATTTAAATCCAGGAAAGAAGTAGTTTATATAAAGTTAATTTTCCATTCTCTTTCCACTTTCTACTTGTTTCCACACTTCATTTCATACTCCCTCCCAGACACTGCTGAAAACATCCTTTATGGCAAACTCTGGAGTATCTTCAAATAGAAAACATTTTAAAAATATATTTTCAATAGAACATTAATTAGTGGCCAAAAGATGAAACCTGACTAAGAAAAATATTTGAGACTTTTTTCCTATAATATTTTCTTTTATAATAAAGTTAAATATGCTTTAGCCTTTTTGGTTTTGGAAGTAGTTTTTTAAAAAGTGGTTTATATGTGTCAAGAATATGCTGTTTGAAAAGAAAAACAATTTTTTTTTTCAAATTTAGCTTTGTTTTAGATTGGAAGAATTTCGAATTTTTCCAAGGACTCATAATCATCTTACTTATGTCTTATTGTTGTTCTGTTTTGGGGTCTGGAAAAACAAGTGCTTAGTTCATTTAGTTCTGTGAATGTCATTGGTTAAAATAGGTTGGCAACATATAGGGAAAATGATCTTTGGATTGACTTCATTTTTCCTTTTCTAACCAGCTATTTTGGTCACTGGTGGTCACTGTTTTTTTCCCCCCAAATATTGATTCTTTTTAAAAAAAATTCCATGACCCAAAACTTCCTTAAAATTCTACTGTATTATGGGAAATCAAACCATTACTTAGTAATTTCCCTTAATCTGGTTTTGAGAAAGGACTGTCATAGTCATTTTAGTTCATAAAATGGAATGTGTAGGAAATACAGGGATATCTTCATTAGTAAATATTGTGGGAATGAAACTTCTTTAGATGGAATTTGTTCTTGACCTGCAATTTCACTGGTTTAGTTTACAGGTAAGGAAACTCTCAAGCAATTCACATTGGCTGCTTGCAATTTATGGTCTTAAAGAGTTGTATAGAATACCAAAAAAATTAAGTGATTTACCCAATGTATGGTGGTTAGAGTGCTAGCCAGGAGTCATATTTTTGAGTTCAAATCTGGCCTCCTATGCTTACTAACTGTGGGACCCTGGGCAAGTCACTTAATCCTGTTTGCCTTAGTTTCCTCATTTGTAAAATGAACTGGAGAAGGAAATGACAAACCACTCTTGTATCTCTATCAAGAAAACCCCAAATGGGGACATGAAAATTTGGACATAACTGATAACAACACAGTGAGAAACAGAAAATCATTCAAAACAAATGCTTATTGCCTGGTAGGTATAAGGTGCTGTGTTAGTCACTCTGTATGGGGAATACCAAGAATATAAACATGCATTTGCAGCTGCTGGACAAAAATATCCCTGCACAGCTTCTGTTTGTCCTTGTGCAGTCAACATTAAAAAATGATGAAGTCTTCAAAGTTGGTCTCCTATGTTTGCATTCTTCTCTTTCTGTGTTTTTCCCCTTTCCTTTCTTCTTCCTCTCTTTGTACTCTCAAATTCCACTTCAGGTACTCTCCTGAACTGATACTTACTTACACTTTCAAGGTCATAGAATGGAGAGAGTAAGAGTATAATCCACTGTAAGGCAGGTTATTTAAAAATTTTTTTTTTCTTAGTGCCTTGCAGTGAATAGGACCATAATAATTGTTTGTTAAATTGAACTGAATTTAATTACTATCACAAACAACCTCTAAAAGTGTTCTCTTAATCAGGTATTAAAATTTTACATTCTTAGAATTTAAACCCCATAGACTATGTGGTCCATTTACCCCATTTTTTGTCATGAAATGAACTAAGGATCAATGAAGGAAAAATACTTGTTCAGGGTCCCAGAAGTCTGGAGCTAGGATTCAAACACTCTGTACCACTTAGATCATGTGTGATGGTAAAATGTTGAAATTCTTTTTAGTTTCCCAGCTAAAATATCTTGAACATTCCTTTCTCAAAATTATGGGATGAAAAGGAAAGAATTTCAAGCTTTAGCAGGGGGGTGGAAAGATTTTATGGGGAATGAGTATAGTTGTTAAAATAATAGTTCTCCATATGTACAAAAATATTTTTAGCAGCTGTTTTTGTGATGGCAAAGAATTGGAAACACAAGGGATACCCAGAAACTGGTAGCTGAAAAAGTTATTTATGGGAATGTGATGGAATAGCGGGAATTTTACTGTAAGAAATGAAAAGGGGATGGTTTCAGAAAAACTTGGGAAGACTTGTATGAAATGAAGTGAGCAAAACCAGGAGAACACTGTACACAGTAACAGCAATATTATGTACAACACAATAACAGCAATTAACTTTGAGTAACCTAGGAATTCTGATCAACACAGTGACCAACCACAGTTCCAGAGGACTAATGATAAAACATGCTGTCCAACTCCGGACAGAGCTGATGAACACAAATTGAAGGATTTTTTTCTTTCTTTTTCTTTACTTTTCTTTGGGAATATGGTTAATGAGATAATTTGTTTTACATGACTGTGAATATTTGCAATGGGTTTTATTTTTCTTGCCTTCTCAATGTGTGTGTATGGGGAAAGAAAATGGAGAACATTTAAAATTAAAAATAAAATAAAATTGAATTAAAATTAAATAATCCATTTTTTTCTGGTTTGGAAGGGAAACAAATCCTTTTAGTATGTCGTAACTTGGTGTTAGAGGGGAGGTAAGAAGGAATAGTTTGTGATCTATCTTTCCTGGATTATCATTTATAACCCTGGGGAGGTTATGTCAGATGGCACCTGATAAAAAATATTGGAACCATAATTGTGGAAATTTCTCTTTCTGTTTCTTTGCAACTTAGAATTCATTCTGTTTAATGGATCTAAATGTGGGCCTCTTCCATCTAGATCTTCTCCTTACTTTCTGATCCCGGAACAGTACAAGCCATGGGTTGGGCCTTCTCTACTACCTTGTCTAAGTTTTAATTCAACCCTAATCTTTTGTTCCCAAATGCCTAGGTATAATAGAAATATCTCATATAACATGAGAGACAATTTATGGAATATTTGAGGCTACTTTAATCCATATGGGATAGGTTTTACTTGTAATTTAACCCTTCTTTATTTGAGATACAGAGACACATTCACCTAATACCCGTTTATCTCTCTATTCTGTAGTTCTTCCATATTACTGAACTCTACATGGGGTATTTTGGAATTTAAAAATATACCTCATTTGGCTTGAGCTTCAGGTCATACTTAATCAGGTAAATTTCTAACACTTTTATTTTCATTTGAATGAAACAAGTAGATCATAACAAAAGTGTTCATTTAAACCATAAACCATGACCCAGGGCTTTTAAGCTTTAGACTTAAGGGAGGGGATGTGTCTAATTTGGGTTGCTATCCTTGACTCTTTCTGCTTCCACCTATTATTTGCTCTAGGAGATCTGAATATAGTTCATATTTGTGTTTCCAAGGAAGTGGGTGACCACTTCCCAAAGTTCCATACAAGTATTCAAGTATCTGGTGTAGGGCAGTCTTTATTTCACTCCACAGAAAATGTAAAAAACATAAATGACACATGGAAAACTACAAACAAAAACAGAAAACTCATAAAGAGACAAAATAGCTCACAACCAATAGGCACAATTCTCTTTCATCTATGATGAGTTCCATTTTTTCACAGGGTCCTACACAATCTTCTCCCTTATCCTTTGGTTTCGACTTCCCCCAGTAAGAAATCTCTAAATAGACTGCTAAACCTTCTTCCCATTATACTGCACTGTGTGAATTTATCTGTTCAGTCATTTCAGTCATGTCCAATTTTCATGACAACATTTGAGGTTTTCTTGGCAAAGATACTGGGTGGGGAAGGGAAGGAATTTATCATTTCCTTTTCTAGCTCATTTTACACATGAGGAAAGTGGGGCAAATAAGGTTATTTTACTTGCCCAGAGTCACACAGCTAGTTAATGAATGAGGTCAGATCTGAACTCAGAAAAATGGTGCTTTATCCACCATACCACCTTGTTGCCCTGTTTGAGGAGGAGTCACTGGCATTTACTTCATCAGTCTTACAGGGGACAGCCACTGACAAGAGATATGGTCCAACTCTGTTTTACCAGTAGACATGTTCCAGGAGATGCTTAGATGGTGCAAAGCCAAAGTATAATGTAAAATGGTTTATCCATAATCCCATAATTTTCTGTTGAGATTTTAACCATCAACCTCCCAGCAGATTGTAACAGTAGTTGTAAGTAATTACTGAATTCTATTTTAAGTTATTCTGTTAATGCATATGATGAGTATTTTATGCTTAGGATGCGTGTGTAGAAATAAATTACCTGTTCTATTTATGATTTATATTATTGTTGAATTATTTTTCTACTACCTTCTTTTGGAGAGAAATCCTAAATGTAAAGCATAACCTAAGACATTCATAAATTTGCACCTTGGATTTCAGCAAAGGGACCAAAGAATATGAGAAAAAGGAATCTACCCTTTCTGATTAGAGGCAGCTTCAACAGAAATGCAATCCATTCAAATCATATAGTTGGGTAGAGAGTGGGTGTAGCACTTTATAGACCAATTAATGGCTTTCTTACAATGTTATAACAATACTTCAATTCACAAACTCAATGTTCCAAAACTCCCGAATCAGTGTTATTGTATTCCAGGTTAAGCCAGTAGTTTAAAACTAAGGTGTCAATGAAACTTTGAAAATTTCCCAAAAAGTGATAATCTTACTTCTATTAATGAGAAAGAAATTTCAACTTTTAATTTTTAACTTCATAACCAGAGCATTTCAGGTACATGGAACCTTTTTTGTCTTTGAAGTCTTTGGGGTACATGCTTGTTTGAGAATGTGGTCTTTGCATCAAAGAATATGGCCATATTAGTAGTTTTCTCAGCATAATGCAAAATTTCTTTCCAAAATGGTTTGACCAGTTCTAGTATGCCTGTTTCTCTATAAATCTTCCAACATTAACCATTCATATCTTTTGAATTTTTGTCAATTGGTGAATGAATTAAAAGCTCACAGCCAACTCTCAGTGGCTTGCAGAAACTGTAGCATATACAGCAGCCACACTCAAGTAAAACTGTCTAGACAGATGGGCTCAGGCAGGTTGAAGATAACTGATAGGCCTCTCTCCTCTTGGTGATTTAGAGAGATGTCTACTGCAAGGATGTGAAGACATCCCTGTGAAATGGGTGGATAAGAACAATTTATTCCAATGACCATAAAGACAGTTGAAGTATGTGCTGTGGAGCACTTAGAGCTTGGCCAGTGATTAAAAATGCCAAGGTCATCCACTGTATCCTGGACCATCTCCAGTCATTTTGACTTTTGTCCTGCAGTGATTCAGGAAAAGAGAGACTGATGACTTTGGTTTTTTTTTTTAATTAAAACTTTTTATTTGCAAAACATATGTATGGGTAATTCTTCAACACTGACCCTTGCAAAGCTTTCCATTACAAATTTTTCCCCTCTAGTCCCCATCCCTCCCCTAGATGGCAGGAAGTCCACTACATGTTAATTATGTTAAAATACTTGACAAATCTAATATTTGTATGCATATTTCTACGCTTATCTTGCTGTGCAAGAAAAATGAGACTGATGATTTTGTACATCTCTGCCTCACTTAAATCAATTCATGTACAGGTCAAGACATCACCTGTGTCTGAAAACAAAAGAGGTAGAAAGGATGCAAAAGTTTAATACATTCATGCCCATCTATCTAAATACATCTGTAATAATGACTGAACATGGGAGCTGAGTTCATTGAGAGAAGCTCCCAGAGCTGCTGCTTCCCCTGAAACCCCCTTTAGAGATCATCTTTTGAGTAAAGAAGAATTAGATCAGGAGATTTGGATTCTAATTGGGAAGAGACTGTCCTGGAGAGAAAGAGCTGTGGTAAGAAAGTATTAATGATGGGCTTGCAATGGAAGGCAGAGGCGCAATGCCTACTGTTTTGGAGCTTATATTAGAATGGGTATGGGAATGCAACAGATGAGTAAATACAGTATAATTTGAGGGCGGGAAAAATGCTAACTAAAGTAATCAGAAAGAGTTTCTTGAAGGAAAAGTATATGAGTTGAGCTTAAAATAGTGCCTGTGGTATTTCCCTATTCCTCTCCACTCACACTACAACCACCCTAATTCAAGCCTTCATCAACCCTTACCTGAACCACTGCATTAGCATTTACTTGATCTTCCTGCATCTAGTCTTTTCCCTTTCCTAACTAGCTCTTAAATAGCTGCCAATTAATATTACTAAGGCAGAGGTCTGATCATATCTGTCTCTAGATTGAGTAATTTTAGTAGCTCCCTAGGATAAAATATAAACACGTTTTGGAAATTCAAGCGTGTCACAGTATGACTCCAATCTCACTTTCTAGACTGATTACATATAATTACTCCTCATACACTCTACATTGTAGCTAAATTGACCTATTTACGGTTTCCCATACATGGAATTATACCTCTTGCTTCTATGCCTTTTGCATTGAACTCTCCTGGAATTCTCTCCCTCCTCATGTCCAAGTTTTGGAAACACTAGGTCCTTTCTAGGTTCTACCTCTATTACAAGAGAGATTTCCTGAAAAGTTGGTACTCTACCCACTAGGACTTACTTAAAAAATTCAATATTATTTTATTTTTCCAATTACACATAAAGATAGTTTTCAACATTAATTTTTATAAAATTTTGCGTTTCAAATTTTTTGTCTCCTCTTCCTTACCTTCTCCCTTCCCAATACAGCAAGTAATCTGATATAGGTTATACATATAAAATCATTTAAATCATTTTAACCATATTATCATATTAATCATGTTGTAAAAAAAAAAAAGATCAGAGCAAAACAATGAACCATGAGGAAAAAACCAACCAAACAAACAAAAAAGTGAAAATAGTATGCTTCAATCTGCATTTGGTCTCCATAGTTCTCTCTCTGGATGTGGATGGCATTTTCCTTCCCAAGTCTGTGGAAATTATCTTGGATCACTGTATTACTGAGAAGAGCCAAGTCCATCACAATTGATCATTGCATAATGTTGCTGTTATTGTGCACAATGTTCTCTTGGTTCCGCTCACTTCACTCAGTTTTGTGTAAATATTTCCAGGTTTTCCTGAAATCAGCCTGCTCAGCTGATTATATTCCATTACATTCATATACCATCACTAATTCAGCCATTCCCCCAATAGGCATCCACTCAATTTCCAATTCCCTGCCACCACAAAAAGGAGCTGCTACAAACATTTTCAGCAACTTACTATTTATTTGTGCAGCACACTCCCTCAAGGTCACTCCCCCAGTTTGGTCTTATTCCTCTTAAATGGGCAGCTGCCCTTTCAGATGGATCTGTACCCCTATGCTTGTAGTTCATGAGCCCCCAACAGTGTACTTCTCCTTAAAAACCAGCCAGTAGATATTATTCGCTCTTAGAAAATGCATTGACTAACATGTTATAGTAAAAGCAGTAGATGTTAAATTTTCTCCCCATAAACCTGGGATGTACTTTCCCATAAACATACATAGAGAAGAGGAAGCATAAGCTTAGTGTACAAAGATAGTGAGGCACATATGTAATGTTATACAAGTGCCAAGGTAACTTATAACACTAGAACTTCAGGCTCTTGAAATTCTATTTAAAATCTTTGATGTAGATCAACTTTTGATTGCCAAGGCTAGCTCTCTTCAGTTCAGAGTCTCTTCTCTCAAAAGGTTCACACTCCTTGAAACTGCTTCCTCCCATATGTGAGTATCTGTGTCTGCTTGAAGTGTAAATTTTTGCTTTCTCAGTCTCTCAGATTATAAAATGGGAGATCTCCTTATTTGCTACTAGAATCTATAGCTAATGATGAGGGGAGATAGTTCTCTCCTTCTTCCTTGCAAGTGTCTCCTCTCGAAAATGCCCCTGAACCTACATCCCCTGAACTATATGAAGCTTAATTATTTAAAGCCTTCCTCTCCCCCAGACCATGGCTAATTTTTTTGTTTATCAAATGAGATTGCTCTTTTTAATTCTGTTACCGACAGGTGTTCATATATAATAGTTGTTAGGACACTAAAATTTTATTTATGCCATTATTCTGTAACGATATCAATTTAGAGGGGTAATCTATTCCTTTACAGTTATATATATATATATATGTATGTATATATATATATATATATATATATATATATATCTTGGATTTAACTAATTGTACACATTTTGCTTTCTCTCACCCATCCCTACCCCAGTATAATGTCAGCTTCTTGAAAGCAGAAACTGTTGTTATTTTTATTTTGCATTCCCAGAACTTCATAGATACCTATTAAATTGAACTGAACTGAATTGAATTGGTCCTAAGAGGTCCTAATTGAAAAGGTCCTAAAAGACAGAGGTTAAGAAGGAACATTTTCTAGGTATGGGGGAATGCCAAGAGAATGGAATTCCAAGGTCAGGGAAAGAAATCTAATTTGTCTGGAACAGAATGTGAGTAAAGGGAAGAAACATAAAATAAATCTAGAAAGGTAGACTGCAGACAGATTTAAGGACTTTGAAATCCAAACTAAAAAATTTGTATTTTATGCCATAAAAAACTCTAAGAAATTTGTATCTTATAAAAGCATGTATATCTATTTCTTAGAGCCAGGACTCAGTACTTGTAAACTCTGTACCTGATTTTGGCACCAATTTAAATGGCTGACTTTTAAAGTGGACCAATGGACATCTAGCAGAGCAACCAGAATAACTGGCTTTAGAGCTATAATGTCTGTATAGATAAATCTCCACATTTAATAGAGGAGAAAAGTTGAACTGAAAGAGGGCAAATCCAAGGTCACAAAAGTATTTAGTAGCAGTATTGGGAATCAATCCCAGGCCTTCTGACTCCCAAAGCAATGTGTTCTATGCCAGCTATCATCTCCAAAATTGCCCTAGAAAAAGAAAGCATTTTATTTCAGTCATTAAATGAATATTTAGTGTGTTAAATGATCAACAGTGTGTTCATACAATAGGAAAAATGCTATTCACAGAGCCGCCAGGAGAAACAGAATAATTGGGGCTCAGCAGAAGCTTTGGGAGATTAAAATTGTTAGATTACCTGAATTTGAATTCAAGCCAATCATATTCAGGTTTAGTTTTCACATTTAGAATATTATATTGCTAAAACAAAAGAAAATCCACTAGGAGAGGTTCTAAACACTTATATTTGATTTCCTCTACCCTGGACCTTTAAATGAATCAATACAGCAATGCTAAACAGGCTTAGATGTGGGGACTATTCAGTTAAAATGAGAATGATGTTCAAATGCTTAGGACTTGAAAAGACTTAATATAGGCTGAATTAGTTTATAGGGAACACCTTATGGAGCATTTCCAGAGTTGCTCTTCCTGGTTTTAATTAGCCACATGGGACCTTTCAGAACTGTTTCCAGCCACTTGATGAGTAATTATAAAAGATTTTTGAATTCTGGCAAACTGAGTAGTTCCTTGGTTTCCCACCATTCTGGGATATCAAGGAGGAGTGAGTGGTGCAGTATTTTCCAGCTTGACTCTCTTGGTTTGATTCCTCAGCTTGTATTAGACAATCCTTAGATTTCCAGTAATGCCTAAGGAAAGGCTGGACTCTTTCTACCATATCCACATGGCAGCTAGTGTAGAAGAATTACACTAGATGAGTTTGCTTTCGGGTCTGTGATTGCCTTTTCCAGTTTTGTGTTTGTTCTTTCCTGATCTGAACAAGTAGTTATCCCAATGAAAGCATCTAGGTTTAGAACTAATCTTGTGATGGAAATCAAGGGATGTCCATCAGTTGGGGAATGACTGAATAAAATTGTGGTATATGGATATAATGGAATACTATTGTTCTATAAGAAATGATGAACGGGCTCATTTCAGGAAAGAAAGACTTACAGGAACTGATGCTGAGTGAAGGGAAAAGAACCAGGCAGTAATAACAACACTGAGCAACTTTGATAGATTTAGCTCTTAGAAATATAATGATCAAAGACGATTCCAAAAGACTCATGATAGAAAATGCTATCCACATCCAGAGAAAGAACAATGGAATCTGAATACAGATCAAACATTTTCACTTTTTATTGTTTTTTTTTTCTTATGGTTTTTCTTTTTATTTTGATTCTTCTTTCACAACATGACTAATGTGGAAATATTTTTAACATGATGTACATGTATAGGCTATATCAGATTGATTGCTGTCTTGGAGAGGGGAGAAAGGAGGGAAGGAAAAAATGGAAATCAAAATATAAAAGTATAAATAAAAATAACTGTTGAAAACTAATAAAAATTATTTTAAAAAAGAAATGACCCTGTGAGTTTGAGAGATCTAGAGTCCTGTATCCCAAGGTGAATTGATAATTAATTGATGAAATTATGAAATGAGGACAGGCACATTAAGTCCTTTTAAATATTTGGTAAGAAAGTCCATGATTGACAGAAAAAAATGGAGTGGAAATCATTTGAATTAAACACAGAGGAAGAGAATATCACTCACATAGCAGTGGATTAGAGCTGGAAACACTAGGCAGCATGTATCTGATGAAGATGGAAAACTGTGGGAAGGGTAGGGGAGGAGTTTGAGTTACAGTTTTTTTTAGAGTTGTTTGTGTTTGTTTTGTCAGAGGGAAACAGACCAATTCCTATCTGTGCCACCTTGGGGTTAGTTCATTGACAAATCCAAATCATTTCAAAGTTATCAATATGTCTTCAAAGTTATCATCTCATTGTCTGGACCTATGGAGGTCTGAATTTTATCTGGAATTTACATATGATAAGAACAAAACTTCCAGAAGCAGTGACTGGAAGGTTTTACCTGATTTAGCACATATTACCAGGATGTGAATTTTAGCTAATATATTATACAATCTATAAATTACTCTCCTTTGATCTTTGGTATTGTTTGCTCCTCTTTGCAATTTTATTTCTTGCTGTTAACTTTTTATACTGGCTATTTATAAACTTACTTACTATACTGACTAGGAAGGGGAGGTAGTCAGAGGATCAGAACAAGATATGATTTTAACAGACAAAGCAACTGAATGATAGCATGGGAGGAATCTTAGGCAAATTCTCCAGTATTCTTGGAGAGGAAGTCCACCAACAAGAGAACTAACCCAGTGTTGAGCATTTTTGTGTATATATGTGTGTGTGTGTGTGTGTGTGTGTGTGTGTGTGTGTGTGTGTGTGTGAATAAGTACCTGTCCCATACCTAATTCATATTTATGTTGACTCAAACTACATGCTGGATTCAGACATCAGTGAGTGGGTATAGCATTTTTGCCCCTGTGGATCAAGTAATTGTTCCTCAGAGTTTTGAAAACAATAACAAAAAGGCACATTGTTAATTTGGGATAAGGCTTTCACTAAATAACAAGGTCCCATTAGCACTTAGTAGATTGATTATTCAATGTTAAAAGAATGAAGAGGGTTTTTTTTCCTTCTTATATATGGCATTGGACTATTTTCCATTATAGAATTTTCACTAGTTACTTACAAAAGTACAGCTAAAAGGTTTGCTTTGAGTAATGCTACAGTTGAAAGGGAAGAGCAGCAGATGCAGCTTAGAAGGTTGGGACTTTGGAGGAAAATATTTAGAATCTTTTAAATGAGAATGCTTAGCACCAAATCTGGGACCTGGATTTAAAAATTATTTGTTGAAGGACTAACTGATTGATGAGGTTTAAGTTTCAGAAATAAACCAAAGCAAACCACTGGGGAACATTTATTTATTCCTCAGTTAGATCTTCATCTTTAGAATATCCTTGATGAATACAGTGAATATAGAAGTAATACAATTCTAAGAGTAATCCTGTTCCTGCCTTGTTAAACTTAAGATACATGTAAATAAAAACTCTATGCAGTAAAAATTCACATTTTCATTTACAATCCTCCATTTTGTTCTTTGTATAGATATGTATTTGTTTCTGATTATTAAGTTCATGATAGAAAAATAGCAAACTTCCAATATTTACTACTACGGTAATAACCATAAACTAAGCCCAGGAGAAGCAATTCAAAGTATGACTTCAGTTGAGTGAGTGTGTGTATGTGGAATAGATAGAGATTTTTTGTCAGAGGCCCTAGGACATAAAGCAATGTACCCAGAGAGCTTACATGGAAGGGGGAATGGCAGAGTAGGGATGTCTCAAATCTCCATACCTGCCTGTCATCTAGTGGTTTCCTGTATACTCCAATTATTTTCAATACCTGAGAGCCAAATTCTATGTTTCTACACTGCTGAAGGAATGTAAACTCAGCCAATGCTCTGCAAATTCTCAGCAGCTTTTAAATTTGATAGCTCAGGGCAAAGCCCAGGATTAACCATATCCTAGCTGAAATGCTGCTTTTACTTGTTCTTTAGTTAAAGATAATTGTTGCTAGGGGTTGTGTATATGTGTGTGTGTGTGTGTTTCACAGATTGTGTAGGGCTATTTTGAAGCACTTGATTTAAAGGAGACTTTTATGGTTTCATCTCTTAAAGAGGAGAAGAAAAGATTTTTTGTCCTTAATGAACAAATTGAAATTTGAAGATGTTTTGCTCCTGGAAGTTTTCTCTTCTTGAGTGAGAAAATGGTACAATGTTTTAAAGTAATCTAACTGATGAAGAACTGAAGCTGTGAGTAAGGCTCATTCATAGGATGAGCATCCTTAGTCCTCTCTTTTCTTTTTGGATCAGTCCCACTGCTTATGCAGACAAAAAAATCTAAACAATTAAATTTACTAGGTGGCTGTATTGAGGTATGGACTTTGGGGAAAATCTACTGTGAATTGCTAAGATTAATGGCAAAAGAAATTTTAAAATTTCCTAAAATAAGCATTAGAGTAAATACTAAAACTATTCTGGAAAACTTGATTTATGTTTTCATTTGAAGAAAGGAAAAATACAGAAGTGGTAACCTATTTTTATGTTTTTATTTCATTCCTGCTAATCAAATGAAATTTACATGATTAAAATTGCAAACCTAATGGAGCAGTGTAACCCTTAGGTTAGACCTCTCTGAATTTAGAACTGGGATTTAAATATTTAGTGGGTGTGTAAGGTGTAAGGGTCTGAATATAAGTAAGAGGAGATTTTAGGAAACCTCATATATGCTATCTTTTGCAGTCTTAATAGAATTGGGCTTTCAGGAGATGTGGTAAGAGTGAGGTTTGGTAAAGATAGTACTGAGAAATATCTCAATAAATTTTCTCTTGGATTCCAAGACAAAGAGGGTGGAGACATGTGGGATACTTTGTACAAAAACATGGAGGTAAGAAATGAAATGTTATGGATGGGGAACCATAAGTGGGTGGTTTTGTCCTCGAGTATCAAGTACCCAAAAGTCTCAAGGTACATTTAAAGAGAACCAATCCCAGATTGTATTTTGTCATTCATATGTAACAACAGTCCTAATTCAGGATATGGTTTCAAGAGCAGTGGAAATTTCTTCTGAGTTCAACTGTTTGTTTCTGGTGCCTGATTCTTTAGTTCCAGAAAAGATAAAATCAAGATTTTCTATCCACTTAGTTATATTTTTATAAATTTCTGGGAAAGACTATCCCAGATTCGATTTCTCTTTTATTTCTTCTAAATTTAGTGCTAACCCTCCTGAGACCCTGAAAGAAATATTCTATTAACCGAGGTATGTGTAAAGTTCTTTGAAAACCTTAAGGTGTTAACTCGATCTAGCCCTAGTAAGGTTGTTTTAAGGATCAAATGAATTAATACTCATTATTATTTGTCCTTCCTTCTTGAAGAGGACTAATGACATCAAGAGGGTAATGTCTTGGCTTGCAAGTGAATTGGATTTGAATGCAGTAGAGCTGTAATCATTGGAATCAAGAGGATTGGCCATCACCTCAGATGAAGTAGGAAACCTTGATCTGTTTTTCCTAATATGTGTATGTAAAGGCTCAGCAAAGTGAATGACACATAGAAGGTGTTATATAAATGTTTTCTTCCATTCCTTCTTCTTTTCTTCCTTTTCCTCCTCCTCTTCTTTTTCTTCCTGTTCTTCTTCCTCTTCTTTCTCCTCCTCCTATTGCTCCTATCACTACTACCATTATGGGTGAAAATCTCCTTTGAGTTTATGTGGTAGGTAACTACTGACACATATATATTTCTCACTGCAGAAATTGTGGGGGTAAAAACTTAGGTTTTATTATCATGCTCAAAGATAAGGTAAGGACTGAAAGAAAATCTGAACAATCATGAGGATTGTGACAAGTTTTTTTTTGGCAAAATTATGTCAGAGTGACAGAGGAATAATGCATTTAAATATTGCAATCTTGTACATTCTTCTTAGATCATAAAAGTTAAAGAAAAGATGGGTCCAAAGTTCTATATTTCCTCTAATGTCATAAAAATTGAGCAAGCTTAGTTAAACAGTTATAATCTTATACATCCCTTAAGAAAACAAACCTCAACAAACCTACTCTATAGGTAAACTAAGTCAGGTTATAGATTAAACTACATTTAGAGGTTTCACAAATAAGCTGATTAAGGAAGAGGATTTAAGTGTCACCAAGTAGTCTTGGACAGTTGAAATTCTTCCTCTGGCTTCTTATCTAAGGAATGTTTAAGGTTTCAAGTAAATGTTTACATCATGGGACAAGTTTTGGTCAGGTGAGTTTTAATACTAAGATGAAAGTTTAGTTAACCAAAATTCGCTGGCTAGAAGAATGTTTCTGTCTCAAATGATAAAAGGAAATAAATTCTCATTATACTTTCTCTTCTTCTTCCTCCTCTTCTTCCTCCTCTTATATTTCTTTTTCTTCCTCATTTTCTTTTTCCTTCTATTACTATTACTACTACTACTACTACTACTACTACTACTACTACTACTACTACTA
>JAJPUD010000547.1:361556-404351 GCA_023553655.1 Myrmecobius fasciatus
ACTACTACTACTACTACTACTACTACTACTACTACTACTACTACTACCACCACTGATACTAATACTACTACTGCTACAACTATTGCCCCAACCACTAGTGAAAAATGAAGTGAGTTTTGTGCTAGAGCTGGCTTTGGTTGAGGATTACACTCCAATTCTCAGTCTTTATTGACCTCTGCTTTAACTATTAGACAGAAAGGACCAAAAGCATGGCCTGGCCTGGCCACCACTTAGATATTGCCTCCCTCTCCCTACTTATCTGTCTCTTGAAAAACAATTTATAATCAAATTAATATTGCTATTGCTACTGAAAAAAGCATGATAATGACTGTTCTGTGGGGGTCCACTTGAATGAATAAATAAATGAATGAAAATATATTTATTTAGCTCTTACAATATGCCAAGTATTTTCTTAAGCATTGGGTTTACAACTAGTAAAAGAACTAGTATTATTCTCAAGAAACTCACTGAAATTGGGGGACACAACACATAGAAGAAAGTTCAACTGCATGGCAGATATTCTAGGAAGTCCTAAGAGTACTAGGGGCTAGGAAGCGAAGTTATAGTGTCCTAGGCTGAAGCTTCCTTTCCTTTCTAATACCTCACATCAATCCATGTCAGCACCATCCTTTCCATGTTGCTTCCACTGTGTTCTCTGGAACCTCCATTCTATTGTTAACTAATATCTAAGTTAATCTAATATTGTTAATATTAGATATGTATCTATAGTTCATATTTAATTTAATTATAATATAGTTATAATATTTTAAATTTAATTTTTAATTTATAAGATGTTTCATCACAAAACAATTTAAACTCTTTGAGTCCAAGCACTATTTTATTTTTGTCATTTTAAAAAAATCCTCATTTTCTAGTCTGGTAGATAGTAGGAACATGATAAATGCCCAGGGAATAGAACTGAAACAGCATTGAAAAAACCTGCTTTCTAAATATGCTTCCCCCAGTTTAACCTAGAGGACTTCATTTTTTGAGCCTAAATGTAATATTTAACATTAAATTCCTATTGAAATTCATCTTATTAGATTTAACCCTATCCTTTAGTCCAAAAATGTCAAATGCTTCTGGTAATTATAAAACTCCTGAGTGAAACCCAAGCTAAAATAAAATATAATTGAGAAATATCTAGGAAAATAAATGAAAATATAACACAATATAGATAATATTCATTTGTGCCAACAAGGATAGTGATAAACTGGATGGCATCTAGAAGAGGGCAATCAGAATGCTGAAGGCCCTTGTACATATATGTCTTGTGATGTTAGATGAAGATGAATGAGAGTTAATTAACCTAAAGAATACAAAACTCAAGATAGACATGTTCATGAGCTGCTAGGTGGCACCCTAATGCATAGAGCCCTGGGCTTGGAATCAGGTAATGTTCATCTACTTGAGTTCAAATCTGGCCTCGGATACTAACTAGCTGTGTGACCCTGAGCAAGTCACTTAAATCTGTTTGCCTCAATTTCCTCATCTGTAGAATGGGCTGTAGAAGGAAATGGCAAACCACTCCAATATCTTGCCAAGAAAATCCCAAATGGGGTCATGAAGAGTCAAATATGACTAAAATAACTGAAAAACAACAGACATATTTGAGTATTTGAAAAGCTGACATATAGAAAAGGGGAATAGACTTGAACTGTTTGGTCTCAGAAGGAAGAATCTGAATAGAAGGGACAAAGACATTTATTTAGGCTTTCTATCCAGAAAAGCTGTCTGAAAATTGAGTTATTGAGAGTAGAATGAGTTACTTTGGGAAACTGGGTCTTCTCCCTCATTAGAGGTCTTTAGACAGATAACTACTGGCTGGGTATATTATTATAAATAGGGATTCTTTTAAAACATGATTTATGTGGGCTGTGCTGGGAGGTCTTCCAAGTTTAAAATTCTATGATTCTTTCTGAGATAGCTTTCCTTTTTCAGTCTCCTAGGTGTATCAAGGACATGTTAATATACACATAGATCATTCTAGTCAAGTTTCTCACAAAGAAAGTACTAGATAATTCCTGAAAACTTCTTGGTTGCCCCTTTTTATTTTAGGCAACAAGACAGTGTAGGATCTTTTCTATTTTTCTGGAATTTTTGTCACTGAGATATTTTGAAAATTGAAATTGATAATTGCTGAATATACAATTAAAATTTTACCAGTTTCAGTAAAGATTTATCCTCTGTCTTTGGTTTCATCCAGTCTCTCTTTCTAACTTCCAAAGTAACACTTACATTTCCTAATTTAACACGTGAGAGTTATTTGAGTTCAAATGTGGTAGTTTCACTGTCATCAGTGTCAAGAAGCTTGTCATAGAAATAGTGAGAAATCTTTCATTTTTCATCTATTTGTTGCTCTCCTTATAGTTTCATCTATTGTTGTTTTTGCTAAGACTTGCCTTAGTTATGTCATATGCCAAGCTTTCTGCTGACTTGCTTACTCCTCTACTTTCTCTGTTTTGTGAGATGATACTGTTTGTAAGAGTCTGTCTTGCTTTGTAAACATTGTACTCTACAGTTATTTCTTGAATTGCTAATACTGGTGTTGTTCCCTTCCTGTCCTATATCCCTCTTTATTCTTCTCCCCATTCCAATTCTCATTTTCTGTTTAGAGAAAAACTCTATCTCTTTGAAATCTGTCTTCCTTGACACTTCATCTACTTGCTAATATTTATGTAGAATTTTGATGTTTGAAAAGCATTTTACAAATACTGTCATTTTATCCTCACAACAACCCTTGGAGGTTGATGCTATTATTGTCCTCAGTTTACAGATGAGGAAACTGAAGCAGGAAAAGGTGAAGAAGTTTGCTCATGGACATACAGATAGTAAGTATCTGAAATGGAATTTGAAACCAAGTATCTCCTGGTTCCAAATCTATTCTGTTTTGCTATACTATGTTTCATCTCCTCAATAGACAGTAAAAGAGGTAGATGTATGGAGTAGAGTGATAAAATCAAATTATAATTCTGACACTTACTAGCTCTGTTATCATTGGAAAGTCATGGAACCTCTCTGGATCTCAGGTGACTCCCTAAGGCCAAAGTTAAATGACTAGGAAATTTCTGAGGTCAGATTTAAACTTGCTCTTCCTGACTCCAGGCCCAGTGTTCCATCTACTATTCCACTAGCTGTCCCATTTAAGGGAGTAAATAGATATAATTCTATTCCAGAATTCATTCTCTCTGAGGAAAACAGAGTGGTCTCTGATCCTAACCTCCTGCTCCACCTTTTGGCAGTAATAAGATGCTTGAGGTATCTACTCTGCCTTCTTTTGAGCCGTATAATGACACCCCATGCTATATGTGGGAGACAGTCCATTATAACACAGACTCTCCCTATATTAGAATGGTTGAGTTTATCAGTAGCTGGTGGTGCAGTACATAAAATATGAGACTTGGACTCCAGAAGCCCTGAGTTCAAATCAGGCCTCAAATACTTAGTAGTTATGTGATTCTGGGCAAGGCACTCAACCTTCATTGATCTCTGTTTTCTCATTTATAAAATGGGGATAATAATAGCACCTAGCTCCCAGGGTTGTTGTGAGGACAAAATGAGATAATATTTATAAAGCACTTTCAAAAATCTTTAAGTGCTATATAAATTCTAGGTATTTTAATTTATGTTTGCTTGTTGATTTTTTTGATTGATGGGTATATTCCACCCTAAGGTTGAAAAATAAGGCTTGGACAGGGGAGATGCAGAATCACAGACTATTGGAACATGAAGGGAACTTTGAAGTCAATTATTCCATTTCTTTCATTTTATAGGGGAGGTAATTGAGGCCCAGAACAATGAAATTATTTGAATCCCAGAGTGAATAAAATCACAGTTATTAAGTGACAGATTCAAGATTTGAACGTTGGAACAAAATCAAGGGATTTTTCCAGTATTTCATGCTTACTCTCAAAAGAACAAGGAAGAAAGTTCACTTTATAAAATGTTAACTGTGGAAAACCACTGACTCTAAAACACTCAATAGCTTGCCAACTTAAAAAATCATTAAGGATATTTTTCTCTTCCTGTTTACATATTTATGTCTCTATAAATGTATCTGCATCTGCATTTGCTTGCATGAGGTTGTCTGCTGTATTTGATTCAGTGATCCCTGCACCTGGCTGCAAATATGCACAATAGGAAAGAGCTGGGGGTTGGGGTGGGGAGCATTGGTTCCTGTATCAACTAGATAGTTGGATGAACATGTGCTAGTGTAGGATATACATGTTTTTCCCACACAAAATGTTTTTAATTCAATCTTGAGGCAGAAGAATTCTTTCTGTTTGCCTGTAAATATAGCAGGAAGGCTTTGGGGTAGTGAAACTCTCCTGGGTGCAAATGAAGCTCTTTGATGTGTATTTTCAATTAACTAGTGAATTGTAGGTAGAATAAAAAATGGCAGCATCTTAATTCAGTGGCTAGAATGGTAATACATATTTTTTTCCCCTGATGTTGCTCCCAGTTTTCAACACTGTCTTATTTTTTTTAACCAATGACCTATGTAGTACAACTGTAACAAAATGAGTTTGAGGCCTTGCTTTAAATGAAAAAAAGAAACAAACCCAAAATGAGAAGTCAGAAATCTCCATAATTTTTCAGATTATTTATATGGGTGAACATTTAAGCATTTACTATGGCATGAACTATTGCAGGAAGAGTGATGCCCGAGGCAGAAACTAGTGATCCTCCTGACCCCATTTTGAGAATAATAGGATTGTTTGGATTCTGATTTCATATTTCCTCAGTTCTCTGACTCCCTGTCTCTGTCTCTCTCTCTGTCTCTCTGTCTCTCTCTCTCTCTCTCACTTTACTGTCTCTGCCTGTCTGTTTCTGTCTCTCTCTCTTTGTCTCTCTGTCTGTCTTTCTGTCTCTATTTCTCTTTGTCTCTTGTCTCTCTGTCTCTGTCTCTTTCTGTGTGTGCATGTGTCTATTGTGGCTTTGGGTAGGAATCATTCATTTCAGGTGATGCTGCGCAGACACACACTCCCATTTCCAGAATGTTTCCCCTGCCAGAGGGTGCTTTGGGTTTTAACTGCTAAGCCCTGTCTATTTTGTCAAGAAAGAAGGAAAAATACAGCTCAGAGATGAGCTTAGGAGAACAAATGGCAAGAGAGGTCTGGGTGGAGATAACTTAGTGCTCGAGTCATCTTTAATGGAAAGTAGATACTCTGGCCAAGCCTCAATATAGAATGCATTATAAAGTGTGTGTCTGTCAGTCTGAGAGACATGATAAACAGGAGAAATTCGGTTCTCCAGAGGGAGGTAGGCTTTAACAGAACTAGCTGAGGGGTTAGAATTACAGTGGTTTGTTGCAGTGGGCTGGTCTGTGCAAAAGGAATGAGGTAATGTATATTTTTAGTATTTCTAAGAAGTAGCAGCCTACATTTCTCTTCAGATGGGGAGGAGTGGGGTAAATTTATAGGGAGGGCCTAGATTTATAGATCAGCGTAAGATAGTACCATTTCTCCCCCAGATGTTCTGTTTGTATCTTTTTGTTTGATGTGCTGTATTGTAAAGATGGAGAATATTTGTTATGATGACAAGCCTGAGCAATAAGAGTATGACTTGGTAGCAAGAAAGAAAGAAAAAAAAAGAAAGGAAAGAAGAAAGGAAGGAAGGAAGGAAGAAAAAAAGAAAGAAAGAAAGAAAGAAAGAAAGAAAAATAATTTTTACTAAAGAAGTCAGATAGGCAAGGGAAAGAGAAAGCATTTATTAAGTGCCTACTAAATGCCAAGAGTTGGGTTAAGCACTTTACCAGTATTATCTCATTTGATGCTCGACAACCCTGTAAAGCCGATGCTCTTATTTTATAGCTAAAGAATTGGAGACAGACAGAAGTTAAGAACCTTGATCAGGATCACACAGTTAGTAAGAGTCTGAGGCTGCATTTGAACACAGATCTTCTTGACTCCGGACTCTCTTCAATAACTCCATTATAAGCTGCAGAACACACAACAACAGATGTGCTTTTTAAAAAGAATTTTAAGATTTTAGGAATGATTTTAGGATTTAGGAATGATTTTAGGGAAATCACTAACAAATTAGAATGGGTCCAGAGGAAGGAAGACAACTATTGAAAAAAATGGAGATTAGGACATGGAAGGATCTGCTGAAGAGTTATTCCTGAAAAAGAAAGGGCTTGGGGAGGATACATTATGCAGAAAAGTACTTTCATTTTTGGTTTACCTGAGGTGATATATGAGGAACAATGGGTAAGAGATGCAGGAAGCCAATATTTACCTCAGTGTAAGGAAGAACTGCCCTTAACAATGATGACTGTCCAGAATTGGAGCAGCAGCGAGTTCTCTGTCACTGGAGATGAGGAGATGTTGGAAGGGAAGTTCCTCTTTTTCATATAAATTAGACTAAGAAAAAGCTCTCTTTTTTGTCTTTTTTTATATGAATTAGACTAAGAGAAAGCTATCTCTTTAGCTGTCCCTCTCTTTCTTGCTCTCTCTGTCTCTGTCTTTTACTCTGAATGTCTCTCTGTCTCTATTTCTCTGTTTCTCTTTGTCTTTATCTCTCTTTGTCTTTCTTTATCTCTGTTTCTATGTCTCTGTCTCTCTCACAAGCACTTTGCCAATAAATCTCATTTGATCCTCATAATAATCACTTGAGATAGCTATTATTATCATCCCCATTTTACAGATGAGGAAACCGAGGCAAACAGAGGTTAAAGCCAATCTTTAGCTGGTGATACAATTAAATAGCATTCAACAAGCCTTCTCTTCTCTCTCTTTGTTAACTATCCATTGTGCTGCATTTGAAACTGAAAAACACTAGCAGCATATGCTTCGAACACATGATTGGGGACATGACTGTCAGAATATACCTATGACAAGTCATTGCTCCCACACTGCAGTCCACAAGTACTTAACCTAATTTTCAAGTGGAATATACTTACAGCACAGACTTCCTGAAAAAAGCATCTGTGAGTGATGACAGTATAAGAAGGCTTAAGTTAATTATTATGGGGATTTCCCACTGCAGAATTTTAAATAAAGCAAATTTCCTTTGCTAGAGCTTCTATCTAGTTGATTGGGTCTCTCTGACTCACCCAGGAGCATCAGCATTGTGTAGGGCAGTGTGATGTACTCAGAATTAGAAGAGATGATTTCAAGTTTAAGGTCCTCTATTTGCTGTCTGTGTGACCTTGGGCAAGGACGGCTAGGTGGCTCCACAGAACACAGAGTATTGACCTTGGAATCAGGAAGACTCATGCTCATGAATTCAAATCTGACATTAGACACTTACAAGTGTGTGAACCTGGACAAATCATTTCATCCTGTTTGCCTCAGTTTCCTCATCTGTAAAATGAGCTGGAAAGGGAAATGGCAAATCACTCCAATATCTTTGCCAAGAAAACCCCAAATGGGATGGTGAAGAATCAGACATGACTAAACCACAGCAATGGCGGACAAACCACTTAACTTTTCTGGGTTTTGATTTCTTTACTTATGAAATGTGAAAGTTTAGTCCCTTCCAGCCCTAACACTTTATAATTCTGTGATGACTATTGTTCTCTCTTGCTTGTCTCTCCTGCTTTTGTGTTTTGATTAACCTTCATGATTCCTCAGGGGGAAAGGAACAGAACAAGCATTTATTAATTACCTACTGTGTACCAGATACTATACTAAGCACTTTGCAAAAATTAACTCCTTCCGTCATGCTGCCATGTTTTTTGTCTTCTATATATGTCTCTCCCTTCTCTTCCATAGGATCTCATTTCACAGTCCTTGTCTCAACCAGCAAGGACTTTCTGTCCTTGTCTCAACCAGCAAGGAATATCCATATTCCCAGTTCATAGGTGTTTGAGACCTGACTGGTGTTCTGAAATTAGGGTTTAGAAGAGAGTATTCTTTCCCAGCTTTGAGAGAGACTGAAATAGCAATCTATGAGTAAGGGATGGACTTTGGTTGCATCTAGGGGTTTATAAAAAGGGAAATTCAGTCTCCCACAGGAACAGAGATAACACAGGAAACAGATAAACTAGTCTACCTGTGAGAGAATATGGTCAGGCAGTGACACAGATAGTGAGCAGCCAATAACTATCTTTCCTTTGAGAGAAGATGGATAGACAGTCAGCTTCTGCTAAGTGGAACAAAATGCAGAGGTTGCTGGTTGTAATCATCACTTTAAGGGAGGAGAAAAGCTCTAAAAGGTTACATTTTTTTTTTCAAAATTCCTTTTCTCTTAAATGCCTTCTACATCCAGAAAAACAACTATGAAGATCGAAGCTTATTATTTTTACTTTTTTAGAATTTGTTTCTTTTTTCTTTCTCATGGCTTTTCCCTTTTGTTCTGATTCTTCTTTCACAAATGATTAATATGAAAATATATTTAACATGATTGTACATGTATAGACTATATCAGATTTCTTGCTGTCTTGGGGAGGGGTCAGGGAAAGGAGAAAAGGAGGGAGAAAAATTTAGAACTCAAAATGTTATAGCAAATTAGTGTTGAAAACTATATTTACATGTAATTGGGGAGAAAATAAAATACTATTAAGTGAATTAAAAATAAAATGTATATTCTTAAAAAATTCCTTTCCTCTTGCCTGCCTGTAACAAGAACAGTTATATAATAATTTGAAAATAAAAATCTAGCTGTTTTTATATGTTGATTTTTGCTTAATGTAAAAATTCATGGTTCAAAAACATCAGTGATTGACCATGAATGCATTTAGTGAATATCTACTTACTGAATATTTGCTCAACAGTGAGTTGAGCAAATAGGAATAGAGGAAACCAGGGACTGCCAGGAAATACATAAAATATAACTAGAGCAAGACATAAACTTCTGTTTAAATGTTAAGGATTTTCCTAACTAGAAACATAAAGCTGCTATGCTTTATTAATAACTATTTTTCCTTACATAAACTCCCTAATTTAGCAGAGAAAGTGATCCATATCAACTCCCAGACCATTTTGTCCTTAGTCTAAAATGAGTTCAAATGCTGTAGCCAGGTGTTTAACGTAAAGAGGGGTAATCAAAGGAAAGATGATCTCCCCCTTCCCCAACCCATTCATCACAGTGGGAGAGGAAAAGTATGGTTGAGGATGTTTCAGTTCTTTCCACTTTTCTATTTTGGAGGGGGAATAAAAGAGAGAATGTTCTATCAGCTTTGCTCCACACTGATTTCTGCTAGGTATACCTAGAAGTCAATAACATATAGGGCTAGTTTTTCTCAGCTCTATGTGCTGTTTCCCTGAAGGGTTAAAGTTCTTCCTGGATGGGGGACTAGCTGTAATGATGGAGGGTCATCTTGCAGGAACTCTACTTAGAAAAGAAGTGTTAGTAAAGTTTGAACTTATTACAAATTACTCCCATATGATATGGTATTGTTTAAGTTGGCAGGTTCAAAGTTTTTATGGTTAATATACATTTTTATATATTTTTTCTAATTACATGTAAAAATGATTTTTAACATTCTTTTTTTCCTCTCTTTAATTTTGAGTTTCAAATTGTCTCCCTCCCCTCCTACCTTTCTGAGAAGGCAATCAATTGGTATAGATTCTTCATGTACAGTCATGCAAAATATTTCCAATTTTTTTAACAGCCATTGTAGACAATATTAAAAGGTCCTGCTCCATCAAGAAAATATCATTACTCAGGTCTTCACTGAAAGTACTTTCTCCTTCAATATTAGGGTAGGTTATTTCTACAAAAGAATGAAAAGAGAGAGAGAGGTATGGGAGAGAACAATATGACCTGTGAGAGGACAGCCTCCACATTAGATGTCCTAGTATGTATATATACACACACATATACTATATATATTTATATATACATATGTCTATACCAGTATGCATGTTCATGTATATATGCACATACACATTTATATATATATATGCTACTGTATTTCAATACAGTTAGTTGTTTTCTTTGTAATTCTATAAATTTTATGATTTAAAAACATTCTGAGGAGGGATCTATTGGCTTTAGCAGACTGCCTCAGGGGACATAAAAATGTTTAAGAATGAAATATTTATGTGGGTTTGGATAGATTAAGATGGTGACTGAGGTAAATAGTTATTTGGGATTGTTGAATGTGCCTCCTGCCTCTGGTGTCCACTGATAGATTAGGGATGTTTCAGCATTTTGGTTAGTTTTATGTGAATGGTTTGACTGGAACTAAGTACTATCCATATCCATCACAACAGAGAAAGGGTTGCATTGTCAAAGCAAGGCTCCTTCCCTGTAGTGTAGTCTTTGCTTATATGGTTCCACTCACCTATTTTATACTCCATATATTCTATCTCTTCTTCTTCAAATTGGTATATTTCTAACAGTGCAAAAGGGAATAACATCTGCTCAATTTAATGAGCTACAGAGATTCAGGGAGAACTGACTCTTGTAGAAGAAACCTTCCCATTCTGTGGCCTGAAATAGTTTTACCTCGTGGAGACTCTTGTCAAGCTATTTCTCTCCCTTGGACTTTCAGACTTGAGTATACAAGAGGAGGAAAGTCTTTCTCTTTCCCCCATCACTCATCAGTAATTACAGCAGCACTTAATAATATGCAATAATTCCATGGCAATGGGAGATATATACTTGCCCTGATGAACTTGGGACTGGAATCCCTACAGCACAATACTCTGGTTGCTTTGTTCTGTTTCATTTTCTGAATAGGCTAAATAACTTGTTATTCTATAAAATGGACATTTCAGTCCTTAATGATTACCTTATAGTTAATCTTGAACTAGGTCTTCAGAGAGAAAAGGTTGCAGTAATAGTATGTTTCTTAGAGAATAACAGGATCACCAAAAAAGAGATACCATAGGTGGAAAAATTAAAGCCATGCTATGACTGGACAGATCTGTACCTTATCAACCCTCCATGGTAATCTATGCATTGCTCAAAGAATACAGGTCTAAGGTGAATGGAAACTATCTGTTTTGCAATCAAATCCATAGAAGATTTCACTGTCCAGGGAGAATATAATTAGGTTGATTGTTTCATGTTTCTGTATGTGTTTGTGTTTCAGAGTCCTTCATATCATCAGTTGGGTAACTGATTCCTATATAGTACATTAAATATCTTTGGGGAAAGGGCCCTTTTAGCCCCATTTGATTTGAACCATACAAATTCTGCTTCAGAGATTTTGCTGGAAAAATCTAGATTGGAACATTAATGAGCCAAAAAGAATTGACTCCTTTGATCAATCCCACGGGATAGATATGTTTATATGAATTGAAAGTTCCTTGGGGCAGCTCCTTAGACTTTTTAATTGGTGTAGACAGTATAAAACAATTTGGACCTATTTGAAGGTGCTAAATGGGATGCTATAAGTAGATGACAAATATCACTGGAGGTAAGCTACCACCTTGAAAATCAGCAGGTTTTGAAATATTTAACTCATTAACTAACCTCTGAAAAATAATGGGGTCAATGTGAAAACTAAAGGGCAAAACCCAGTATTCATATTTACTTCAATGGTTCCTGCAGGCCATACTCTATTAATTAATTTCCTGTATCTAGGTTAGATACATTTTGGTGAATAGCATGATTCCTGGCCCACTGATATTATAAACTGGGTTTCAGTGGTAGAAGGTAATGGTATCATCTGGTGATAGTGTTCATAGCTCTGAAGTTTTGCAAGAATCTTCCCTCTCTCCTGATATTGCTTAGACCATAGATTTAAAGCAATAAGGACCTCAGAAGCCATCTGCTCCAACCCTCTCATTTTACAAGAATCTCAGAGAAGTTAGTGACTTGCTTAATGTCACACAGGTAGTTATTGTCAGAGGCAGGATTTGAACTAAGATTCTTTGTTGATGGATTTAGTGTTCTTTCCACTGTCTTCCTTGCTGCCTTCCCCTAGTTTAATGCAAGCTCCTTAAAGGTAGCAATTGTTTCCTTTTTCCTTTGTTTTATTAGCACCTAAACCGGTAACTTGAACATAAGTTTTTAATAAATAGTGTTTGGATTGAACTATATTGAAATGAATAAATATTATCAAAATTTCAGTGAGAAGGATAGAAGGTCAAATGAGCTCTTCTTTTATCCAGAAACTTGTTCAGAATTGTGGTAAAAAAAAAAAAACTTCTCCATTTTGCCTGATGAATAGATCCTGCTGGCTGGAATCGATACTCCTAGAATGGAAATGATCACACAATCATATGGCTTATGTCAGGGTAACTCCTCTCAAATGTGTTAAAAACAAGAATGAAGTCCTGGTACTTGTAAGGGAGTGCCATGAATATGTCTTTGATTAATTTCTGCTTCATGAGTGGTATGTACAATGTAAGCCAATGGATCTGTAGCCCCAGGGGAAAGAGAAAAGCATGGACTAAATTATGGGTGAATACTTAGTAATATCCATGCCTGATAATGACTTGGTTTCCTGGGTCATAGGTTCAAATCAGAATGGGCATCCATGTATTGTTCTAATCATAACCCGGGAGCCATAAGATTATTGAAGCAATTATTTTTGATGCATGAGGAATGAATCTATGAAATCTGCACAGGCTCTCAAGGCTGTGATACCTGAGGGTTGAGTTCAGTTATGAGGATCCAAAATAGGTGGATGATGAGAACTGTGTGTGATCGGATCGATCTGTGGACAGATACTTGGAGAAGGGTGTTTTAGAATAGTTTCAGCTATGTAGACAGAAAGGTAAGTATGTGAATGGCACTGAATATGGGTAGTGTTTTACCCTAGAATATAGGATATGGACAAATCCTGTACCAACCCTACCTTCTTTCTAGCCCCCAAACTGCCCTCCTATGTAGTACTGGGAAAATGATGGAGAGACTACCACAGCTTCAACTGCAAATAAAGGTAGCACATTGTCTGATCAGCCCAGGTAAATTGATAACTCCCTTCATCTGGGCTAAATTATCATGAACAAGAATGGTTGAACCTTCAAAAAATTGATTAAACAGGGCAGGGATTTAGTATCATCATCATCATTATTTCATCATTCTAGCCTAAATTATTCAAATAAAAAAGAAAGGAAAATAAAGAATAATAGCATACATATGTCCATAAATATATACACATGTATGTATATATAGAAAATATGTGCATATGTATATATTACATATGTGTGTATGTGTGAATATAAAATAGAATATATGTGTATGCCCTTTAAGATTTACAAAGCATTTTACTTCTGTTGTCTCATTTAGTCCTCAAAACAACCTTGTGGGGGGCAGCTAGGTGGTGCAGTGGATAGAGCACCAGCCCTGAAGTCAGGAGGACCTGAGTTCAAATCTGATCTCAGACACTTAACACTTCCTAGCTGTGTGACTCTGGGCAAGTCACTTAACTCCAATTTGCTTCAGCAAAAAGCAAAAAAAAAAAAAAAAAAAAAAAACCAAAAAAACCAAACAACAACAACAGAAAACAACCTTGTAAAGTAAATGCAATTAGTATTTCTAGTTACAGATAAATAAATTTAGGTTGAGAGATGTTCAATAACTTGCCCAGATTAACATAACTAGTAAATTTCAGATCTTTCTAATTACAAATCAAGAAGACCTTTGGGTCCAAAAAGAACTAAATTTATTTCATAATGTTTTCTTGAACCTGTCAACTATTCTTTGAATTCCTTGAGAAACCTTTCTACATTATTTAATGGGCAGTGCTTTCTGTGAATATAGTATTCAACCTTTCAGATATGCCAAAAGACTTTTGGGTTGTGGGGAATTTCTGTGGGTAGGGGATATGTAAACAGCTCTTGCTCAAAAACCCAGGGAAGAGTTCTATCTACTTGGTAAATGAATTTGGGAGACTGGGACACTTACTGTTGGGAAGTAGAGTCCCTATTTCCAAATAATTGTTCCTACTCAAACTAAAATAAATCACTTCCATCATAGGAAAGCAAAGGACATCTATTTTAACTAAATTCGAGGCAAAAAATGAGTTAAATTGAGCAGTAAGTACTCTCACTATCTCTACCTGATTTCAAAAACTTGTTTTCTGCAAGGTGGAAAGAGCCAATTGGAATATTGCCATTTCTGCAAAGCTTTGATCCAACAGTTGCTGGGGCATGTTGGGTTTAGGGCTTTAGGGTCCAAAGTCTCCATCTAGAAGAACTTCCAAAAAGCAAGAAACTCCACTGTTGCCTGAGTTTCTGTTGGAAGTTTGTTTTGGTTTGTGCTACCAATGAGTATTGGCAGTGGGGACAGTTAACACAGGACCCTCCAGGGGAGGAAGAAAAGGTATAATTTCAAAGCAGGTTCTGGCTCAGCTTTCAAAAGGTAAATAAATGACAAGTCAGATTTCAGTAGGAAAATAAATCCCTACGGGAAGGCAGGAACAAAGAAGGAATTTGTAATAATAATCTAAAGGAGTGGGTGAGGGGAAAGTCAGCACACCAGGCATTTCGGGAGAAAACAGTGGAGGAGGGAATTGTACCAGGTTTCTAAAGAGTACAGCTTGCTTAGCCCTACATCTCCACTCTAGGCAAGCTCTTTTATGGCTGGTAGGAGCACACTAACCACTTTCACTATGTCTGCCTCTCCAAGAGCCTCAGCAAAAATGACCAGCAGTGTTTAATGGGTAACCTCTCCCAGGGGTCAGTGTATTTCCCTCCTCAACCATTAACCGAATATTGATTAAAAGTCTTTTACATATATAATACTATTCTGTATTCTGAAAAGTAGAAAGATCTTTTGCAATAATTTATTTTTAAATTTTCATTTATGTGTTTTAAAAATTATTTCCATTGATACCTCTTTATTTCATATTTATTTCATATTCTTCCTATTCTATAGAAACATTTCTTATAATAAAGAATAAAAAAAGAAAAAAAATAGTTCAACAAAATAGGGTTTTTATCTGACACATTTAATGTTTCAAACCCCCAGTCGACTGCTTTTGCAATGTTTTCTCAGATCACACACACACACACACACACACATGTGCATATTTAAATATAAATTATTTAAATACATCTATGTGCATATATTATTGCTTTAAGGTTTATAATGTATTTTACATATATTATCCCATTTGATCAGTTGTCATAATTTCACAGCATTCTGTTTAGATTGTTATATTGTCATTTTTGGCATTTGAATTATATATATATATATACACATTTTTCCTGGTCCTATATACTTCTCTTTATAGCAGTTCCTATAAATTTCTCCATTCTTTTCTATATTTATCACATAGGAAGTTGATTCTAATGGCAACATTTTAGGTATTATTGTATAATTATTATTTGAGGGAGTGGGGTGTGGATGGAGTTACCCCTTCCATGAGGTAACTCATAATAGCTTCTTCATTCTTCTGTTCATAAGGCTGGTCCTATTTTCCAGTAACATAATTTTTTTAAAAACAATTCTTACTATTGGAAAGTTCTTAACTATAGCTAACCTAATCTCCTCATGCAACAACCTAAAGTCATTTTCTCTTGTTCTGTCCTAAATGAAGACACAAAAGTCAGCTATCTTCCACTTCTTTCTCTGTGTATTAACCTTCCATTAATTTCTTCAGGGAAAGGTTTCTCTATTTTTAAAAGCCTTGGATTTCTGTACTGCAATTAATTAACCCCCAAAGCAAAAGTCTCTTTGCTTTCTTCCTATGATGGACTAATGGGCTTTTAAGTCCGAGACGTGATGGCACCTTGCAAATAAGTCTGCTATCTTTTTTTCTTTGCAAAGTAAGGAAATAGCAATCCCCCTTTGCCTTCCGTTGCTACTGTACCACACGCAGACCACATTTTAAGGTGCAACTTCTGGGCTGGCACCCTGTTGTGAACACTGTTAGATCAGTGCCATGTGGAGAAACTCATTGCACACGATCCTGCTGCCATGGTCACTAACCTAACAAGTTTTTGTTGGTGATGTTGTATTGTGGGAAGCCATAGTGAACACAGCAGACAACTAAGCAAAAAAAAAAAAAAAAAAGCTACCCCATATAACTTTGCATTTTATTGCTCTCTTTCTTAGAAGTTCTAGGCTCATTAAGCTCATAATATCATAAAGGAGATAAACACTACAGAGAGAATTTGGAGCTGGATGGCAATGTTGAGTTAATTAAAAACCCTCCCATTACAGAGGGGGAAACTGAAGTCCAAATAGGTCACTTGATTTACCAGATAGAAAAGGGTTTTTTTTTTGCTTCTTTTTGGACAAGATTCCCAATTCAATGCTCTTTCCAGAGCATCAGAGTTGTTCCACAGATGGAGATGTTAAATCAGAGAAAAGTGAAATCATTTGTTTAAAGAAATATAATATTACAGTAGTAAGCAGAGCACAAACTCCAGAAGCATTTTTGGTCCTTTTCCCTGTATACCAACAATAGAGAAGTGTTCTTTCTTTCCTTTATTTTTTTAAACTGGAATAACATTAGGTTAAAAGTGTATTTAATTGGAAACCTCGTGCTCCCCGATTTTAATTCAGTGTTTCCTCTAATGTAATAGAGCATCTGAGTCCCCATAATTTGGCCCTCAGTTGGCTAATATTAGGTCCATGCTACCCAAAGAGGAATGAGCCAAATAGAGATTAAGATCATGATCTATTTCCAAAGAATTGTTCCTACTCAAGTTAAAATAAATCACATACTATCATAGTAAAGCAAAGGACATATCCTTTAAATCAAATTCAAGGCAAATAATGAGTTAAATTGAGCAGTAAGCACTCTCACCATTTCTTTCGCCAAGCCACCACCTCCCCCTGTGTGCCCTCCTTGGGGACACAGATTTTATCTCCTGCTCAGCCACTCTGGGTTTATCCTGTTGCATCAAGGACACAGGGGAACAGCAGACACCAAACCAATGAATCATGCTAGGTTAGTGACCATGGCAGCAGGATTGAGTGCAGTGGGTTTCTCCACATGGCACTGAGGTCTAACAGTGTTCACAACAGGGTGCCAGCCCAGAAGTTGCATAGGCCCTGAAAATGTAGTGTATTATGAAAGTGCTGCAATTAGATTAACAGATTTTTAGGGCCAGGTCCTGAGCATTATATTTTAAATATCCCTATCTTTTCTTTTTCTATTCTGGCAACATTAGCAACTCTAAGAAATCTTTCCTTTCCCTTTTCCCCTCCTCCAACATGTGACACCTCTTCCAGCTTTTGTTCCCCAGACCTCCTGCAACCTTTATTTTTTAAATCTTGAATGCTGTTAAGTCTACACATACCAGTGTGGGATAGGCAGACAGAGACTCCCACGATTGGTAAGAGGAGGTTTCTGATCTCTAAAACCTTGGAGCAAAATTGGGGTCCTATGCATAATAGTATTAACATTATAGAGTCTTGGCTCTAAGAGAGAAAGGAGATTCTTAATCAGTTTTGAATAGCAGTACCATTAGCAATGCTTAGTGGGGTATCCAAATTGTTTACTGAATCCTGCTTGGTGATGGTGGTAGCCATGGTGGTGCTGCTGATGATAGCAGTGATGGTGGTGGTGGTGTTCATTGTAGTCATGGTGATGGTAGTGATGACAATGATAATGGTGGTGGTGGTGATGCTGATGGTGCTGATGGCTCAGTTACTAACTAGCTTGTAAGTAAGTCATTTCACCAATTTGGAAATCCTTTCCTTCATGAGAAAGAAAGACTGCTCAATTCTTTATGAGGAGTCATTTAAAATTTCTTTAAACGTCTGAGGCTACCAGCATATGTGTATATATTTGTGTGTATGTTGTGTAGCTGGTGATAGTGACAGCAAAGTTTCAATGTGGAGGAGAAACTATTACTTGCTGTTGTCTCTCCATCCATTCCTTCTTTGGGAATCTTGGCAAATCTTAGAGAAGTGGGCTTGAGAACTTGTGGAAACATCTAAGAACCAAGACTTTTCATTGAGGCAGTGGATAAAACCCTGGACTTGGAATCTAGAAGACCAGCCCCAGACACTTACTAGTTCTCTCATCTGTGAAATATGAATAATAATAAAACCTACTGCCCAGTATTGTTGTTAGGATAAAATGAGATAATATTTGTAAAGCACTTTGCATACTTTTAAGTGGTTTATTAATACCATTATTATGATTAATTTTCACTCTGGGGACACTTAGATGATATTTAGAGTTTCTTCTAGCTCTGAAATACTATGATTGTATGATTCTGTAACTCATTCTCTCATCTGATTCTACCAAATATTCAAATTTCACCCTGACAGCATATTTTTCATTAAAAACTCATGCTTTATGAAATGTTTGTGATTATACAGGATATCCCAAAAGTCTTGTGTTGTTCTAAGCTATTAAAGTTATGAAAGACTAACAGTGTACTAAAACTTTTGGGATATCCTGGATCTTATTTAAGACTTTTGGGGTACCCTAGATACAGAGGTGAGAAGTTATCTAGGATAAAGGACTCATTTATGAATAATCAGTTACTTGAAACTTGTCATAACATAGTCACTCACAATTGTTAGAGATGGACTTTTGGGAACTTTATTTTATTGAAACTTGTCATGTATTCATGTTTAGCAGGGATATTTACTTGTAAAACATGGGGTAGCTCATTTCCCAGCTGAGCACTCAGTAATACTCCCAATGTGTGCAGCACTGTAGGAGAAGTATAAATATTTCAAGTGACCTTTGCTATGTGGGTGATTTCATAATATTCAGAGAACATAGTTTTTCTCTGTGTGAAGCCAATGGCCCATAGGGAGAATGAAATCTGTAGAGGTCAGTTTGTTCTACGGAGAAAAATGCTCTTCTATAGCCACATTGCCTCTAACCTTGGAACTTGTGTTACAGATTTATGCTATGTGATATCAGGGATATCAATCTTGCTGAATCTCAGATTCTTTATATAAAATGTAGGTTGAATAAGAGGATCTTTGAGATTTAAAAATCAGTTTTAAAAATCAATAATTTTATATGGTAAGCCATAAGGGTCAAATATATTGTGGAGCACAGCCTTCAACATGTCCTCTGTTGTCAAATACACTGTCAGCAGGCTTCAACACCTGAATTGGATTAAAATGTAATTGGGAGATATTGAACAAAATAAATAAAAAATACAAAAGAATATAAATGATATTAATATGTGGTTTTCTAAGTCAATATGCAGATCATAGGAATCTTTACATTAGGGATTTAGTGACCCTGGTTTATATGTTAGTTTGACATTGCTGCTGTAAGCATTCTGAAGGCAGAAACCACGCCATATGGTCTTTTAATCCACCATAAAGCTTGGCTAAGAGAATAAAGGAGTGTTAATGCAAATCTGTCATTTAGAAAAGCAAATGAAATACAGGCATGCCTCATTTTATTTGCTTTGCTTTATTATGCCTTGCAGACACTGCATTTATTATTATTATTATTTTTTTTTTTTTTACAAATTAAAGATTTGTGGCAAACCCCTTTATCCAGAGCCATTTTCCCAAGAGCTCACTTTGTGTCTCTCTGTCACAATTTGGTAATACTCACAATATTTCAAACTTTTTCATCATTATTATATATGATATGTTGGTTTGTGATCAGTGATTTTTCATGTTACCACTGTAATTTTGGGGGCACCATAAACCATGCCCATATAAAATGGTAAACTTAATTGATAAATGTGTGCTCTGACTGTTCCATTAACTGGCTGTTCCCCTTTTCTCTCCCTCTCCTTGGGCCTCTCTATTCTCTGAGACACAACAATATTGAAACTATGCCAGCTAATAACTCTGCAATGACCTCTAAGTGTTCAAGTAAAAGGAAGAGTTAATTGATGTGACAAACTTCATTGTTGTCTTATTTTAAGAAATTGCCTCAGTCACTCTGATCAGTCAGCAGCCATCAGCACTGAGGCAAGACCCTCCACCAGCAAAAAAATTATCACTCACTGAAGACTCAGATTATGATTAGCATTTTTATCAATAAAGTATTTTTAAAAATTAAGATGTATACATTGTTCTTTTTAAGACATAATACTATTGCACACTTAGTAGATTACAATATTTATATTATATTGTAATCTACTAAGTGTGCAATAGTATTTTTACAATTTTTACATTCACTGGGAAACTAAAAAAATGTGATATTCACTTTATTATGTTAGTCTGGTACCAAACACATAATATGTCTGAGTTATGCCTGGATATACTTTATTAGTTCACTTGATATTGGATAAGTTGTTCTCAAACTTTTCCATAATAGTAGAAAAACAAAACAAAACAGACAGAACCTATATAATAAAAATCCTCTAGAGGGATATCCATTATCAGACAATATAATGTTCATTAAAAAGGGGAGGGGGGTTTCATGGTTCCTTGTACTACAGTATCTCAACAGCTATAATGGAAAGAATCCTGAATTTTGGAATCTGAATTTTCTTGTCTGCAAAATGTACTGCTTAGCTCACATGGTGGTGGTGAGAAAAGTATCTTGTAAAAAAACAAAACAAAACAAAACAAAAAAAAACTATGGGGATGGAGAAAAGAGAATAAGCATTTATGTAATATCTACTATATATCAGGCACTGTTAAGTACCTTTTAAAAAACTAATCTTTTCAAGAACCCTCAGAAGTATTACTAACATCCTCATTTTACAGATGAGTAAACTGAGGCAAATGGGTTAAGTGACTTGCCCAGGGTCACAAAGGTAGTAAATATTTGAGATTAGATTTGAACTCAGGTCTTTCTAGGCCTGGTACTCTCCACTGTGAGACCTAGTAGAGAAGTTTCTGAAAAAAATTACAAGTTCAATTCTGTGAAGAGATAGACATAGGACCAATTTTAGAGAAATAAAGAAAAGAATATCTTATGCCTGGAAAAGGGAATTGTTACTATAAACTTGACAGATGAGAGGGTTTTGTGACTGTCAGCAAGAGTTTAGGGAGATCCCTGGGACCAGAGCAGTAGCATCTTTTGGTAGTGGCAGATGAAATCTGGAAATGAAAGGTGGACATAAGTATTCAAGTACAAAGGACCTTATATTTTTTCTCCAAGTATGCTACTAGCTAGGGGTACACTGGAGTCTATAAAGGCTTCTAAATGATAATTGTTAAATTTTTACTGTGTGCATTGGCAATTGGAAATTGGCAAAAGCTACAAATTAGGACTTGGTTTATTGTTTTCTCCATCCTTTAAGTGATGGTGAAGATGTTAATAATTCAAATTAAACATGAAAGGGTGTTGTATATACATTTTCCTTCAGAGAATTAGTTGCTAAATATTTACCAGCCCATGCCCTTGGAGCCATTCCTGCTTCCCTCCAACCTATTGCCCCAGTTCTTCTTTCTTAGTTACCTAAAACAGTGGTTCTCAAAGTGTGGTCCAGAGAATCTGGACTCTGGAACCCTTTTAAAGGTTCTATAAATTCAAAATTAGTTTTTATTTCTAATATGGTAAATATGTATAAATATAACCCACATAAACAAAAACTCTTTGGGCAAATCTTCAATAATGTTTAATACTATAAGTATACCATGAACAAAAGTTTGAGAACCTCCTGACCTAGAATTTAGAAAAAGGACACTAGGCTTGAAGTAGGAACAAAATAAAGTGATGGAGGGAGGACTAACGAGAGAAGTGATCCTAGAAGGAGATGATTGGAATGGGAAGGAAACTAAGAGTAAGAGCTTATTAAAGACCCTGAATGAGGCAGATAGATGGGGCAGTGGATAGAATACTTAGCCTACTTACTATTTGTGAGACTCTGGGCAAGTCACTTACTCTTGTTTGCCTCAGTTTCTGTATCTGTAAAATGAGCTGGAGAAGTAAACGGCAAACCACTATAGTTTCTCTGTCAGGAAAAACCCAAATGGGGTCATGAAGAATTGGACATGATTGAACAACAACAACAAAGACCCTGAATAATAATTAAGCTGGTCAAGTTAGTGTAGACTGCATAGACTTATAATTAACATATATTAGGATGTGTGCTGAGGTATTATTCTGCATTCTCATTGCCACTTCTGATGAGATCTTTGCCCTAACATAAAATGTTTCTTTATGTAAAATGTCTATATCTCCATTTATATCACACTTGAGATAACTGATTAATAGCTAATGCCAAATGTTGCAGAAATATCGAACAATATGAGATGTGGAGAAAAGAGGCCATTGCATTTGGTGATCTGGAGGTTAATGAGGATGTTAAAAGGAGTTGTTTCCATAGAATGGTGAGGCAAGAGGCAAGATTGTAAAGAGTAGAGAGAGAATGGGTGATGAGGGATTAAAAGCAGCAGTCATGTACAAATTCTTGAAGTTTGGCAGTGAAAAGGAAGAGAAAAGTGGAATGATAGCTGGATGAGGTAGAAGAGTGAAAGGAAAGTTTTTTCTTCTTTCTCTTTTGCAAGGCAATTGGGGTTAACTGACTTGCCCAGAGTCACACAGCTAGGAACTGTTGGGTGTCTGAGAACAGATGGATTTGAATTCAGGTCTTTCTAACTCCAATGTTCTTTTCGCTGTGCCATCTAACTGCCTCAAAAGGAAGGATTTTTAAAAATAGTATTTTATTTTTGCAAATACATGCAAAGATAGTTTTCAATATTTGCCTTTTCAAAACCTTGTATTCCAAATTTTTCTCCCTTTTCCAAAGACAGCAAACAATCCAATAAACAATTAAAAAAAAGTTTTTCAACAGTTCAAGGCTATTTAGGGTAAGTGATAAGTGAGTAGTAAAGGCAATACCTGCCTAAAAACCATATACATACATACATATATATATTATACATAATATATACGTATATATATTTAGCCATACCACTGCTGCAGAAAGCCCATATATTCTTTCTAGATTATTATCGAAAGTTTTACCTCAGCCAATCCACAAACATCTACTGAGCATTTATTATCTGCAAGCATGATGATAAAGTAAGCAGAAAAAAAATCCATTCTGTTCTCAAGAAGTTTACATTCTACTGGGGAGAACAATACATAAAGGGAAGCGGAATGTGTGTGTGGGCAAAAACATAAATATATTTTGAGGTTGACAGGGTTTAATAGAGAAAAGCCAGGAGCTAATGTGGGTGCCCTCCTTAAATGGAGATTCTTAGGAGGAGTCATCTAATCAGAGGGAGAAGCCTGTACAAGGTATGAATTCCCAGGGTGGAAAGAGCTCCCAGGATGAAAAGCTTTCTGGAGCATGGTGAGAGGAAGGCTACAATTTTGATGTTGTGCAGCACCAGCAATGTAGGTATAGTGTGTTAAGTAATTGGTTATATTACATGGATGAGGCTTCCAAAGAACCTCATGGCTGATGGTAAAGGAGCAGTGTCCCTTCGGTCCCTCCTGACTTGCTGGGAGTACTGCTTCTCTGAGATTTTACTTTGATTAGCTCTCCTGAGAATAGCCCGTAAGAAGCCAATCTTCGGAAATCTGGCTAAGATGTGGAAGCCTGCGGTGTCTCAGGTGATTGCAAGGGAGGATTGCTAAGATTCCTAAGGCAGTTTTACATTGACAGCTGCAGGTAAAGTAAGGTTTTTCTGCGCTCAAAGCTCTATAACCCCTTAGACCTCTTTGCCATGAGAATTGAAACTTGGATGATTAAAAAGGAAGTTCATCTTATGTCTGTGCTTTCCATATGTAAGAAATGGACCTTTTTTTTCTCCTTTAGGTTTCTGTTTGCCTATTGTTTGTTTCAGATAGTTTAGTGATAATAACAACAGCACCACACATTTATAGAGCTCATTTCCTCTCAACAGCTCCAGAGACTGATAGTACAAGGTGAACATTGAGAAATTTCTGGTTGGTCCATGGGGGTTGGGTATTGTGACCATCCATTGTTCTGTACCCAAGTGTGCAGTTTGGCCTGTGTTCAGTCTTGGAGAACTTAGCTTCTAATGAAAACCTAGCCTTCCTCCTGTTCTCACGCTCTTTAGCTAGTTAAATTCCAACCTGCCTTCCTACCCCTCCCTAAATATACATTTATGATTAGGTTATAGCTCCTGTCTTCAAAATGGGGAATTAGAAAGAGACTTGATGTATAATATTAATCAGGTATGGGATCATTATTTTATTCCAACCCACAAAAATGTTGAATACAAAAGACTCACACAATGCTTTTGACAAAAAAAGGATTTATTAATTTATATTTGTTATTACAATCTATTGGGAGGCTGATACACAAAGCAGTTTTCAGAACTGCTAATTAGGTATTTTACATTTCACTTTTACTCTGCTCTATCCAAAAAATTTCATGTAACATGCCTGCTGGTAAAGCATCAAGGCTTGGGCCAACCCTCTTGTTCATGGTTGTGCTCTGTGAGAGTGCTGGAGTAATTGCCAAGGACTCTTCCTCTGCCATCATTCAGATGGGTGGGCTTCAATGGGACCCAGGTCTCTGGATTTCTTGAACTCACAAGGTCCCCTAAAAGATTTCCATCCTGGAATAGAGATCAGGAAATAACAAAGAAAAGAGGAAGCTCCCCAAACCTAGGATCCAGCTTGCTTAGTCAGGGCAAATATCCATGGTCTCATGGAAGTCTTGGGTAGGTGGAAGGGTGATTGAACAAGCTGTCCCTTCTGACTTGGGAAGCAACTCAAGACAGTCCTGACATGGTTTGTAGCCAGAAAGGAAGAAAGAAGCTAAGGAAGTAGCCATTACCTTTGAATCATCAGTTCTCCAGGATCTGGGGATCTATCTAGGGGATGTTTTGCCTTTCAAAGGGCAAACTTTTCAGCTTTGAGTCATATATTTTCAGAAACAGTACCCAAAACTCTCATGGGTTTTTGCATTCCATGAGCTGCCTCCCCCTTATACAAGTATTATTGTACATTTATTATAAATGTAGAAACTGCAACAGAGTTGAGTCACTAAGCCACAAAATGAATTTTAGAAAGCTTGAAACCAAGATTCCTAGTTTCTGTGGCCTTTTCACTAAATCTCACTACTTCTGCATTGTATCTTAGGGATATTTCTCACATGCCATCTATCTATGTGTTAAGCGAGGCACAAAATCCAGAGTTCATGTGCCTACAAGGATTCTTGGCAACTGATCTTGTCACCAGAAGTTAAATGAAGTTTTGTTTGAAGGATATTTTAAATAGGCTTAAGCATCAAGTTTTTTTTAGGGACAACTCCTGAGTGATCCTGCAAGCATGTAATATGAGTGCAAAAATCCTACTGCTGAGCATCTGTTTCTTATTAAAAAAAGGCATAGGTGAACATATAAGACAAATTGTCAGAGGTGGTACCTACAGGGCTGGGGCTAATCGCTGTTAATTAGGTAATTAATGAAGCATCATGGGATAGTAGATAAGAACACTAGACAGAGTCAAGGTGGTCTGGATTCAAATCCAGCCTCATATACTTACTATCTATGTGACCTCAAGCATGCTGTTTCAATGTCTTTACCCTAGTCACCATATTTATAAAATTTGGAAAAGAGATTGTTGTAAGGAAGAAATGAGATAATATATGTTAAATACTTTGCCATCCTTCAAGGAAAAGATAAGTGTTAGCTATTGTTAATTATAGAGATGTCCCATCTAATATCTATAACTAGTTCTGTGAAAATATTTTTTAGGTGAAGTAAAGTTTCAAGGGTAGTTAGTTACATAGCAATAATATTATAAATGAAAGACACCTTCCTAGGTAACTAAAATTAATTGTAAAATCAATTGTGAGATGGTCCTTTGACCCTAGCGTACCCCTGTTTTTAAGTCTGAGATAGCTTAGAAGAGACAATGTCTCCAAGGAAGTATCATTTTCTTTCCCTGATCAGATTTTGTTCTCACAACCCTTCCTCTAGCTGTAATCTTGCCCTGCTCCTGAGGAACAGATAGCATAGTCAGAAGGGCATTCATATGGGATTGGATGATGGACACTGAGTGTTGTCTCCATGGCAACTCTGGGTTACCCTTGACTCTGATTTGCTTTTCTGCACTAGTGTGCCCATCAGCACTCCAGCTTCTGTTACTAACCTTCTTATCCTTAGCCTTTACCATACCTGCAGAATATCTGTCTCTGCAGCTCATCACCTTAGTTCTTCATTTTTGAAGAAGACCAAAGTGACATTTCTGTGTTAGAGTCAAGGTACGGTGTATCTGACTCATAAAAGCTGGGGAATGTTCTGCTATAGGTTGGCCACAGATAGCCCATTTGAACATTTGGGGTGGATTCTATAAATCTGTGTATCTTGTGTTTCTTTTGAACTCCTGCAATTCTGCTTTGCTTACAGAATGCAGGGCATTGTGTTTGATGAGGGCATTCTGTTTGGAGGGTCCTGTGCCAGTCTCTCCCATGTCACGCCAACAGTTCTAAAATTCTTCAGAGACAACTTGAGAGTGTTCTTATAATGCTTCTTCTGACCACTGCATATGAGTTCAATGTAAAATGATCTTTTAGGCAAGTATATATTTGTCATTCAAACAGCAGGGCCAGTCCATTGGAGTTGAGCTCTCTGCATTAGAGTTTGAATGCTTGGCAAGGACTTCAGTGTCTGGTACCTTATCTCGCCAGGTGGTCTTCAGAATCTTCCTAATACAGTTCAAATGGAGGAAGCAATGGTGGAGGTGGGGAGGCAAAAAATTCAAAAGGGTCTCTTGTATATCCAGAGGTTGAGGAAAGCATGGACCTCTGAACTTAGCACTTAGATTTTGTTCTGTATTTCTTCTTTAAATGACTTGTGACTTGGCACTTTAATCAGAATTTAGCTTAAGCCTCTATACTGACTTGTAACCCTTTGTTGACTTGGTGGATAAGCCTTTCTCTCTTAAGGACATTGTTTCTGTGTAGTGTAAGGACACCTAAGTGGGCAAAGTGAAAAGAGCATGGACTTTAGAGTCAGACTCAATTCATCTTTGTAAGTTCACATCTGTCCTCATATACTTACTAGCTGTGTAATCCTGGACAAGTCACTTAACCCTGTTTGCCTCAGTTTCCTCACCTGTAAAATGGGCTGCAGAAGGAAATGACAAAAAAATCACTCTAGTATCTTTGACAAGAAAACCCCGAACGAAGTCACAAGGAAATGAGATCACGAAGAATCTGACTTAACAACATCACTAGTATGAAATATTTTGAATCTTCAATCTGGTGACATAGATTTGAATTCTAATTTCCATACTTACTAGAAGAGTAACTCAACAATAGAAGAATGACAACACCTTTTCCGAGCCTCTGTTTCTTCTTCCATAAAATGTGTAAAATAATTCTTGACTTCAGAAGGTCATTGCAGAGGGAAGTGCATTCTAAATCTTAAAGCACTATGTAAGTGAATATAAGTCTTGCCAGGCCAACCTCGTTTCCTTTTTTGACATAACTGCTAAACAAGTAAATGAAGGGAATGCTTTGCTCAAAGCTGTTGGAAATAGCTGATAAACTCAGTTTAATCCCAGAGCAATGATCCTCAAGTTCATAGGACATCCTTTCCCCCCAGCTATTTTTGGCATCTTATTAATGCATATTATCAAAATAGCAAAAAGAAAAGTTTAGAGCTCCCACAGTAGAGAGAATTCTAGAAATCAGGTCAAAGATGAGAATTTCAACCAGGAAAAAAATCTGTTTTTAAATAATAATTGCCATATTCCCTTTTACATTCTCTTTGTATTTAAACAGAGGCAAAATCATGAAGAGTGATTTTAATCTTTATCTTGGGAAAACCTGATCAGAAATACTAATTTAAAAAGTACAAAGTAATTTAATCAAAGGAAACAGATTTTTAGTGTTTAAGTCTCTATCCTTTTGGATAGAAAAAAGGAAGAAGAAAGAGAGTACATCAACTTCTTGGTTTTTTCCAAGCTTATGTTCAATTTTTCTCTAGGCTTTAGTGACCCTATATGTAAAATGAAGTAAATGAAGGAGATGGTAGACAGACTTCTGAAATCCCTTCTAAGATCTAAAATTCTGGTTCAACTGAATCAGTAGAATTAGGGCACGTGGGCAAAGTTTGACCATTTATAACTTGGTTAATTTCTCTGGGTCTTATTTTTTTCTCTGAAAAGGGAAAATGGATCATTAGATTTATGGTTGGAAGGAATCTTAAAGGTTACTTAGTCTTCCTTCTTCTCTTTACAAACTCTATATTTCTTGCCCATTATCACCGCTATGATTCAACATTGTACAAGAAATGTTGGCTTTAGAAATAAGAAAAGAAAAAGGAATTAAGGGAATTAGAATAGGCACTGAGGAAATAAAACTATCACTCTTTGCAGAAGATATGATGTTACACTTAAAGAATCCTAGATCACCCAAAAACCTACTAGAAACAATTCACAGCTTTAGCAAAGTTGCAAGATATAAAATAAACCCAAACAAATCATCAGCATTTTTATATATTACTGATAAAACCCATCAGCAAGACATAGAAAGAGAAATTCCATTTAAAATTACTGTAAACAAATTAAAATACTTAGGGGTCTACCTGCCAAGACAAACTTAAGAACTACATACACAATTACAAAACACTTCTCACACAAATAAAATCAGATCTAAACAATTGGAAAAATATCAATTGTTCATGACTAGGCTAAATTAATATAATAAAAATGACAATTCTGTCTAAATTGGTATACTTGTTTGGTGCCATACTAATCAAACTGCCAAAACATTATTTTATAGAGCCAAAAAAATAATAACAAAATTCATCTGGAAGAGCAAAAGGTCAAGAATATCAAGGGTATTAATAAAAAAAATATACAAAGGTTGGTGGCTTAGCAGTATCAAACCTAAAACTATATTAAAAAGCAGTGGTCATCAAAACCATTTGGTACTGGCTAAGAAATAGAATGATGGATCAGTGGAATCGATTAGAGACACATGACACAATAATCAAGGCCTATAGCAATTTAGTATTTGATAACACCCCAATATCCAACATCTGGAATAAGAACTCCCTATTTGACAAAAAATGATGGGAAAAGTGGGAAATCCAGAAACTTGGCATAGACTTCATACCCCATACCCAAATAAGGAAAAAAAAATTGATACATGTTTTGGGTATACTAGGAGATACCATAAACAAATTAGGAGAACAAAGGATAATTTACCTATCAGATCTCTGGAAAAAGGAAGAATTTATGACCAAAGAAGAACTAGAGAACATTATGAAAGGCACAATGGACAATTTTGATTACATTAAATTAAAAATTTTTGCACAAACAAACCCAACAGAAACAAGCTTAAAAGAGGCATATAAAGCTGGGAAAAAATCTTTACAGCCATCATTTTTGATAAAGGTCTCATTCCTAAAATATGTAAAGAATTGTGTCAAATTTATAAGAATACAAGTCATTCTCCTATTGATAAATGATCAAAGGATATGAACAGACAATTTTTAGATGACAAATTAAAGCCATTTATAGTTATATGAAAAATTGCTCTAAATCACTATTGATTAGAGAAATACAAATTAAAACAACTCTGAGGTACCACCTCACACCTCTTAGATTGGCTAAAATGACAGGAAAAGATAATGATAAATGTTGCAGAGGATGTGGGAAAACTGGGACACTAATACATTATTAGTAGAGTTGTGAAATGATCCAACTATTCTGGAGAGCAATTTGGAACTATGCCCAAAGGGCTATCAAACTGTGCATACCCTAGTAGTGTCATTACTGGGCCTGTACCTCAGAGAAATTATAAAGCAGGGAAAAGGACCCACATGTGCAAAAAATGTTTGTAGCAGGTCTTTTTGTGATAGCAAAGAATTGGGAAATGAGTGGATGCCCATAAATTGGGGAATGGCTGAAAAAGTTGTGGTATATGAATGTAATGGAATATTATCATTCTATAAAAATGATGAAATGCTGATTGTAGAAAGGCCTGAAAAGATTTACATGAACTGATGCTGAGCGAAACAAGCAGAACCAGGAATACACTGTACACAGTAATAGCAAGAATGTGTGATAATCAACTGCGAAAGATTCAATTCTTAGTGCTTCAGTGATCCAAAGGAATCCCAATAGACTTTGGACAGAAAATGCCATCTGCATCCCAGAAAAAGAACTAAGGAGATTGAATGTAAATCAACACATGCTATGTTCATTTTTTTTCCTGCTATTTTATCTCTTCCATGGTTTTTCCCTTTGCTCTGATTTATCTCTCAACATGATTCATAAAGCAATCTGTATTAAAAATAAATAAACTTACTACAATAAAACAAATAAACAAACTTTATATTCTTTATGGTCCTTTATAAGTCAAAAATTCTATGGTTCTAATTCCCCCTCTTTGATCTCAGTGATACCTTGCCATAATTAGTTGAGCTAAGGATTAAATCCTTCAAATTAGCCCCTTTAGTTCTCTGTGGAAGGGCTTCTTAAACTTTTCCTACTTGCCATCCTTTTTTGCTCAAGAAATTTTTACATGACACCATCTCAAGTCTGAGTCAAGGTGTTTCTGGCAGCATTTGTGCATATGCAGTACAAAGTGTACGTGTGTGTTCAGAACTGAGGCTGCAGTGAAGTCACAGAAAGCGCTGCCAGAAACACTTCAGATTTATTATTTTTGATTTTGAATTGATTTTTGGTCATTGTGTTCAGAAACCTTTTAATGTTGCCAAAAATTTTCACAACCCCCACATTCAATTATGTGACTCCATGACCCACACTATCAAAAGCTTTGCTCTATAGAGTTGGTAAGAATAATATTTTCTCATTTTATGGATGAGGACCTTACAACAGAGACAATGAGTTCTGAGGAAGTCCTGAATTGAGCCTTCATCTCTGCAATTCTGTTTTTAAGTTCATGGACTGACCTCTCACTGTAGCTGACATCAAAGATAAGTCTGGTAATGTCATTTACCAACCTACTGCTGACTATGCTCTCTGTTTTTTGTATCAATTTAAATTTCTTTCTATTCTCTCCAGGATCTTTCCTACTCTTTTGATTTCTTTTTATTTTCTCTTCCTCCACCATTCTTCATTTTTTGTTTAAACAAACCCCACATAAATGATCTTTACCCACTTTCCTTCTACTTCTGTGTCACAGGCAATTCCCTAAATGAATATTTGTCTCCTACAAGCCAGGTAAAGTCAGGAGTACAGTGGAGTCAGCTGAAACTGGGCTGATTGTTATATTTTCAATATGATCATGTACACATTGAAAATCAGGAAAAGCTACAAATTAGGGTTTGATTTGTTTTCTTGATTGTCTAGACTTAATAAAGTGATGAGGAAAATGTTAATATTGCAGATAAGATATAAAAATGTGTCATGTATATCTTCCCCCATATCCCCGAGCTGATTGTTAAACATTCACCAGCATATCTCTGGATCAAGTATTTGGAAAAGGAAATCTATTTTCCATAATGTTGCCAGTGGTGTTTAGCTTATCTTGGATCAGCTCACAAAAACCTATTTAATTTTTAACGGACTGAAGCATTGTTCTTCACTAAAGGTATTACACTGTTTAAGCACAATGTGTGTAACAATGTTTTTGTGGGAAAAGCTTTAGAATTTCAATATGGGATGTCAAGAAAGTAGCCATCCCTAACATCTTCAGTAGAAGTAGGAATTTAATTTCTTCTCTGCCCCATCTTGCCTTAGCAGAAAGTAGGATTGGGGGTTCCCTTAGTTCCAAAGCACAGGTATTGCCTCTATCACTTGGGACAGAGGTTTCAAAAGAAAAGGGGAAAGAAGGGAGATATATGAAGAGAGCAAAAAGACTGAATTGTAGGGAGTTGAATTGTTTTGCTGAGGAGTTTGGGATACAAGCAGTTTTAGGGTCAGAGACTTCATTGCTAAAGCAAAACTGTAGGGATACTTATCACTAACTGAATTCCCAGTTTCCCACTTTATTTTATTTTCTGGTTTCTAGAGGTTGTTTTGTGCATTTCCCTTTCTACTGTCATACTTTATTTTCCATTATCCTGTTCTTTTTTTCACTTATATCATAAGGAGAAACTTTTAATAGAATGTTGTTTCCTACAAAAATATTTATAGTAACTCTTTTTTGTGGTGGCAAAGAGTTGGAAATTGAGGAGATACCCATTAATTAGGTGATGACTGAACAAGATGGATACCACTGTGTTAAAAGAAATTACAAGAAGGATGCTTTTGGAAAAACTTGGAAAGATTTTCATTAGCTTATGCAAAGTGAAGTGAGCAGAACCAGGAGAATATTGTACATAGTAAACAGAAATCTTTTACTATGATCATCTATGAGTGACTTAACAATTCTCACCAATACAATGATTTAAGACAGTTTTGAAGTGCTCATGATGAAAAATGCTATTTACCTTCAGAGAAAGAACTGATGGAGTCTAAAAGCAAGTTAAAGCATGCTTTTAAAAATGTTATTTTAATTTTAATTTTTAAAAATTATAACTTTTTATTTTCAAAATATATACATGGATAATTTTCAGCATTCACCCCTATAAAACCTCGTGTTCTAATTTTTTCCCTCCTGTCTCCTCCAGTCTGCAAGTGATCCAATATGTTAAACATGTGCAATTCCCCTATACATATTTCTACAAATATCAGAAGCATACTTTTAAAAAACCTTTCCTTTTTTTCTTGGTTTTGATTAATATGGAAATATGTTTTGTATGAGTGCACATATATAACTCATATCAAATTGCTTGTCTTCTCAGCATGGGGAGGCAGGGGAGACAGGGAAATAGAATTTGGAATTCAAAATTAAAAAAAAAATGTACACATAAGTGGAAAATAAATAGAAGCCTTTAATATACTTTTATATATAAAATTATAAAGAGATATAGGTATAGGATGTTGACAGGACTATAGCATACACAGAAAAGTGAAGTTAGGTAGATGATTTAAGAAAAAAAATCAGTCTCTTCTGAGAATTTCCTTTCCTTCTCCTTTGTTTAAATCCTGGAGTAGAGTAAATGTGTGTATGTGTGTGCATGTGTACATGTATGTGATATAAGATTGAATCTTTTTGGAGGCTGGGGTCAAATAGAAATAGGATATGTGGCCAGGAGAACAGCACTGAGACAGGGGAGTTTCAAAGGTTAAGAGTTTTATGGATCTATCATTTTCTTCTTGCTCCCCACAGCTAGTCCTATCATCTCAGTGTTCTAGTGTCACTTTTAGTCAATGGAAGAAATGGGTGCAGGGGATTTGAAGGAATGATCTCAGATAGTAGTGTTCTGAAAGGAAAGCCAGTATTAGGGTTTCATGACTGCTGACCATCAGGGGCCTACAACTTCGAATGCGTAATCCTGAGGTGGAATTGTAACTGCATAATTGGTTGTCAACTGAGACTTTTACCTAAAGTCAAAAGAGCTAAGGATGCTTTATCCTGTCATATAGGTGCCTTTAGGGTTGTGTGAAACCAATTTGATGCTCTTATAATTGTTTCCCTACAAATTTCTATAATCAGACCAAGTAGTTAGTAGAAGACATGAGCAAAATTCAACTATGCACAATCTTGTAGTTTTTGATCTGAAAATATGTAGTCATTATATCCTAAATAATTAGGTAAATGAATATCTGCCCTAGTCATCTCCCTCTTACTGTATCTAGTATCTATATGAAGTGAAGTCCTTAAATGTTTCAAAATTATATAAGATTAATTGGCTATTGATACAACTGGCTGTGGATCCTGTTAGTTGATTTTTGAGACTAAATCAGAAACATTTTCAGTGTCTCTTGGAGAAGAGAATTTTAGTGCAATCTGTTTTCTTAAGAGAATGTAACTTGTAAATATTTTGTATTACATCAATGAAAAAGTCAATTTTATTCAAGTGTGTTACTAATGTGAAAATAGCATGTTTGTACTGTGTGTTCTGTAGTACAGACATATTTTCTTATAAACACTTTTCATATTTATTATTATGGAATTAAGTAACCTTCCAAACCTTTTATTGTAATTGGAGTCAAGTCAGCCTCTTATAAGTAAGTTCATTTGTGTAACTATTGGACCTAGTAGTGGAAAGCTTCTGCCTTCAAGAGTAATATTACTCATGTTTCCATGTCAACTATTATTTAACTTTCTTATGAGCTTTATCTCTTTCAGGCTTCAGGCTTTGTACTTCCAACTACTTGTTCAACCTGGTTACCATCCTTTACCTAATCCTGATACCCAACATTCCTTCCACCTCTATTCTCCTCAGTCTGTTAGGGAGAGTTAGCTCTATGGTCCTTTTCAGCCTGATGAGTTCCTGAAACTTTTCCAGAAGATGAGAACTTCATCCCTTAGCCCCCAATGAATTCAGGTTCTAACTGTTTTGGGGGGAATGATGTAGTGCAGCCCTTAGCAATGATATAGTAGAAATTCCAGTAGTTATAGAGACTCCAATTCTTTTCAGGAAACCCTTGGGCTACCAGATCTTGGGAATGATGTAGTGATCTTAGAAATGTAATTATTGGGAGTGAAATAGCACAGCCTTGGAGAATGTGTATGAGAGAAAGGGAGTTGAACCTGGCCTGTTTATTCCACTAAGTTATCCTTTAAGGATGTTTATTTTGTTATTCAAAAGTCTGGGATGCTATCTCATACCTGAACTCAAGCAATGAGCACTTGTTGGTTTCATGAAAGAAGAAATGGGGGTTGTTGTTAGCCCCCATTACCAAACTTCCCATTAATCATAAGAACTCCAATCTCATGATGTCATTTACCTTGCTCTGTACTTTGTTCTATATTCCTGAACTCCACCTCTAATAGTTTTCTCTATAAATTTATCTATTTGCTCCTTGCTATTTGCTATTTTCCTCTCGGGATTTAGCTTGCTTTAATTGGTGTTACAGTTTTAATAAAACTTTGCTTCTTGACTTACTAATTATTTAAGTTTCCAAATTGTTTTGGGACACTGGGTGACACTAGTCCAGAACTCCAGTATATTTTGGCTCCCCTGTAGCCCTGTACCTCAATAGCCCCAACTAAGAGAATAAAGGAAAGTTCATAATCTGTTGTAAAGTGTGTCTACATCATTGATTTTTCTCCTTTCTGGCATAGTCTTTTATCTAAGACCTTAGGAGATTCAAAGCTTGCCCCAGTATACAACTTTCCCCAGAGATATCCAAAGAACAAAGATATAGGGACCTGTACTGTTCTTTTACTAATAGATATTAACTCTCTTCCTCTTCTTTTCAACATAATCATGCCATTCTGGAGACATGAAATTTACTTTTACATGAAGTCTATAATGGGGGTTGTTTGGTTCATGTCCAGAATACTAAAAATGGGATGTAGAGGACCTGCTTCTGGGAGACATAGAATTACTGCATGAAAGAAGATTCTTCATTGGCTTACCATATAGTTGGCAGCAGCCTTTTTCCTTGGCTGCCTGCATCTTTTTAAAAACTACCTGACTAAGCACTGTCTATTCTTTTTCCTTCATTCTGTCCAAGGGTGAAGGAGTTCTTGGCTTAAAGTAATACATCTCATGTAGCAAGGAGGAGAGGGCCTTAGGGTCACCTCCTTTCTTTCATAGTCAGGAGTGTGCTGATAAATATTTAATAACTGGCTACAGAGGAGGAGGAGACTTTTAACCTGCATTATTAATATTTTTCATAACAAAACAACAAATCAAGCTCTGATTTGTACTTTTACTGATTTCTGAAGTACAAATACTTGCACTTTAAATTTAATAATAGATCCTTATGATCTGAGTTGTATTGACTGAGAGATCATGTAGTCCTGATAAATGAGCTTCAGTTTTGGTCTCATTTTCTTTGTCCTTTTCAGGATGGGGTAATTGGAGTACAATTCCTGAACCCAGCCTAGGAATGTAAGCTAAACAACCTGGGAATGGTCCAGGAGGCTAGTTTGTTGTCGCACTTAAACTTGATGGGACTAATGCTCTGTAGGAACTGAGTTAAACTGGGAGTCTAATCCACTTCCTCTCTCCAGAGAGCTGTGCTACAGGGGATTTGTAAAAGCTGATCTCATGATAAGTGCTTAAATGCAGCTGTGACCTGAGATAAAGCTGGGGGAGCGATGGGGGTTGGGAGGATAGGGGATGGGGTGTGATCTGTCCCTCAGACAGTGAGGCCAGAGTAAATTTTATGACACATTTGAAAGCAGGAATAGCTAGGTGGCACGTGGATAGAGCACTTGGAGCAGGGGTCCAAATCCAGCCTAAGACACTTATTTAGCTGTGTGATCCTGGGCAAATCAATAACTCTGATTGCTTGGTTTCCTCATCTGTAAAATGAGCTGGAGCAGGAAATAATCAGCCTCTCCAATATCTTTGCCAAGAAAACCCCAAATGGGGTCAACTGAACTACACATTTGTAAGCAGCCTCAAAGTGGGAGGCGGAACACTCTGGCTCTCTAGATTAAATGCTTTGTCGTGATTTTTTCTAAGGGGAAAAGGAAGGAAGAAGCTGCTAGTCCACACTAGCCCTGACTGACTGGGATGGCTAGCCAGTCCTATGCATAAGGAGTAGGGAAATCAGGTACTGACAATCTCAGCTACCCTTATGTTTTGATTAACTTCTTAACACCACAGTTGCCAAGCAACTTCCTTTTTTCCTTCTATAGATTTTTTCTAAAACTCTGTTTCATGAAACCAATTGCTAAACTCTGTTGCTCCACTCAGCTTGTGCTCTCAGACTGCAAGTCAAGGCTGAACTTGGTCCTTAACCCACTTCTAATTTGTTTGATACTTTGTTTTATAGATGAGGAAACTGAAACTTAGCATTACAAAGGAAGCTGCCCAAGGTGACTTGGCTGGTTAGTGGAGATCTGATTGAGATCCCTAGTCTTCTTATTCCTAGCCTAGTAGAATTTGAACCAACATTAAGACAAAAATGTAGAGACTTTAAATATCAATGGGCTGTTTGACTGAGCTTCTTGAGGGCTGGGACTGACTTTCCATCTTAGTTTCCCTAGCACTCAGCACAAAATCTGGCACAAAATACGCACGCTTAATGATTCTTCTTGACTTTGATAGGTTGGTCCTTAAAAATCTTCTTCTCTCTTTCTCTCTCCCTTTTTCTCACTCCCTCTTCTTCTCCCTCTCTCTCTCCCTCTCCTCCCCCACCCTCTCCGTTCCCTTTCTCCCTCCCCCCTCCTCTTCTCTCTCTCTCCCTTCTTTCTCCCTCTCCTTCTCCCCCTTCCTCTCCGTTCCCTTTCTCCCTCCCCCTCCTCTTCCTCTCTCTCTCTCTCTCTCTCTCTCTCTCTCTCTCTCTCTCTCTCTTTCTCTCTTTCTTTCTCCTTCTTCCTCCCCCTGTCTCCGTCTGTCTCTGCCTCTCTCTCTCCCTTTCTTTCTTCCTTTCCTTCTTCCTCTCCCCTTTCTCCTCCTTCTCCCCCCTTTCTCTCTACTTATCCATCTATCCATCCAACCATTCATTCATTTTTTACCATTACACAGAATCTAATCTAATACACAAAGTCTTGCAGTGCTAGGAAACAAGCAAGTGAAATGTGCAAGGTAAGTTGGAAACAAAATATCAAAATGGCAAGTGAAGTATGATCCAGAGCTTCTTAAACTTTTTCCACTCATGTGGAAACCTTTTCCCCTGAGCAAACTTTTATGTGAGTGATCCCAACTATATAGGTCTATAAAATAGATATACAACTTAAATACTTACTGATAATAAATCATAAAGAAGTTTATTTTTAAAAACTTCTTTGGCATATGTATATATATATATATATAATTTTACCTTTATTAAAGATAAAAGATAATTTGCATACTTCCAAGATGGATCTGATTGTTCATTTTTATATAAAAAATTGAATTTTGGTGGAATATTTAATACCTTTTACTACTGCCAAATTTTCATGTCCCCCAACTTTTTCATGGGGTCACAACCCACAGTTTATAAAACTTTGGTATAGTGAACTGTCTCAAGAACCAGAGGACCTGAGTTCAAATTTGACTCTGCTACTTACTTTGTAAGTAATTATTTTGTAATTATGGGCAAATAATTCCCTCAGTTGTGGTTTACTCTTCTATAAAATTTAACAATTGGACAAGAGAGCTCTGAGAGGTCCTTTTTTGTTCTAAAACTATGATTACTACTAATCACTACCAATTGCCACTATTACTAATAATAATTATAGTTAACATTTACATAGAACTTTTAGGTTTATAAAGCATTTTAAATATTTTAATTTATTTGACAACCACCTGAGGATTGGTACTATTATTATAAACATTCTACAAATGGGAAAACAGACAAGAAAAGATTAAGTGTTTTGTCTGAAATCACCTGCTATTCTCAGGCAGAATTTGAATTCAGATTTTCTTTGACCCCAATTCTCAAGCTCTATCTATTGTTCCACCAATTGCTAATGTTAAATCCCTTCACAGATATGGATTTGTTATCCTTCCTTCATTCTCAAAGAGGACCAATGACAGCAGGAGAGTGAATTGGATTTAAATGAGATAGAACTGCGTAATGCTATCAGCCTCAGTGGCTTCTCCACAATTATCAGAGACTGGTGGCAAATAGTCAAGGGGACTGCCAGTGACTCAGAATGCAGTGGGGAGACATCGACCATTTAAAGTTAAAATCTTTCCCAGGTATCAGTGATTAAAGAATAGATTAGAATTGAGATAAAAGATGGCCTACTTTGCCTCCCACAAAAAAGCAATCTAGAAGGGGAAGACGCTCAGAGTTTCTGGCCAGTACACAGGCCAGAAAGGGAATACACATTTGAAGTGGAGTAGTAGACTTCCCTCATATCTGTTTAATGTCTGATACTTTATTAGGTTCTGGAGGGGAGATAGTAACTTTCTGGCATTCTTAAAAACTGAAGTGAGGATGAGTATAGTTAAAAACTTGAATAATTTCAATGCTTCAGAAGAGATTATTTGATTGGGCACTCCCTCAACTCCACGCCTGAATGGTACAGTTGTAAAGAGCTAGAAGGGCAAGTAGAAATCTTTTGCAGTTGGGGCAAGACACACCTTCAATTCATTAGCTAGTAAGGGTGGAGCTGAGGAGGAAATATATGCAGTCTGTATGTAGGACTTATTCCAGCACATGGCACAGTCCTTTCCATGCACCCTGTAACAAAAAAAAAATGATTTGGGAAAATACAGCTAATGGTAACCTACTCTGACAAATGTGCTTTTGTGCTCACCCTCTTCCCAAGTCTTCTGCTTCTTTGCAGAGGAGGAAGATGTGTTTCATTGTCTGTTCTCTGGAACTAAGATTGGTCTTTACAAGTCTTTCTCTATTAGTATTCTTTTCATCTACACTATCAAGTCATGCGTATTGTTTTTCTGGTTCTCCTTAAGTTTAACTGAAGCACTCTGTATAAATTTATTTAAGTCTTCTAGTATTTCTCTGAATTTTTGGTGTTGTGCATAATAATCCCATTCCCTTTATCCTGTCATTCTCTCACCAGAGCTTCTGCTTTGTTTATAATTCTTTATTACTACAAAAGTGCTTCCATGAATATTTAGATATCTCTCCTAATATTAGTGATTGTTTCTTATTTAAACCAATTATTCTTTCTAACTAGGTGCTAAATTGAGTTGTTTCTAAGCTATTAAAGATTTGAAAGTGTTATCAAAATCCCATAAATTTCAGTACCCTGGCAGAAAGGCTCAGTTATCCTGCCTTAGTTATGGCTCTGGAAAAGGTAAGATATACATTAGATAATAGATCCATAATGTGTCTAATTGATGCTGAAGAATTAGAGAGTTTGACTCTGACCTCTTTAAGAATTGAGGTTGGGTAAGTGAGACCTGAGAGAAGTGCCACTGCAACAGGATCCTTGGGGTGTCAGCTAGGGTTGGTTGCCACAAAGTTTCTCTGGATACTGATCATTCCATGGGGAAGAAGTGAACATACTTTATGGAGAGAGCATCTCCCTTGCCCCAGGAAACGTATCATTCCTCTATGTTAGAATAAAACATTTTTTGCCCCATTTTAGTTGGCATAGTGGAAAGTGGGGCAAGCTTGAAGTCAGAAAGACTCGTCTTTCAGAGTTCAAATGTGGTTTCAGACACTTAACCTGACTTCAATTCCTCATCTGTAAAAATGAGCTGGAGAAGGAATGGGTAATCCACTCCAGTATCTTTGCCAAAATACAACCCCAAATAGGACTAGGAAGAGTTAGACATGTGGAAATGACTGAACAGAATAGCAAAGGTACACCTCACCTTTCTAGACAATGTGAGTCAATCTAGTTACAACAATTTGCAGTCCAATGATGAAACTCTCAGAGCTTAAGCTGGGCTGTTCTCCAGATGACAGACATAAAGAAAGTCACCAGACCTAGTGTCTCAGCCTTTCCAGCTTGATGGAAATCAATGTTCTACTAGCTTTGTCTTTTAGGTCCCTATAGCATAAGGGGGCATCCGAGTAGGGCTTTAATGGAGGGAAGGAAGCACCTGGCTTAAACATAGAATGTCTGTACACAGTTCTATCTGTCAGTTTCTACCTCTTTTTAAATTTTGCCCTTTCTCCTCACAGATATGGCTTTTCATTTATAAAAGGATCCTCAAGGCCAGATGTAATCTTTTTCTCCCATTCATTCCTTTTTTTTTTATGACATCCAGGCTTCCTAACAAATGCAGTATGACTCACACCACTCACTGGCTTACCCTATCACCACCTCTTCTGAGCTATATTCACTACAACGGGTGAGACTAGACGCCAAGAGCCAGACTGGGATGATTTCAACAAATAGCAGGCCACCAAAAAAGGTGCAAATACACAGGAGGAATATAGAGAAGGGAGAAAAATGGAGTTTTGAAACCAACATTTCAGAGCCCTCCAGTTAGACAAATGATCTTACCTCACCTGTGACCTCACAGCAGGAATCTCCTTTTCCCAAGCCATCCTACTTTCTCCCTTGAGACTGCTTTTACAACCAGCTTTGATGAAGAACAGGATTCCCCCAGGAGATTTTTCTGAATGTGGATGAGCTTTCTCACCCTTCCTTTCCCAGCCTAGGTTAATTCCAGTGGGAAAACAACTCCACAGGGAAACTGAATATTCAGTGAAATGCTCTCCTAATGTCTGGCTTTTGTGGGTTTCCCTTCTTTGAAGCCAGAGGAGATAAAATGAGGCCTTCTTTTCAACTTTTGGACACCTGTTAATTTAAGCTTTCCTTGATCACTCAGTAGAAAAAGGCAAATTGACAGCTTTTAATTGTTAAAGGCAGCATTTTTAGGTGGATGGGTTATTAAATCTCTAGTCAAGAAATTAAATCTCTAGTCAAGTTATTAAATCTCAAGTCAGTGGATAAGACCACCTCCAGGCCAGGAGTTACAAGGATCTAAATTCAAATTCTGAATATGGTTTCTCAGATGGTTTATCCACAGGGTTGTTGTGAGGATTAAAGGAGATAATTTGTTGTTGTTGTTTTTTGCCTTTTTTTTTTTTTTTTTTTTGCAAAGCAATTGAGGTTGTGACTTGCCTAGGGTCTCACAGCTAGTAAATGTTAAGTAAAAGTTCTGGATTTGACCTCAGGTCCTCCTGATTCCAGGGAGGGTACCCCATCCATTGCACTACCTAGCTGCTCCCAAAGGAGATTATATTTATAAAGCACTTAGAATAGTACCTGGTTTATTTTCCAAATTTATGAAATGAAATGATTGGGACTTAATGGCCTCCAAAATAGTTTCCACACATCTGTGATCTTGTCAGAGTTAAATTGCTTTAATGTTGGAAATAGACCTTCCTTTGAAAAGAATCTGCTTTTGTTTCTTCACATAATTCTCTGCCCCTCCCCCTAGCTCAATTTCTAGTGGATTCCTTAGACAGGAAGAATTCAATTGCATCTATCTTACACACACACACACACACACACACACACACACACACACACACACACAGAGCATCCATGTCCCTGGGCAATCTAATGCTTCCACTTCAAATAATTATAGCATTTTCTTAAGTTGTTCTTGGCAGCCAGCCCCTTTATAGACTATAAATAATCAGTTATTTGTAACTGGCTTGGAATCCTTTTCATCAAAAGCACAACCAATTCATGCCGTTTGCTCATTGATGGTACATTTTCTGATACTGTGATGGGGATGTGATGAGCATATAAAATCTAAGAATCACATAGGAACAGAGAATACGAGCAGAGCCCCCAAGGAGCATTATTAGGCCACCAGAGTTAAAAGAAAATACCAATGGGGTGGAATGGAACTGAACCCCATGTTTGGCAAGGATATTTCAATGATGATTTCCCAGGAAAGAAAATCCCCTGGAAAGGATACAATCTCATGTTAGTCTTGTGTGTTTGGGATTAAACAGAGACACAGTGATTGAAAGGAGCCCATGGGCAATTATGAGATCATTTCACTTTAAGAAGACAAAATCAAAAAGCATGTTAAAGAAGGGAGACATTATTATTAAATGTCATCTAGTCCAAGGCCTTTATTTTTCAGATGAGGAAACTGAGGCTCAGTGAAGTTAGCTAACTGACACAGAAAAACCTAAATTGAAACCCAGCATCAGACACTTACTATCTATGTTGCTGTGCAAGTCATTTAACCTATTTGCCTCAGTCTCTTAATTTATAAAATAGAGATAATAATACCACTGATCTCACAGGGTTGTTATGTGGATCAAATGAGATGATCATAGTAAAGTTTTCAACATAGTACCTGACACACAATAAGTAGTATATAAATGTTAGTAATGCTACACACCTGTCAGATTGGCTAAAATGACAGGAAAAGATAATGACGAATGTTGGAGGGGATGTGGGAAGGCTGGGACACTTATGCATTGTTGGTGGAATTGTGAACGGATCCAGCTATTTTGGAGAGCAGTTTGGAGCTATGCTCAAAAAGTTATCAAACTGTGCATACCCTTTGACCCAGCAGCATTTCTATTGGGCTTATATCCCAAAGAAATCATAAAGGAAGGAAAGGGCCCCACATGTGCAAGAATGTTTGTGGCAGCCATTTTTGTAGTGGCTAGAAACTGGAAACTGAATGGATACCTATCAATTGGAGAATGGCAGAATAAATTATGGTATATGAATATCATGGAATATTATTGTTCTGTAAGAAACGACCAGCAGGATGATTTCAGAGAGGCCTGGAGAGACTTACATGAACTGATGCTGAATGAAATGAGCAGAACCAGGAGATCATTATACAAGGCAACAACAATAC
>JAJPUD010000547.1:404361-455633 GCA_023553655.1 Myrmecobius fasciatus
GCTCTCTTCAACAATGAAATGTTTCAAACCACCTCCAATTGTTCACTGAAGAAAGCCATATACACCCAGAGAGAGGGATGTGAAATGTGGACCACAACATAACATTTTCATACTCTCAATTGATGTTTGCTTACATTGTGTTTCCTTTATCTGATATTTCTTTCTTGTAGATACGATTTTTCTTGCACAACAATGATAAGTGTGGAAATATGTATACATATATTCAATTTGTCAAGTATTTTATCATAATTAACATGTAGTGGATATCCTGCCATCTAGGGGAGGGGTGGGGAGTAGAGGAGAAAAATTTGTAACAGAAAGCTTTGTAAGAGTTAATGTTGAAGAATTACCCATACATGTGTTTTGCAAATAAAAAAAATAAAATTAAAAAAATGTTAGTGATGAATACGATGATAATATCAGATGATTTTCCCATACCTCTCAAGCAGTGAGTGTTCCAAACTTAAAATTCAGTGTGTTTTCCTGAACCTCAATTTCACTTCTTATTGGTCCAGAAACTCTGACCTATTCTATTTATGATCTGGGCTGGTTTCCCCTCTCCAGCCCCTGCTCCTTTGTGAATCACCATAATGATCCCAGACTTAGTGTGGACACCAGATTGGCCCTAACCTTCCTTCATTTTAGAGCACCCAAGCCCATGCATTCCGCCAGTTTCAGCCCACCCCATTACTATATATTATACCAATGTATTACTATGTCTGGCTGATAGCAGCTTTATAATTGTCAGTCCCCCTTCACCAAAATAGAACCCAACAAATAGCAACAATATTTTTGAAAAGCAAAACAAAGTACGATACAAAAAACCCTACCAAGAGAAAACAGAGTTAACTGTTCTAATTCTTGCATAGTGTATCCAGCACAGGTTCCAACCTGCATTGGGAAAGCAAAAATTGAATAATTTTGCTCAGACCTTTGGTTGTGAGAGTGGGTGGTATAGAAAAGGAAGTCTGGAGACAAGATGACCTGATAGATTTTTCTCACCTCTAGATCGTCAAGTCTTTGTTCTGTGAAAAATTCACTTCTCCTTTGGCTTTGCTGAATTTCTTTCTTTAAAAATGACAAAAAAGCTAAGTTGCAAAAAGGTTTCATATTAGATTTCCAGTACATAAAAGGGACTTTGAGAGTGGATTGTTTTTATAAGATGTAATGCTGTATTGAATTGAATGTCAAGTTAATGATCTATTTTCTTTGAAGTTAAGGTTACAGTGATCTCCAACAATTCAATGAGTCTGAAAGACAGCAAATTCCTTTTAGTGATTTACTTGGTAACTTTGAGCAATTCCCCCTGCTGTCTATTTCATCTCCTGGCTCTACTTCCTTTAACAACATACTGTACTGTCTGCATTTGGTTTTGATGTTGGCTCACTCTGTGGGTGAGAGTGTGTGTATGTATGTATGTATATAAAGGAACCCAAATTTTACAGGACAAAGAAGGGTGGTTTTAATGTTGAGAAACATTATAGATGCTTCTCCATTAAGAGAATATTTCAAAGACCCTCAGGGTGCCCAAAGGTGGAAATCAGAACAAAAGTTGGGTAGCTAGGTGGGGGCCAAAGTGCATATAGTGCCAAGTTTTCCTGAGTTTAATCTGCCTTCAGATACTTACTAATTGTACGATTCTGAACTAGCCACTTAACTATGTTTGCCTCAGTTTCCTCATGTGTAAAATGGGCTGGAGAAGGAAATGGCAAACCACTCCAGTATCTATTACAAGAAAACCCTAAATGGTATAATGAGGTGTCAGACACAATACTAATAATTATGTATATCATAAAACTTATAAAACAATAGAAATTAAAAGGATGGGACAAAAAGGATATAATGTTTGATCCTACAGTCAATAGGAAGTTACTGGAGTTTACTGACTAGGAAGTGGTGTGAATAGACTTGTCCTATGGAAAAATGCCATTAGTCCTGTGTGTGGATGATAGATAGAGAGAGAGGAGACTCAGTTTGGGAGACTAATTAGCAGGTTATTGTGCAGTAGTCTGGGAATGTAAAGATGTGCACCTAGCTTTGTGAGTGGAGAGAAGGAGATGAATTGAAAAGATATTGTCAACAGAAATGAGAAGATCTAGAGACTGATTGGTTTTGGGAGGTGATGGAAATTGGGAGTAAGGATAATGCCAAGGTTGCAAATTTGTGTGACTGGCAGAATAGTATTTTCAAAAGAAATAGAAAAATTAAAAATAGGAGTGGGTTTTCAAAGTGATGTATTGAGTTTTGTTTTGGATATACTAAATTTGAGATGCTTACAGGATACTGAATTTTGGAAGATCCAATGGGCAGTTGATGACATGGAAGATTAGGCTGGAAGTGTAAATCTGAGATTCGTCTTTATAGAGATGAAAATTAAACTTATGGGAACTGAGGTCACTAAATAGGAGAGTGTATAGAGATACTTGGAGGTATACTCACAATTTAGGGAGGATGTGGGTATTGAATTGAATGTCAAGTTAATGATCGGTGTTTATGGGTGATCCAGCAAGGTCTCAAAGAACAATCTTAAAGGCAGTAGGAAAACCAAGAAAAAAGTGTCACAAAACCCAAAGGAGAGAGTACAATTGTCTAGGGGGAGATCTACAGTGAGGTTAAGAAGGATGAGGAAAGAGGAAAAGTCAACAGATCTGGTCATTAAGAGATCATTGATAACTTTGAAGAGTTTTAAGGTAAAATAGTAACATTGAGTGATAAGGGGCCAGAGTTAAATTTGATTTAATTTCACTTTAAGAAGACCTAAAATGAAGCATGTTAAAAGAAAGAAAATATTATTAATTGTTGCACAGAATGCCACAATGCCCAATTTCCACTGTTTTTAAATAGGACAAATGACATCTTGAGATGATGTGTTGACTTGCACATGAATTAGATTTAAGTGAAGTAGAGCAATACAAAGTCCTCAGCTTTACTCTGTCTTCCACAGTCATCAAAGCGTAGTGGCAGGACAAAAATAAGGAATACTTATGGGATACAGTGGATGACCTTGGAGTCTTTGATGTCTGACCAAACTATAAATGCTTGTTTAGCCACTTTTATGACTGTTGGAACAAATTGTTCTCATCTGTCCATTCTACCAGAGGAAGTCTCCACATGTTTGAGGTGGATACCTTGCTAACTCACCAATGGGTTTGATGCACATTGTCAGTTACCCTCACTTAACCAATCTGCCAAGGAAGTTTTACCACTGTGGAGTGACAGCGGCATGTACTATAGTTTCTCAGAGCCATAGGTAAGAGTTGAATGCCAGGTGGATACCACAGGTGGACAGCCCTAAAACAGGCTTGGCAATTCTTACATCAGAGTCCTCCCTGAACATCCCACACATAATATATCATCAGAGAAACACAAAACAAAGAACAATGTAAAGTCTACAGGGAAAGGTTGAGGGAATCAGGGAAGCTATTTTCCTTGGGGCAGTTATAAACTAATTTGACTTAAGATCCTATTGCTACAAAGGCAAAAATCCCATTCCTTTTCCCCTTTCCCTAGATCATCTTGTGACTGTTTCAGGATCCCCCTCAGTGGACAGACCCTTTGCCCTGGGGGAATGACCAGTGAATAAGTTCCTCCATACCCACTTTTTATTTGGAATTGGGAAAGAGTGAATAGTAACAGAATGAACAGGTATTATAATTACATTATCTTTTCCTCAAAACCAATCCCTCTTCTAAACTTTTTCTTCACTGTTTTTCAATTTATCTCCATCCCTCTACAAAACAAGAGTTTTGTAGTAAATCAGTGGTTTAGAATTTTTTTAAAGCACAGAAACCCTTTTCTAATGTAAAAAACATTTTACAGATCCTTAATACAATAGTTTACTGTTAGCATCTATTGATTGAGAAAATATATTACCGAAAGTTACCATAAATTCAATAATGCTTTAATTGAATTTGTATTTTATTAATCATAAGAGCATCTACATGTGATTGAAAAATAACATGCATGGGGCAGTTAGATGGTTCAGTAGATAGAGCATTGCCCTGAAGTCAGGAGGACTTGAGTTCAAATGCAGCCTTAGACACTTAACACTTCCTAGATGTATGATTCTGGGCAAACCATTTAACCCCAATTGCTTACCAAAATAATGTATAAAACAGATTGTACATTCAATCCCAATAAGATATGTGGTTTACTTAGTATACCAGACCATGCTGTAATTTTTTGGGAGTCAAATAAAAAGTCAAAATGCCAAGTTTGGAATGAATATAGATTCAAGAACTCCTTAAATAATTTTGCCATCTCCCATAGCATTCTGATTTCACTGATTTACCAATGATTTCTAAGATACTGTCTAGTCCTTTAACAAAAAGTATACGTAAGGGCCATTCATGTGGACATGTAAATGCTCTCTTAAGTGCAAGAAAGCTCTAAAACTTTAGAGGCATACATCATATTATTTTCCTAATACAGGGTAATTGTCAATCAGCTAACAAATGTTTTTCAAAGCACCTACTATTTGCCAGGCATTATTCTGAGTGCTTGGGAAAAAAATACAATAAATGAAACAGCCCTACCCCAAAAGAGTTTTCATTCTAATGGAGAAGACAAGAAGCATATATAGAATAGCTACAAAGAGAATAAATACAAATGTATGTGCCAAGAAGTTATGGTAGTCTCAGAGGGAGGCAGGGCACTTGGAATTGAGAGGATCAGGAAATGCTTCATGTAGAAAATGCTGCCTGAGCTGCATCTTGAAGAAAGAGAGGTAGTAATTCAACATCATTACATTAGTAAGGAAATGAGAGACTCTGAGGTAAGCAAAGAAATCATTCAACCAAAAAGCTAATCTGTACTACACATTGTTATCAAAAGTCAGTGTCCTTATTTAACAGGGGGACTGGGCCATAACTCACTTTCGAGCATGGCTGCAGGAAGGCCTTTGTATTGTTTCTGCAAACCTGTGAAGCTTCATGTAGGGCGAGTGCATTTGTTCCAAACCACAGGGCCATCATCTACTCCATCATGTTCAGAATAGCCAGACCCATTAATATTGCATGAAGCTTCTCATTAGACTGCTTTGTCTGCATGTAATTTAGGTAAAATATCATTTATGCTTACATAAAATGACCTTTTAGCAGCTAGTCTGTTTTTCTACTAGGTTTTAGGTAACAAATATTTTCATTTCTGTGAAACCAATTAAAAGGATAATCATCACTACAGACATTTTATTCAGTACCTATCTGCAAACTGGTACTACACACAGGGGTGGAGGTGGGGACAAGAGTGTGAGACAGTTGGAACAATTGACAATCGATCTTGCATGTAGCCTGAGTTGAAGGGAAGAAGAAGTGTGAGTTATTTTCCTCCAGAAAAGTTGAGTCACTGGTGGATATAACAAAGAAGAGTTGCTTTGTAGCATCTAAGGATAAAATTGTAAAACAAAGCATCTTGGTCAGATTTCCCAGACTTCTTCCATGTATACTACTTCTAAATTTGTCAAGTTTCTTATTTGACCAGGCACATAGAAGAAGGTGTGGAGATGCTTATCCAATCTGAACACTGATAGGTATCTTTCAGGGGCTACCATGTTGGTTCTTTTTTTCCCCTTTTTGTTAAGGTAATTGAGGTTAAGTGACTTGCCCAGGGTCACACAGCTAGGGAGTGTTAAGTGTCTGAGACCAGATTTGAACTCAGGTCGTCCTGAGTTCAGGGCTGGTGCTCTATCCACTGCATCACCTAGCTGCCCCAACATGTTGGTTCTTGATCTACCCTGAGAAGCATTCTGTTTGGATGAGGGAAAATAATCTCGGATATAGAATCAGGAGCTCTGAGTTCTAGTCCTGACTTTTAGATGTAATCTTGGGCCAGCTTCAGTTTTTTTCATCTGTACAGTGATGAACATAATCAAATAAGTTGACAAGTATTTATTAAGCATCTAATATGTTTCAGGTTCTATGCTAAGCATTAGGGATATAAAGAAAAATAAAAGACAGTCCCTGCCTCTGAGAATCTCATAATCCAATTCCTAAATCTGTGGTGAAGATTAGAACTTTTCCTCCGAGATTATCTTCCATTTACAATGTGTTATGTTTTATATATACATAGCCATTTGCATACTATCTCCCCCATTAGATGAGAGCTCTTTGAAGAAAAGGGCTGTGTAGTTATTTTTTTTCTTTGTATCCTAAATAGGCTAAACTTAAATACTTAGGGAGTATTTATGAAGTCCTAAATTAAATGCTTAGCACAGCATGATAGACTAACTATAAAAGTCCTTTGAAATTGTGATGTTTCCTCTTGAGTGAAGAGAGAAAGATATTGTGGTAGAGTTCATGCTAAAATAGTGTCCTTTCAGCAATAGTCATCACATAACCAGAAGCTACTCCAAAGCTCTCTCATGGTATACTGGCACCAGGCAGAAAATATGGGTACATGCTCTGTACATGTCTCATTAGCTATATTACATAATCATGATCTTCAGCAAAAGTGACAAGTCTTGCTGAAAACTATGGCTATGATTATGACTACAAATCCTCCATAAAGGATCTGTATATCTGTATTGGAAGTCTTCCTGAGTGCCTTTTAATATTATTATTATTATTATTGTATATTATATTATATGTTATGTACATAAAGTATTGGAAGTCTTCCTGAATGTCTTTTATTATTATATATTATATTACATATAAAATACATATTATTAATATATTAATATTAATATTTTTGTAAGAAATATAATCTGGCCCATTGTTCCACAGCAAGGTTATTATGCCTATGGACACCCAAAGGAGATTGAGATGTTTCTCTTCTAGTGCTATTGGCTCAAGCCTTGATTGGCTGTTTCCATCCCCCACATTGTCAGGTACCAATGACTGAGGTCTCACTTAATATCAGTCACTATTCAGACAGAAACAATTATTTGGAGCAATAAAAACATTATAAAAATTTAATGGACAATCTAGGAGAACTTTACCATCTATATGAAAGAAATCTTTTTTTTTTTTCTATTTGAACACTTCTTAGGACATTATAACATCTTTGACAACCATACATCTCCCTGTTCAGTACTTTACTAAGTAGTGGTAATCAGGATCATTGAATAGAGTTAGCTCTGTAGTTGCAGCTATCAAGGAATCTTATGTAATATTAATCTATTTTTAGAAGACACTGTTGGAAGTGAGCCCCAAAGGCTGTGTTCTGCTCGATCTATTCAAGTGTTATTTGGAATCATCAAACAATAAGCACCATGACATCTTCTGTTTTCTATACTTTTCAGTTCATTGTATGATATTGAGACTATGCCACCATTTCCTGAAGAAAACCATTTCTAGAAGCTTGCCCATTTTCCTCTCTTCAAAGAATACCTTTAATATGTGTAAGTCATTCTCAAAAAATAAAGATTTTTGTGAAGAAAAGACAGTGAATATATGATTTAGTAGTTGTTGAAATCTTCCTGGTTACTCTTTTTTGGATAATAATGCCATGTGAGGGTTTTTTGTTGTTGTTGTTGTTGTTGTTGTTGAGGCATTTGGAGTTAAGTGACTTGCCCAGGGTCACACAGCTAGGAAGTGTTAAGTGTCTGAGACCAGATTTGAACTCAGGTCTGCTTGACTTCAGGGCTGGTGGTGCTCTATCCACTGCACCACCTACCTTCCCCATGTGAGTTTTCTTCTTAAAAATTTTTTCTTATTTCTTCTTATTCCTTGACTTTTTAAGTGTCATTTTACTTTAATATTTTAATTTTTTGGATTTCTTTATACATATCATATTTATTTCTGAATATTTACTTTGCTCCCCCCCTCACCAAGCAGAGAACTATCTTTGTAGGAAGGAATAAAAAGGAAAATGGATAAAAGCAGTTCAGAAAAACTAACCAACAAATTATCCAATTCTCATGGTATAGGCAATAAATAGTCCACTGATCTGTGCAATGAGGGGAAGAAGGTGATTTTTCTCAATTTTTCTGCATGGTCAAATGTAGTCATCATAATTACATAATTCTTATTTTCTTTTGATCAATTGATATTTTCTTAGCAAAGACACTATATAGGTTTACCATTTCCTTCTCCAGCTCATTTTACAGATGAGGCAACAGAGGTAAATAGGATTAAATGACTTTTTCAGGAACATAGCTAGTGTCTGAGGGCAGACAAAAATGATCCTTCCTGACTCCAGCTCTGGAACTCTATCCAGTGCACCATCCAGTTGCATTTAGTTGCATTATTTTTGTTACTTTCCATTTACAAAAGTTTCCTTACAAAAGATTGTTTATTTAACTCTGTATCATATGAATCATATAGATCTTCCAGTGCTTTTCTGAATTTTTTGTTATTTGTCTTTTTCTTATACTGCCATCATTTTCCATTACATTTATGTCTTACCATTTTGTTTAACTATTCTCCTGTTAATGGACATCTACTTTGTTCTCAGTTCTTTACTACCAAAGAAAGTACAGCCATGAATGTATTAATATACATAATACCTTTCTGTCTCTGACCATGCAGTAAATATTGTGAGCCAAAGGATATGAGCATTTTAGTCACCTAAATTTATTTTTATTGTTTTATTTTTTCTGATTATACATGTATATTAAGTTTTAAAATACACATTTCTTTATGAATCATGTTGGGAGTGAAAAATAAAACAAAAGGGAAAAAGCACAAGAGAGAAAAAAAACCGCAGGAAAAAGAAGTGAACATAGCATGTGTTAATTTACATTCAAACTCCATAGCTCCCCTTCTGGATGCAGATGGCATTTTCTATCCAAAGTTATTGGGACTGACTTGGATCACTGAACCAATGAATGAGAAGAACCAAGTCTTTCATAGTTGATCATTGCAAAATCTTGCTGTTACTATGTATGTTACTATGTACTAGTATTCCTGGTTCTGCTTGTTTTGCTCAGCATCAGTTCATATAAATCTTTCCAGGTCTTTCTAAAATCAGCTTGTTCATCAATTTTTATATAACAATAACATTCTATTACCTTCATATATCACAACTTGTTCAGTTATTCCCCAACTAATGGACATCTACTCATTTTCCAATTCTTTGCTACCACAAAAAGAGCTGCTACAAACATTTTTGCCCATGAGGATCCTTTTGCCTCCTTGATGATTTCCTGGGGATACAGGGCCAGTAGTAGCACTGCTTGGTCAAAGGGTATGCACAGTTTGATAGCCCTTTGGGCATAGTTCCAAATTGCTCTTTAGAATGGTTGGATCATTTCACAACTCCACTAACAATGTATTAGTGTCCCAGTTTTCCACATTCCCTCCAACATTTGTCCTTATCTTTTGCTGTCTACTTAGCGAATCTGAGAGGTGTGAGTTAATTTGGATTTCTCTAATCAATAGTGATTTAGAGCATTTTTTCATATAACTATCTATGACTTTAATTTCATCATCTGAAAATTCTTCATATCATATATCATAGCAAATGAGGAATGACTTGTATTCTTATAAATTTGGCACAGTTCTTTATATATTTTAGAAATGAGACCTTTATCAAAAATACTGGCTATAAAATTTTTTTCCTAGCTTTGTGCTTCCCTTTTAATCTTGTTTGTGTTGGTTTTGTTTATGCAAAAACTTTTAAAGTTAATGTAATTTGCATTTTTTCATTTTATAATGTTCTCTAGTTCTTCTTCCATCATAAATTCCTTTCTTCTCTAAAGATCTGATAAATAAATTATCCCTTGCTCTACTAATTTACTTATGGTATCACCTTTTATGCCCAAATCATGCACCCATTTTGACCTAATTTTGATATGGGGTAGGAGATATAAGTATATGCCAAGTTTTTGACATATTATTTTCCAGTTTTCCTAGAAATTTTTTTTTATGAAATACTGACTTTGTATCTTAGAAGCTAGAGTTTGGGGGTTTATTAAATACTAGATTACTATAATCTGATTATTGTGTTATGTGTATCTAAGCTATTCCACTGATCCACCACTCTATTTCTTAGCCAGTACCAAATGGTTTTGATGACTGCTGCTTTATAATATAGTTTTAGGTTAATAGTTCTTAGCCACCATCCTTTGTATTTTCCCCCCACTAATTCCCTGGATATTCTTGACCTTTTGTTCTTCTAAATGAATTTTGTTATTATTTTTTCTAGCTCTATAAAATACATTTTGGCAGTTTGATATGGCACTGAACAAGTAGACCAGTTTAGGTAGAATTGTCATTTTTATTCACTTCATTCAATTTTTAATTATATCCAAAATGCTTTCCAAAGTGGTTTTTGCTTAATTCATTGCTGTACTACTAATGTGCTAGTGTATCTTTTCTTCCAGCAACTCTTCCAATATTGACTTATTTCCATCTTTTGTTACCTTTACTAGCTTGGTGGATATGAGGTGAAACATCAGAATTCATCAATGATTTCATATTTTTTTTTACTGTCAGAATGGATTTCTTCTACTTGAACTGGTCCAGATGTTTTAAAATTTCATTTTTTTCAGTGACATTTTCACTTTCTCGTATTTCACAGCATAAAGTGAAGTTCTTTAGTCCAAATGAAGTTGTTCCATGATCGTTGATAGGGAAAAATAGATTGCTATAGAAATTTTGGCAGATCTCCAAGTTTGCTGTTCCCTGTGCTTCATTTATAAATGCTCTCAGGATAACCTGACTTTGTCATACCAAGATTTCTGGAGATTTGTTTTACCTCCTACTACTCTTCAATATTTATAAAATGATATTACTTGTAACCTTCTATCATTCTCTTCTCTAATGTTTCAAAAATGTATTTAAATGCCAAACAAATGTTGGCTGCTATACCTCTCTCTTGGAAAGAAGATCAAGTGTTTGCATGCTGACAAGGTTTTGGGGATCCTTTGGTCTCCTTGGTGTGATATTTCAGAATTATGTATCATGAATACACAGAATCAGTTGGAAGGGACCTCAGAAGCTTTTTAGTAAACAAGTACCTCTCAGTAAATACCTGCTAAGTGGTCATCCTGCTTTAATTCAAAGACATCCATCAAAGGAAGAGGTTAATAGCCACTTTTGTGCTATGGCAGTCTGGTGAAGCCTATTGATTCCTTATTAGCATGTTGTTAAATAATTGATAGAAAATGCTAAATTTTAATTAGAGATTAATGAAAATTAAGCCATATATTTTTTCTCAAGTTCATGAATTGCTTGAAATATATGCCTCTTGGGAACCCATAGACCCTAGGTTAAAAACTCCTGATTTAGGGTGAATACACTATTATTCAAGGTAGTCATTCCATTTTTGGATACTTCTAATTGTGACCATTTCTCACCCCTTTCAACAGGTCTAAATTAGTCTCTTTATAATTTCCACTCATTGTTCCTACTTCTGCCATTTCTCTCCAAACAGAATGAGCTTAATTACTCTTTCAAACAACAGGCCATCAGACATTCATATATAGTTATGACATCTTTCCTGAATCATCTCTTCTTTAGGCTAAATGTTTCTTCAGCCTAATCTTATATGTAAAATATGAAGTCATTAGACACACAGTGAGTCCTGAAGATATCAAAAATTGAAAAGAGTTAGAAAAACTAGTTATTGGTATTCTCAATCAGATGTCATATGTAGTCACTTTTCACTAGTTATAGTAAAATAAATTCAAAATCAGAAGAAGGATAAAGATGAGGAAGTTTCTGGATTCAATTATGATAATTCCAACTAGATCTTTTAAAATTCAAATACTTAAATGCTTTAAGGGATTCTATGATCTGTTCTGTGTGTTTTCTTTAGAGCTGTAGACTGAAACTCACTCTTGTATATCCAGATTTTTGCTTATGCAAAATGAGAAAGTCAGATTTGATGACTTCCAAGGATACTTCCAACTTGAAATCCATAATTCTCTTAAAGCCAGCAGGTGGTCTGGAAGAAGTTAGTTGACTGGGAAGTCTTCCCTTCCCTTCTAGGAATAGGAGGAGTTGAATGCTTACTAGAACATACCAATTTCCTATATCTAGGACATGGTTTTGGGCAGGATCTCTGCTGCCTCCTTCCCTTTTAGCCCTTTGCATCTCTCATATTGAATGGTGGGAGACAGAGCCTCAGGCATTTATACTGGGTGCAGATCAGTGGAGAGTCAGAAATGAAAATCTGTTAGTTGAAAGTTCTGCCATTTGGGAGATTTATGCAAATGCATGAATTTGTAATAAAGTTATAAAAGCTCATCAAACCCCAAGGAAACCTCTAGTCACTAAACTAGAAAGAAAAGTTCCCAGCCAGTTAAATTATATGTAGTCAAAAAAGCCCCTGGCTTTCCAGTTAATCCCCCTTTCCTCTCCAGTAAGGTACTAATATACAAAATACAGTTTTTGTAGTCAACCAGATTTGTAAGGAGTTGTAATGAGAAAACCAAAATCAGAATAAATGCAACTTATGTAAATTCATACATGCAAATCATATTAAAACTCCTGATAAAGGGAGGTTGTGCTGAGAACACACCTTTCCAATATCTCTTTGGCCTCTGAGAGAGTTGCATCTCATGTACCTTTCTCACAGACCTATTTATTTATTCATGATCACAGGCTTAGTCATAGGGCCCACCTGGTATAAGCAGGGAGTAGTTGCCATCTTTTAAATCATCATCATTGCCTTCCCTTCCTCTCTTAGGGTGCTAGTAAGTATGTTGTTGTCCCCGCTGCTGCTTCTCCAGACCAGTTCAAAGCTTCCTGAGGACTGACCAAATCTCTTCCTTTCCAAATTTTTCAATGTTCCAGACCTCCAATGATGGAGTGAGTGGAGGCAGAGTGGGGAAAAGGCTGCTTCCTTCCTAAATACAAACTCTATCTTTCCTAGCAAGCTCTGATTGCCTCTCCTTTTGAGTTGGCCCCCCTCAAAGGAATATGATCCTCATTTAATTTTCAAATGGGGGTCCTGGCAGTGTGCTTTCTTTTAATATGAAGATTCTGATGTACAATATGATCTGTCCATTGCTTTTGAAACCACATGATCTATTCAAACAAGATGAACAATTGAAAATGGATTAAGGAAAAGACATAATATTTTAAGTACTCAGTAAATGTTTATTGATTGACTAATGAGAAGAGTAGATAGCCCACCTCCATCCTGTGACTGTCAGCCATTAACATAAATAAATCCAATGTAGCCAATATTTCCATTGCAAAATACATTCCAAATTGGTTTAAGAATGTAGCCTTTCTGAGAACCCTCTTGATTTCTTCAGTGCTGCACTGAGCTCATAGGTGATCTATTCCTGTAACATTTGTGGACGAAGACAAATTTACTACACAGCCTGTTCTGCACACAAATGCTAAATGTTAATGTACTGTTTTACCAACTATGCCCAAAGCGGCTCTCCAGATGGCACCTTCCCCAAGGGTCTTTCCTGTGTGGACTTGGATTATTCTTTGCAGCCAATTTGAATGTCATCTATATAAAATCATATTAATGATGTGAGAGTAGTAAAGATACTGTCTTATAGCTCTTTCGGCAAATTGAGTCTATTTGGTATTTATACATGAACTTTTCTTTTCATCTGTTACCTTTTCTGTTTCTGATTCTGTCAGACATATATGCCTGTTTGATAAAGCACAGTAAGTGTGACCTAGTCCTCATATAAAGAAAGTTAGAGGTCCAACTTTTCCACTTAGATTGTTAGGGATTCCAGGTTAGGGAAACAGAATCGAATTCAGGTGACTTGAGCATTGAATTTAGTCACTTCAAATTTTGCTACTTGACACTCAGTGTCAATATAGCAGTGTGCTATAGTGAATGGAAAGCCAGTCTTGAAGCCCGGAAGCCCTGGATTAAAGTTTCATCTTTCACATATAATGGCCCCAGCTATATATTTCATTTATGTGACATTGTGACTGGCTAAATACTTAGCCCGTCTAGAATTTAGAAAAATCTCAAAAAGCTTCCTCTAGAAGGTGATGCTTGCTCTGAGTCTTAAAGGAAGCCAAGATTTGGAGATGAAATTGATCCTATGGGAACTGATGAAATTGCTATGTCTAGTGTAGTATAGAAAGGAAAAGGAGGGTCAAGATCAGAACCTTTGCAGTCAACCTTATTTAGTGGGAAGTAGATAGGTAGACAATGAGATTAGAGAGATCAAAGGGATGAGAGAGGGGTCAATCAGCTGTAGAGGAGAAGAGGAATAAGATCAAAGATGGAGAGGTTGGCCTTGATAAGGAGAAAGGCAACCTTATCAATACTACTATTAGTAGTAAAGGAAATAGTGGGTTATGAGGTTCTGAGATGAGGAGGGAAGAAGAGGGAGCTTGTAAATAGTCCCTATTTTCTCAGTAAATTATAAGGTAAGGACCTCCTGTCCTGTGCCTTCTTTTGTTCTCTTTCTATACTTTTTTGATGACTGATTTCTTCAGCTCCCATGAATTCAAATATCTCTATGCGGATTATTCTCAGGGCTACTCATCCAGCCCTCATTTCTCATCTCTCATCTTTACTCACCTACTCCATATCTTGAATAAGATGTCCTGCAGATATCTTAAACTCAACATGTCCAAAACTTAACTCATTATCTTTCTCCCCCCCAAAAACCTTTTCATCTTCTGACCTTTCCTTTTATTCACTGTCTTCCCTTTCTTTCTAGTCACAGAGGAAGAGATATCTTTCTGCCTCTCTAAAGCTACTCTTTATCTGTGGCCCTGATCCAATATCCTCTGGCATGATTCAGAACTTACTCTAGTAGGCATAATAACTCTTTCCGATCTTCTCAGGCTCTTCTTGTTTCCTGTCTTCCTCCGTATTGGAAGCAGGTCTCCTCAAGGCTAAGAAACTTTATCTTGTCCATTTTATTATATTTAGTTACAACTCAATTCCTTCCTTCTCCCTCTCCTATCAATTTTTTGGAAAAAATCTACCTATACTGAATGTTTTTATTTACGACCTTCTCACAATCTGACTTCTGCCTGCACCATTCTAATAAAGCAGCCCTTTCAAAAGTCATCAATAACTTTCCCGTTGCTAAATCCAAAAACTTTTCATACTTCATCCTACTTGACCTTTCTTTGTCATTTGACACTGCTAACCAACTTGTTTCTTTAAAATGCTATGCCACCTTTTGAATTATAACCACTGTAAAGGAGTGATAAAAACTACTTACACATTCCTATGGGAGGTGGGAAAAAGTTTAGTATTATAGGACCTTGGCCTTTACATAAAAGCAACTAACATCACAGAGAAAATATCTATTAATTGGTTGAGGGAATCTGCCATACTCCTTAGTATTCTTTCTTTCCTTCTATCTATCTATCCACATGTATATACATATATATTTACATATATATGTACACATGCACATATACACATACATATATATAGTATGCTTATATACATACATATATACAGTATACATATAGATATAGATATAGATACACACACACACACACACATATACATATAGTAAGCTCCAAGCAATTGAGAAAAGGGCAAACTATGGAAGAAGAACCCAGACTTCAAGATGGAATCATTCTATATATTTTGTATGATTCCATACTTTTAAAAATATTATTTGAATCTATTCCCTCGATTTCCAATTCTTTACCATCACAAAAAGAGCTGCTATAAATATTTTTGTACAAGTAGGTCCTTTCCCCTTTTTTTGATCTCTTTAAAATATGGACCTAGTAGTGTCTTAGTAGTGGTATTGCTGGATCAAAGAATTTGCACAGTTTGATAGCCCTTTGGGCATAATTCCAAGTTGCTCTCCAGAATGCTTTACATTCTACCAATAATACACTAGTGTTCCAATTTTCCCACATCTTCTTCAACATTTATCATTTTTCTCTTCTGTCATATTAGGCAATTTGATAGACATGAAGTAGTACATCACAGTGTTGTTTTAGTTTGCATTTCTTTAATCAATAGTGATTTAGAGCAGTTTTTCATATGACTATAAATTGTTTTGATTTCTCCATCAGAAACCTTCTGTTCATATCCTTTGACCATTTATCAATTGGGGAATGACTTGCATTCTTATGAATTTGACTCAGTTCTCTGTATATTTGAAAAATTAGATATTTACCAGAAGCCTTGACTATAAAAAAATTGTTACCTGTATTTCTGCTTTCCTTCTAATTTTGGTTGCATTGGTTGTTTGTGCAAAACCTTTTAAATAATATATGTATTTATAAACACATCCAAAGGGCTTGATATGTATATGTATGTGTGTATGCATACATATATACATACAAATTTTTTTTTGTATTTATAAAAACACAAATCCAGAAGGTTAGGTAGAAGTTCCAAAATAAAGGTCAAAAGTCATCAGCCTACAATTAGGGAAAGGTTAGGTCAAGGTATGGATGGAGGAAGTAGCACAAGAGGTTTGAGAATGGTGGATGTTTCTCTTTGATTAAGACAACAAGTTTTTCCTGACAGCAGTGTACTAACTATATCCTTTTCTTATTTATCTTCATCTTTGTAGTAAGCCTGGGAGAAAAAGAAAATAAAGGAGGAAGAAAGGAGGAAGGAAACAGGCATTTATTGAGTACTTATGTGCTCAGTTACATCACTTTACAGATACCTCATTTGTTCCTCATAACAACCCTGGAGGTAGGTACTATTATCATCCCAGTTTATTATTTCACAGTTAAAGAAACTGAAGTAAACAGGGTAAGTGCCCAGGATCATATAACTGGTGAATATCTAAGACTGGATTTGAACTCAAGTCTTCCAGACACTGAGTCCAGCTCTCAGTGCACTATGATTCCACTTCAATGCCTCTATGTAGAACTTATTCTTTTTTTTTTTTTTAACATCTTCCAGTTTGTTGAGCTACTTAACTCTAAGCACTCTCTTAATTAATTCAGGCACTGACCCATCTCATCCAGTGTGATACACATCCTATAGTGTGGAGTTCCCCATTTTCAGCTCTTGTACACCCAACAAATTGACATGGCACGATGCTATTTCAATCAGAAGCCCTCAGAGTCTTGAAATGCTTAATGGAAATTATATGACTGATTTTATTTGGGAGACTAACACTACTAGACTTTTAGACCTAGAAGAAAACTTAAAGGAAAATGATTTCTCTTAGGTTGCATGGTTCATGAGATACTACATACTCATTTGTACTTGTATTGTCAATCTGGATTTGGTGCCCCCTTACATCTATTTCCACAGTTGCCCTTCTCCAGGGACGCTCTTTCTTTCTATTTAGAGATCATGAGGGGATTCATGTATCTCACAGTATTCTTTTATCATTGTTCCAAGAAGTTAAATTGCTTTGTTCAAGGTTATTTCAACCCAGTTTGAACTTCACTTTGTTGGCTAGATGCATTAGCTATTTTTGAGCACTGCCAAAATCCTCTGCTCTCTCTATGCACCAAAATAATGTTTCCCAGCCCTTGCTTCCCCACCCCTTACTGCCAGGGATCTATACTGGGATCCTAATAAACTTTGGGAATTCAAATTTAGATATATCCTCACTTATTCAGTCCCTATGAACACACTATAGGTTCTTTCTCACCCTTTGGTTCACCTCACTGCTGTCTAATTCTCCATCTCTACTCTATCCTCTTTGCACATAAACATTTTGCTTCTTCATTCCTTCCTTTTTCCCTTCCTTCCTTTGTTCCTTCTTTCCTTCCTTTCCTTCCTTCCTTCTTTCCTTCCTTCTTTTTTCCCTTCCTCTCCTCCTCCCCTTTCTTTCTGTCTCTCTGTTTCTGTCTGTCTGTCTGTCTTTCTGTCTCTCTCACTCACTCTTTCCTTTCTTTTTCTTGTTTGTCAAGGTCCTGAATCAAAAAGACTTTGGATACTGAAGCTATATTTTTAGTAGGATCACAGAACTTTGGAAAGAAGACTTTCACAGAAGGTTAGAGAGTCCTTGAACTAGACATTCTGAGAATAGCTCAGTTGTTTTGGAGTTCTGGTGGTTTTGAAAGAGGGACTTCCCCCAATTTTTAAGCACATTATGAGGAGGTATAAAGGGAAGATACAAGTGGATCAGTTCATGAACCAAAGAGCAGAGCATGTGGCAGAAGAGTGGACCAGTGCTGAGAACCAGATTGAAGAGCAGTTGTGAGAGTTGTTAAAAGTAATTCCAGTAAGCAGCAATTGCTCTCCCACAGTCCAGAGATTATTCAACCTGTGAAACCTGTCATAACTATAATGTCAAAGTTTGGTAATCTCTTGATACTTCTAGTAAATTAGGAATAGAGACAGGGTCTGTGGTGTCACTGGGATAGAGAAGGAAGCCAGGAGTCCTAATGCTCAGGCTCAACTTGCTTAGCCAAGTCCCTGCTGCAATTCCACATGGGAGGGTTTAATAAGTTACCTGCAGCTGAGGTAAAGGACATTCTTTCCCACTCCTGGGAAGTACCAGAGTTATATGATCCCACCTAGAGAGTTGAAGGAAGAACTAATTTCCTTTTATGAGTATAGGTCAAAGACTAGCAATCCTGAGAAAGGACACTCCTAGCCCTGGGACTTAACTAAATTTCTGAGCTCCCAGGCTCACAAGTCCTTGAGTTAAGATTTAGGTACCAGTCTCTCTGAAGGAGATAGGCAATTTTCTTACCAGTGTTTTTCTTGGAAGATGAATAAAATACTATTTATTAAATATTATGTGGGAAATACTGTGCTAAGTTCTATGGGTACAAATAGAAAAGTAAGATAAATTCTTCATTAAGGAGTTAACATCCTAATGAGGTAGAAAACATATATAAAAGATTTTAGTTATACATCAAATGGAAAAGTCTCATGTCATGTTCTTCAGGATGCAACAGCAAAGCAGACAATCATATTTCTCCTTTGATATTATTTACACTAATAAAATCATAGTTTCAGATGCTGAACCACTTAGCAATGTTAAGATGGCTAGAACTTTTCTGTATTTTTAGTAACTAGCTGCAGGAACCTCAAGAGTAGTTGTTATGAGTGTGTGTGTGTGTGTGTGTGTGTGTGTGTGTAGGTGTGTTTGTGCGTGCGCGCGTATGTGTATGTGAAAGAGAGACAGAGACAGAGATACACAGAGAGAAACAGAAAGAGAGAGACAGAGACAGAGATAGAGATTGATTAAAAGTGATTGACATAGTTCTGCAGCTCTAGTATTAGGTCATTTTTAGATGGAAAAAATTGCCCACTGAATGCATTCATGGTACTCCCATAGGAATGAGTCTGTGAAAACAGTTCATGTTTTATAATTTACTCATTTATGAGAATCCTTAGAGTTTTAAGCCCAGCTAGAAAGAAAAGATTTAAAATGGGACTAAAATATAATTCTTCAAGCCTTAGCACAGGTCCTCATTACTACCCACCAGCACTCCTGTATTGTAATAGCTTTCTAACGAGTCTTCCTGCCTCCACTCTTTCCAAATCACAAATAAATCCTTTATACTGCTGCCAGACTTATCCTCCTTACATAGAGATCCTAATTACTAACTAACCACCCTCTCTCCCTAGCTCATAACACAAATCACTCCAATCCTGACACTAATACTCTTTTCCCTACATGCTTTGCACTCCACATTTGACACAAAGATCCAAAGGCCAGCTTCCAGTGGACCTGTTTCATTGATTATCAGTGTCAGAAGAATCTCTTGTGTAGTTTGAGGGAATGAATAATTACTAGCAACTCCTATTCTTCTTCAATGTTGGCATAAATTTGCTGCCTCTTCAGCATCTACACCTAATCTTTGTGAACACTTCCCTCTGCCTGAAATGTTCACTTGTTGAAATCCTATCTATTTAAATGCCATCTTTTCCACAAAGCCTTCCTTACTTTTCTCGGATTTTAACCATTTTTCCCTTTGCAGCCACTTGTTTTTTTTAAAATACATTTATAGGTAGCTGTATTTGTGTCTTATATTGCTAGTAGATTGTATACTCCATGCAAAATAATAATAACTAGCATTTATATACCTCTTTAAAGTTTGGAAAATGCTTTATAAATATTACCTCATTTTATCCTCAAAACAACCCTATAAAGTAAGTGCTGTTATTATTATTATTATTATTTATTACTATTTTATAGATGAGAAAACTAAGGCAGATAGAGTTTAAGTGACTTGTCCAAGATCATATAGCTAGTAAAATTTGAGGCTGTATTTGAACTTAAGTATTCCTGATGCCAAGTCCATCATTCTCCCCCTTGTTCCACCAATCTGAATCTTGTTCAAACTACATCTCCATTACTGCCTAGCAAAATTCTCTAAAAACTTGAAGTGCTTTAATAACAATAAACTCATGGATATATAGCATGTCTACTCCTTTCTTCTGAACAAAGAACATAATTCTTAGACCAATATCAACTATTGGATTAGCTGTAAAAAGAATAGGAAAACACTATTCTCTTCCTCCAAAAGGTCAGTCAGCAGTCGTGTCTTACATGAATTTGGGAGGAGATTTTGAAATAGCAGAATAGAGTTAAGTACCAACAATTTCAACCTCTCTGGCAGTCTTTTAACTACAAGGATCTTGAGTAACTTAAAGACTTTTTAACTCCCAACTTAGAATATTGTGGAGCATCTCACAGCAGCACCAAAAACTTAGGAGAGATTCTAGTGGAGTGCCTCACTTTCCTAATGATTTAGAATATCTCTAGCCTGAGGAACACATCCTTCTCCTCATAGAGGGGCTGCCTATTGTTCCCATTAACAGATGGCCCCTAATGGTAAGTCTAGTCCATCCTCACAACTCATCTTTCTCCTGGAACTCTATATTCAACACTAGTCTCTCTCCTGAGCTGGAGTCCTACATTACTGACTACCAGATAGTTCTAGCTGGATAGCGTAGAGGCATCTCAAATTCAACATGTTGAAAACAGAATTCATTCTTTACCCTCAAACCTATTGATCTAAGAACTTTCTCATCTCTACCTCCCATTTCTACACCATCTTTCAGCTTATATGGATTGTTGTCAACCTCAACTCCTCCCTTGCCCTCACTACTCATATCCAATCAGTTACCAAATCTTGTCTTTCCAACTCTACAACATCTCTCAAATCCATCCTCTTCTCTCTGCCCACAAAACTGCCACCTCAGTTTAGTCCCTTATCACCTCTCACCTGGACCATTACAATAGCCTCCTAATTGCCTTTTCTGTCTCAAATCTTACTCCACTCCAGTTTTGACACAACTACTAAAGTGATTTTTCTAAAACATAAATCTGAGCATTTTACTTTTCTACTTCATAAATTGTAGTAGCTTCCCACTACTTCCAGAAACAAATATCAGTTCGTCTGTTTGGCATTTAAAGCCGTCCAGAATCTGACCCCAGTTTATTTTTTGAATCTTATTGTGAAGGACTCTTCATCATACACTCTGATCCAAATACTCTTCCTCAAACATGGAACTCCATTTCCCATCTTTAAGCCTTTGTACTTGGTTTCAAATTCTGACTTTGTTATTAGTTTTGTGACTTTCACATGGTCACTTTCACTTAAATTCTCTGGGCTTCAGTTACCTTGTCTATAAAACAAGGGAATGATCCTCCAAGGCACCTTCAATCTTTAAATCTAGGATACTATGATTAATATTATGGTTATGGTGGTATGGTGAATAGAGCACCAGACCTGAAGTTAGGATGATCGATCTTCTTAAGTGCAAGCCTGACCATGGACATTTACTAGCTGTGTGACTTTGAGCAAGTCACTTCATCTTGTTTGCCTCAGTTTTTCATCTCTAAAATGAGCTATAGAAGGAAATGGCAAATCATTCCAGTTTCTTTGCCAGGAAGTCAAAAAGAGTCAGACATGACTGAACAACAGCAGTGATAATACTATACATCCTGATGAGCAGGCATTTGAAGATATTTATCAAGTTATCCCCTTACCTTTTTGGGGGGGCATATAGACTACCCCTCCCTTGGAGAGAGGTAACCTTCTAGCCATTCCTTCATCCCTCTCCTCTCCTCTCTCTGAGAACAGTTGCCTTTCAGCGTAGGTGTGCAGGGAGTATTGGTGCCAGATATTTTGTTTGCAGATAATTGTGCACTCAATGTAGCCTCCAATCAGAGATGCAACAAAATATGGATTAATTCTCTGCTGTTTATGCTAATTTTGGCCTAATAACACCAAGAAAACACAGGTCCTCCATCAGTCAGCACCACACCATCCATATTTGGAACCATCAGCTGCAGTAAATGATGAAGTTTTGAATGCTGTGGATAAGTTCACTTACCTTGGCACTCTACTTTCCAGGGATGTCCCCATTGACAATGAGGTTGACACATGCATTGTCAGACCTCAGTATCTGGGAAGCTCCAAAGGAATTTGTGGGAGAGGAGAGTTATTAGACTGGCTACCAAACTGAAGATCTACAGAGCCATTGTACTGACATCATTGTTGTAAGCTTGTGAAACCTGAACATCTACCAGCGTCACACCAGGAAACTGAACTGCTCACATTTGAATTGTCTTAGGAAGATTCTGAAGATCACTAGGCGGGAGGAGGTACCAGACACTGAGGTCCTTTCTCAAACTGAACTATCAAGCGATCCAACTCTACTGCAGAGAGCACAATTCCATTAGGCTGACCACAGTGTTTGGATTCTAAATGTATGTTTGCAAAAAAAATTGGAGAACTCACACAGGCAAGTGCTGATAAGATGGTCAGAAAAAGCGATAAAAGAACACTCCCAAGGTATCTCTTAACAAGTTTAGAATCAAATTTTATGACATGGGAAACAGTAGCATGGCATGCCCTCATCAGAGAAGGTGCTGGACTCTATGAACTAAGGAAAATTGAATTACTTACTCAAAGGAAAGACAAAATATGCAAAATTAGAGAAATTAGCCCAAGTATTCATATGGATTATTTGTGTCCAATTTCTGGCAGAGTATTTCAAGCTTGTATTGGTCTGATTAGCCATAGTCAGACATGCTGTAACTCAATTCTAACATAGTGATGTCATTTTGATCTTCTTCAAAAAAAGAAGGACAACAACAGGTTGGGAGTAACAATAGATGCCTGATGGGTTGCAAACCAACTAGCTTCCCATAGTGTTATCAGGTTGTTTTGATGCCAAAAGAAACCTGTGGTGAAAGTATCCTTTTTAACTTGGGAAGTTATTTAAGAAAAAATCAATAATTCCCTCCCCCTCTGGCAGATAGAGCAATTTAAAATTTCTTTCCCCTTCTAGGTTGTTCCCAACCCTTCAGTGCTGCATTCAAGTAATAAAACACACAGTTTAGCAATTCTCTTAATTAACAGATTTATTACATTTGTTGACCCTAAAACAAAGAAAATTTTTAAACACAAGGACAAGTGCCTCATTAGCCTTAGAGGGCTGCATTAGGTTTAGAGATAGGCTATTCACCTTCTCAAGAGAAAGAGGGAAAGGAGACTACTGAGTTTACATTGTCAAACTTGAATGGATTTGAATGGCATAGGTTTCTCGTTGGACATTGTGTTTGTTTCATCCACATTTCCTTGCCTTAATGTCTCAGGGCTGTGGTGGAAGCACCCCTGCTTCTTTTCCCCTTCCTGGCTTTCTATGCTTGTGATGCTTCTTGCTTTCCAAAGTAGAAGGAAATGAACTCAGTCCAAGAATCCTTCAGGAGAAGCTGTCACCTCTAATATCTTTGAAATCACTATTCTTTGGGATATGGTTAAAATCCTGCTTTATAATATGTGCAAGATATTGTTTCAGGTGCTGGTGATACAAAGTTCTGACAGCTTGACCTTGCCTGTGTTACCCACATAGGGAGAATTCTCAGCTTGCATTTGATTATTTTGGCTGAAGGTACATTTTTTCCCTAGGAACTACTAACTACCAACAAATGATATTAACAATGCAGACATGAAATTTGATCATATTTTAACACTTTTGATTCTTTGGATCAGAGAAAAATGCAAATTTCCAAAAGACCAAAGCAATCAGTCTCTTTTACTGTTTAGACCACATGTTGGCAAACCTTTGGTCCCTGAACCAAATCTGGTCTGCCATTTGCTTTTGTTTGTCCCAAGTACTAAGAAAAGGGATTTTTTTGTTTTGCATTATTTTGTTCTTATTCTTTGCATTTGCTATAGTTTGCTAATTATTAATCTAAATAATCTCTCAATTGCCAATATTTTTGGATAAAGGTCAGCTAACACAAAAAAGAAAAGAAAAGAGGAACAAGCATTAAATAAGAATCTACTGTGTATCATTGTGTTAAGCATTTACAAATATCATCTCATTTGGTCCTCACAGAAACCTTGTGAGACATTATCCCCATATTACAGCTGAGGAAACTAAGGTAGGCAGAGGTTAAACATTTTGGAAGTATTATCTGAAACTTAAATTCAGGTCTTCCTAACTCTAGGACCAATGATCTAGGTGTCTTAAAAAAGTTATCCAGACAGCTCTTTCAGTTGTGTGGAATTTTGTCCCATAACCAAAACTGAGAATGCTCTTAAAGACCCATTCTTTCATTAGTGATTTAGCTGGATATGAGTTTTAGAGATTTATCTCCAAGTTTTTTACCCCATTCTTAATGTAGAACTTATCCTGAAGCATATGGTTGGATATAGGGTTAACCATGTTTCTGAGTTCTTGTTGCAAATAGTAAGTTCCATTTTCATTTCATCTATTGCCAAGAATAGTTGGGATCTCAGGTCATGCTACTCCAGAAAAGAGTCTGTAAGCTAAGCCCCATCACAGACCATGGGACAACCAATGACTTTGCTAACAAAGATGAACTCTTCAGTGATTCCTTGTTCTTAAGAATAATATTCTCAAGTGGAATCTCACAAGTGAGCCCTGTTCTCCAGCTGCAAGAAATCCATTACACACACACACACACACACACACACACACACACACACACACATACACATACACACACAGAGTTATTCAACTCTAAGATTCTTTCATTGTGTACTTTAGACACTTTCTTTCTTTTTTTTTTTTTGCAGAAAATATAGGGATCTCATAAACTTGCCATTCAGACACAGAATCTGACTAGGATTGCTCAACAGAGTACCCCAGCACTTGTATAGCTGGGCTGGGGGAAGATGTCACTAGTACCCAGAATAGAATATATAATCCTTTTGCTATGCACATTCTCACTAACACTGGGTTCCCATTCAGCTACTGAGCTATAGACCCAGCTTCAACTCAGATGTAATATTTTCCTCCAAGTGGCACCTCCAAGGTTGTTGTAAGAATTAAATCAAATAATATTTGCAAAGGGTGTCTAGGTGACTCAGTGAATAGAGAGCCAAGCCTAGAGTCAGAAAGATTTTTCTTCCTGAATTCAAATCTGGCCTCAGACTTTGTGCTTACTTTGTGACTATGTGGCTATGTGGCTAGTCACTTAATCTTGTTTGTCTCAGTTTTTTCATCTGTAAAATGAGCTGGAGCAGGAAATGGCAAAACCAATGTCTTTGCCAAGAAAATCCCAAATGGGGTCATGAAGAGTCAGACTAAAATGACTAAACAGCAAAAATGTGTAAAGCGCTTAGTATAATACCTGATACACATTTCATGCTTAATAATTTTTCTTTCCTTCTTCTCTCCCTTCTTCCTTCTTCCCTTCTTTGCTTTCTTCTTCCCTTCTTTCCTTTCTTCTTCCCTCCCTCTCTCCTTCCATTCCTTCCTTCCTTCCTCTGACCCACCCACTTGTTCTCTTTCATTGTGTTTTTTTTTTTTTTTTGCTGAGGCAATTGGGGTTAAGTGACTTGCCCAGGGTCACACAGCTAGGGAATGCTAAGTGTCTGAGACCACATTTGAACTCAGGTCTTCCTGATTTCAGGGCTGGTGCTCTATCTATTGCTCCACTTAGCTGCCTCTTCGCTTTCATTGTTTCTGTACATAGTTTCACTCATTTTATTCCATATCCATGCACAAAACACTGAGCCTCCTGTCCCTTCCTCACAAAGGAAGAGGGAAATGGCTTTTATTCAAACTCTTATTCTCTCTCTCCTTCCCTTACAGTATTCTTCTACATATTGGTTCAGTCATTCTCCATTTACACTACTTTTTTCATTGCACTCTGGGGATAATGTTTCCTGCCAATGCCTCTAAAACCAGTAATGAGACCATGTTCTAATGCTTTTTAATAAGCTGGAACATAACTGGTTACTGTAAACAGTTGCCTACCCTAGCATCTTCAAGCATATAGCTTTCTCTCCTTTGTCAGCATTTCTAGACTTTATTATAAGGGATATAGATGAAAGAGTTCTGTCCTGAGAGAGAAACTGAAGCACTTGACCATGAGCTAACCACATCACAATGAAAGTAAAAGAGATGAGTCACTAACTGCCATAGAGACGGTGTCCTTCAGATCTTTCCAGACAATCATATTACAAGTATATTCTAGACTTAGAGTCAGTGACACTAGAAAATCTTAGTAAGTTGATGTGATCAAGTATACAGGATATACTAAAGGATCCTAGCAATGGGCAGGTCCTTAAAGGACCTAATGTCTCATTCTATGAATTGCTGATGGATATCCCCACAAACATATATTTGTAGTCAGAGTTTTAAAATCAAACAGCTATATAGAAGCATTGGGCTTCCTCCCCATTTATATCATATAGGATATCTCAAGACACTTCAGATGCAGTTCTCTTCTTGGTAGAATATCAAGAGCTATCCACATTTTCCCTAAACCATCCAAATAATTCTCCCCCTTTGCCCACTGGTAGATTGACTTTCAGGTCACAATTTGTTCTGTGCTATTCACTTAATACAGGTTGAGTCAAGAGTTGTGTATTTTACCTTCAAGTTTTAACCACGCTCCCACAGAGTTTGTCATAAATTTGTGTGTGAGTGAAACCCGAAGAGTAGAGAGTGTACTGGTATAGCCTGAGAGCAGAGTGGGTGGAAACATAACATAATGTGAAAGAAGACACATAGAATCTGTTGTGTGCTGTTCTGTATTTGGCAGCCACCTAATTTCACATTTACTTTTCTTAATAGTATGATGCTTAGCAATTCCATTCTGCCTACACCTGCCCCGGAGGGAGCCATTTAAACAATACATTTTATGCTGAACTGTGTCATCATAACGAAAATACTCCAAACACTCAGCTCCAGAGAGATGGGATGATTTGCCTGATGTGCACCTTCCTTCCTTTAAGCTGTATTCCTCTTTCTCTGTTGTTTAAGTTTTGTTTATACAAGAGAGAAAGTTCAGGTAGGAATACTCATCCTGAAGTATAGATAATAGGAGAGGGATGCTGTCCTTGATGAGTGAGAAGTTCCAAGTAATGTTAGGTAATGTTAGGGAACTTAGGGAAAATTGGAGAAGTGTATGTAACAGAGCACAGTGTGGTTGACTGATTCAATTTATATTTATTAAGTAACCATTTGTAGCCCAGCATTCTAATATGTGGTAATGAAGCAATACTTTATAGCTCATGGAGAATACATGATCCCTATCCTCAGAGTCAACGTAGAGATCTTTGAGATCTTCTAGATTCATGGAGATGGAGCTCAAGGGAGGTTGCTTTCAAATGGTTTAGAGGTCTTTGAGATTCAAGTTGGAAAGATGACATACTAGAGGCTGTCATGGCATGGAAGTACCTTCTTAGGGGGAAAAGCTCAAGTGCAGAGTTTTATGATAAGGGAGAACGAGCCAGGAAGTGATATTTGGCCAAAGAAAAATTGGAATCAAGGAATCAGAAACAGAATTATCAGTGAAACTGGGAAATGAGTCAGGAATTCTAGAGTCAGGGTGATTGAATTTGCATAGTCAGGCTTTCATCTCCATGTTTACCGGCAAGTACCACCCTTGTTCTCCGGTGCCTTTACCTGTGTTGTCAGTGATAACCCTCCAAGAAGCTTCTTTTTTAATCTTGTTCTATATTGTATCCATTCATTATATTTATAGGTATAAAATAGATAGCTATTTATCTATATTTCCTATTTCCTACTAGAAATAGGAACTCAATGTGATGTTCCTGAGTAAGACTATTAATTCCTTATAAAACCCTGAGCCTCCCTCATGTCATTGAGCTTCCTTGGTATAGAAATAACAAGACACAGGTAGATGGGGATAGCTTTTATGTAATCTGCTGTTCTGAGTCTGGGGGAAGCTTCTTGGAGGATTATCACTGGGAGGTCTTGCTGAAGGCTTAAAGATTTATCTGAGACCTAATGACTAAAAACTGATTTACCTATGTTCATTTGACTACTGATATTCAGTTATAGTCTAGCCTCTGAACTTGTCTTCCATTTTCCTTCTTCTCCCGTGTTTCAGTCCTGTATCTAGTTTTATAACTTAATCATACCCCAGTGTGAGTTAAAACATGAAAATTAAGGCCTATTGCTTCAAGAAGTACTAATTCCTTTATGTAATATCTTTTAAGACTCAAAATGTCTGGAAGGGTTTGGGACAATAGCTATCTATATTATATCTATAAATATAATGAATGGATACAATATAGAACAAGATTAAAAGAAGTAAAATGTCTAGTTATAAGTTAAACACATCTCCCTAGTAAACTTTAGCTATAAGCTCTTTTAATGCTTATTGTAATTTTTAGAGGGGAAAAAACCCTTCAATTCACATGCTTCTTCTTGCCTGTATCTCACCTGCTCAGCTTGCAACTTGTTTTGAGTGGAGAGGTGGATAGAGACAGATTTTGATGCTTGAGTAGTTTACCTTGATACTGCAAACACACCTAGGATTTATGGAACTGTAATGGATGAGGGCTTAGATATTTTAACATATAGTCCTGAGAAATAGCTGCCATTTCCAGAGCCAAAAAGAGCTAGTCCAAACTTTTGCCTTAGGGATGGTAATTCAGACTCTTTGGGATTTTGCAGTCAAAATGCCATAGTCTCTGGAACCTACTGTTCTTATGTGTGTTACTAGAGATTCACCGATTTTATCTCCTCAAGAGCTCTGAGGCTGAGATGGGAATGGAGAAAGGCAGGGAAAAAAGGAAGGAGGTGGTGAGAGAGAAAGAGAGAGAGAGACACATAGTCACAGACACAAAAACACATAGACACAGAAAAAGAAAGAAACAGAAAAACAGAGACAAAAAAACCCAGAGAGACACAGAGAAATAGAAATACAGAGAGAAACACAGAGACAGAAAAACAGAAGAGGGGCACAGAGAGAGAACCAGAGAGAGAGGGACAAGGAGAGAAAGGGACAGAGAGACAGAGACAGAGACAGATACACACAAAAACACACACACAGAGACAGAGAGACAGAGACAGAGAGAGACACAGAGACAGAGACAGAGAAAAAGAGGGAGGGAAGGAGGGAAGGAGAGAGACAAAAATAGAAATAGAGAGACAGAAGGAGACTCACTTGCTAAATCAATTGGGTACTACTAGAGGCCAGAATAAACCAAGAGATTTTATAGAAAATATATGATTAAACTTCCCCAAAGAAAAGATTAAAATTAATCTGGACAGTTCATGAATTCCCTGATGCACAGTTAAGCTAAACAATGGCCTCAAAGGAAAGAGGTTTAGTCAGTAAAAGTCACTTCTGGCAAGAGACAGTCTCCTTGGGAACCTACTTAGTACCTTTGTTCTTCCTGGCAGGTTTAAACAAATTGTCCCCAGGAACTAAGGAGACTGATGAGAAATAAAGTTTGAAAGTCATGTCTGAAGTGAAGGATTGGGCATAGAATGACATCACACTCATTAGGATGGGTAACATCTAGGAGATAGCAGATAACTTTTACTGTTTTTTTTTTCTAAGTCAAATATATCCACCCCACCCACCCCCATTTCATTATTACCACAATATTTCATATTGAATGGAAAAATAGGAAGAAATAAACATTACCACTATGATACAGCCTGGAATAAAACAGGGCTTAGTGAACATCTGGATTTGAGTTCAGGTCTGGGTGGGATCTTAACATGCTTGTTCTCTTTCATTTGTGTCTAAATATACCCTCCCTCTTTTTATTCTACTCTTCTTCAGGATTCCTAGGGCTATTTTCTCCATATTTCTGAGAATTTTCACAGATCCTCTCAAAAACTCAGAGAAAGCTTTTTGCAAATGGCTGAAGTCCACTGTTATTTAAAAAAGAAAGAATCTGCTTATTTGGGCTTTATATTATTTAATCACCTCTATTTACCAAGGTCCTTTCCTTCTATTATTTGTTTTTAATTATTACAACTAGCCTCTTGCCTCAGAGGAAAAAACTAACCCAAAGATGAGGCAAACTTCAATTGTAATTGAGCAAACAATTAATTTTCAGGTTTCCTTTTGGTAAAGACTTTCTTTCAGGTTTAATTTTCCCTTGAAACGAATGAAAAATTATATCCATTTTTTTGTTTCACTTTCCTTTTAAGAAAATCATCTTTTTTTGGGAAATGATCATGCTAGAATCAGATTTGTTCAAAGTAAGCTACTTGTTTGCTCTCAAGGATTAATTTGGACTCTGAATTGATTAATGGATCTTTTTAAATGTAGGGACACTTTTTGAATTAAAAATTGGAGGCAGTAAAGTTTTTAGTGACCTGATTGAACATGTTGGGCCTATATTATTGAATTACAAATTAAGATCCCCCTGAAAACATATTGTTTACAAAATATATACAAAATAAATGTATTATAGAATATGTCTATGATTATTAGACTAAATAATTTGTATTTTGATTAAGGTTTCCTGTGTCTGTCAGGCAAAAGTCAAAATTATTTGATGCTTTTTATCCCTCTTCCTAATTTGTTTTGCTGTAGTAGCCTCAATCAGAGCCAGCAAATAGACTCAGATGTAAATGTAGTCTGTCTTTAATAACTTGAGGTTATTATAAAATCCCTAATTTGAATTGTAGGAAAGTGTCCTTCTGACAGTGCCTTAAGTGGAATTCCCTACATTGTCAAAAATTTTAAGTAGCCTTGGTATTTCATATTCAGAAAAAGCTTTTCCTTTTTCTTTTTTGGTAGGTTGTTGAATTAGTGTTACCTTTAGGGGAGAAGTCTATGGTCTATTTTTTCCTTCATTTGTTATTTAGTAAGCAATTATCAAAAACTTACCAAAAAACTTTGGCTCAGGTATCAGGGGACTGGGGTTCAAATACTGCATCTATTTTAGACCTCCGATATGACTCTGGGCAAGTCATAATATCCCTGGATTTCAGCTTCTTCATCAGCCACTCTACAGGGACCCTTTACTTATCCCTCATGGAAATGAGAGAGGAGGAAAGAGGGAAAGAGAAAGAGACAGAGATAAATAAAATCAGAGAAACAGAAAAAAAAACCAAACCCAGCAACAGAGACTGAGATAGAATGCAACAATTAGAAGTTCCAAAGTATAATCTGTCTCCTCCTTTAAATCTTTTAAATGCATGCAGTCATTATTGTCATCAGCAAATCACAAGTGGGGTACATTTGTCCTTGTCCCCAATTCTGGAAAGGTCTCTAGGTCCCCAAGAAGAATCAGGCATTGTCTTTTCTAGTACTTCTTAGTGTTTTGTGCAAAAGAGGGCCAACAAATATATGCATAGGGAGCTTCCACTAACTCTACATTTCTTCCTTTCTCTGCCAGAATTATTTCATGAAAATCTATTCTGACCTGGGTATGCAATTTCCCTTTACTTTTCTGTGTTAATATTGAATCTTTCTGGTATTGTTAAGAGAATTGAGATAACCTGGATGTAGAAGAAGGAACTGAGATGAAGGTATGATTCTAAGGAAGCATGGATATTTCTTAGGGAAACTCAAATTTTGCTTTTTGACTGGGAAATGTGGGTAGGTGGCCAGAGAGCATTAGGCCCTCAGTAAAGAAGGATAACAGCAAGGAGGGGGCCAAACCCAGGTAAGGAAGCAGCAACTTTGCTAGAGGTTGTCTCATTGGCTTTCCAAATGCTATTAAGTCTCAAGAAGTTCTTTCTGCACGATTTTTAGGCAATCCTCAGATTCTAATCTTCACTGGAGACCTAAGACCTACCATATCTGGTGAAAGTGGAGATCACTACCTCCCTCAGTTATGAAAATTATGAAAATTCAATGAATGACCTTTGCATCATTTACCTCGTTATTAAAGACAGACTACATTCACATCTGGATCTATTTGCTGGCTCTGATTGAGGCTACTAAGCAAAACAGGTTAGAGCCAAAAAGAAATGAGACATTTTTGATCCAGCTAGCAATAATTAAAAGGACATTTACCTAGCCATAGCAGGGGAAAACATATTCAGTGAGGATACACATTTGATTCACTTGAACCTAGTTTCTTCGTCCTTGTGTTTGTCATAGTGGTCTGCTATTCCTAACCTAAGGGAAGAGACTCTTACTCCTGATAATATCTTATTTCCTGAGGACATTGATGTCTCCTACATTGATGACATAAGGTTGCCTGGACCAGATGAGACCATGGTGGATTATATGAGGGACTAAGGGTGGGAGATTAACCCAAAGAAAATTGTCTTTCTATACATGCCATATCTCTATGTTCATCTCATTCTCCAAATTCCCCCAAATCTGATTGATGGCATGTATAGAAAAACACACAGACTGGACCTTAGGGGTTATGATCTGTTAACACAGGATCCCCTGAGAAGTGGAATTCCTGGAAAATACTCCTGATGGGTTGAGGTCTAGAAGGAATAGGAGCGAATAAATAAAGGCCCTTCCTTTTGAGGTCTGAACCAATAGGAAATTTTGTTTGTGTCCTTCAAAGAATAGAAATAGTAAAGGAATCTATTGACAATTTGGTTATGGGGGTTATGATGTCATTTTGTGGTGATACAGGATCATGCATTCCAGCTGGAGTGTTCGCCTATGAAAGAACAATACAACATGATCTTGAAATGAGCTTTATCATCATTCACCTGAATATTGGGGTCTGGTGCCTCACTTCCCTCAAGCTGTTTCTGAAATAAAGTGATAATAGTACAGAGAGTAGCATGCTAGTCCTGATAGTGCAGATGCTGCTCCTTCTCAATATCACTTAAATCAGAGATGGGGAGCATCCAGTCTGCTGGCCATATAAGGCCCTACTAAGGCAATTGCAGATGATGATGAAATGAATCTACCATTATATATATATAGGGGGGGGACATGAACATGAATAAGGGATCTCTTGGTCATCACTTTAAACCAGGAGGCCCACTGTGTACCTCCCCCACTGCATAGACCTGATCATTTTTACCCAGGACTTAGTCCTTCCAAAAGAGAAAGGCAAAACCAGGAATTTATGATCTTTGTTTTTTCTACATCCATTCAATTAACTGGAGGCATTCATTCCTTTTTCCTGACATTAGAAGGATGGCAATGGAATACTCAAGCTATATATCTGTCATTTTTCATCCTCACCATGTGACCAGTTCTTTTTATCATATATTTCTTTGATATCTTTTATAAATGTGATATAGATGATAATATGATAATTGTATAAAAAAAGCATAGAATGTTATGAAATCAGTTGAGAAAGAGATGATTGTCAAATGAGGGAAGGAAGAAGGTTCTATAAAGGATCATTTGAGCTGGGTTATGGAATCCCATGACCTGAAGGATTTGTCTACTTACAGCCCTTACTAGTTTCTTATTACCATTACTCTTCTCTCAGTTGAGTTTTCTACCATATGGTAGAAAACTTTTGAGAGAAGATATTTCTTTTTTATATAAAAAATGCATGATCCTTCTTTTAGGGCTTTTAAAAAACTTTTATTATAAACCATGGGAGAAGGTTAAAATAACAAATCAAAAGGAAAATGTTTAAAAATTAGAGAGCTCTTATTATGTAATTTTGTTCCTACATAGAAATTGTGGGAAACTGGAAATTATTCTTTTCTAGCTCTTTCCTCCTTCCTGATTGAGTCTTTTTTTGCCAAGCTTTGTCTTTGGAGTCAAGACAGTGTATTCCTGTCTTTTGTACATGTAGGGTAATTTTTTTGTCTAGATATATTTTGGTAAGACTATTAGGTGTTTCAACCTGTTTAATAATTACTTCAGTGATTCCCAGTGTCTTCTTTAAGCAACCTTTCTCAATCAAAACTAGCCTTAATGCTAGTATCTTCCTTTTGTGATTATCTCAAATTAATCTTGTGTATATCTTATATGTACGTATGCTGTATCATACATTAGACTATAGCTCCTTGCCTGTAGTTATGAAGCCTAGAGGACAGACTTAACTAGAGAAAGGGGAAGGTCAAGGAGGGTACTTGTTTATAGAACCAGGTTCCCCTATTAATCAAGTCTCCTGAAGTTAGAAAGAGTACTTTTGGAAGATTATTGGAGAACCTGTACAAAACCACAGGATGAGAAGGCATAGAAAGGTTATAATGTACATTATTAAAGGGGGTACCAGTATTGATGAGAGCCCAAACTCATCAAAGTATTGAATTATTAATGACAAATACTTATATTTAGGTAGGTCTTTATGGTTACAAAACACCCTGCATACACTATCTCATTTAAACCTCATAGTAATACTCTGAGGCAGTTAGTCCAACTACTTCAATTCTCAATTTAGAGATGATGAAATAAAGGTACCAACATGAAATACAGTCCATTGTTCTTTATGCTATATCATAACAAGGCTGTCAAGAATGACTAAACAAATGGAACTGAAAGTTGATATAGAATCAATAGTCTAGGGCCAAAAAGGAGTCAGCAAAACTGTGAATGAGATAGGTCAAAGGAAAGGTGTAAACTTGTGCAAAGAGTTTAATCTCAATTTGATACTCAAGGAAAGAATTATTGTATATTAAGAACCATCTATTCTAGTGTCCTCCTGCTGTGGGAGATTTTGGTGCATTTCTTTAATTTCCTGGATAGGAAGCAGCTGTGTTCTTGATGCCAGCATCCATATCACAGCAGCATCCGTTTCACAAGGATGTGTCAGATCCAGTTGGTACTAGGTGGTGAGAGCTGATTGTTACTTTTTCAGTGTAAGCATTTACATCCTAGAAATTGGCAAATGTTACAAATTAGAGGGATTTTGTCTGACATACTTTTCTAATATTGAATCTGTATTCTAATAAATTGTCCCCTTAATGAGAAAAAAAGCACAAATCAAATGTAGGAACTTGAGAACCAGAAGGAGGGTAATACTAAACTCTGAGCCAGGAGAGTTCCCTATCATGTTTTGGATCTAGAGTGAGTGTGTCACCTTGGATTTACCAATAATCTGAGAGCTAAGGGCGATCCATCAAGGAAGGTACAGAGTCAGAATAAGAATGTTAACTCAACATGGATTAAGCCACCAGGCTCAAGCAAAGAGATTATAGAGGTCTAAAACACTTTCGGTCTTCTGAGAGGAGAGCCAACTGTCCATCTAGAACAATAGAAGAAAGAGACAACTTGATCACAAATCTGATTAGAGCTTTTGCCTTAGACTGATAGAATTGGAAGGGAGCACAGCTGTAAACTTGTGGCTATAAGGGCACCCAGTAGTCTGCAACTGTTAAATCTTCCCCAGGCTATTTAGGAACTGTCACAGCTGGGCCTTGACACACTGGTGTTAGAGGTACCCCCTGAGGGTGTGAGTCAGGGAGAGCTTTTGAGAGAGGAAAGAATGAGTCAGGAAGATTGAGGGTTTTTGTGTAAAACTGTGGGAATGACAAAGAGAAAATAAAATAGCATGCAGTGTGTGGAGTGTCTGAGAGCTTGAACCTAGGCTGGTGATTCCATGTACAATCTAGGAGAAGGATGGGGAGTTAAGGTTGAGATTGCACTGAGCTTTGAAGCAAGAGAAGATGCATAAGGGAGTCAGAGTCTTAGCCAATGATGCCAGTAGTGAGGAACAGTGATAAGAACATCCTTATCAGATGCAGGAGGGGAGAATTTCCTGCGTCATCTATGGTCTATGCAAACTGATTCTTATTTTGGCTGGAGATTATTGATTCTAAATCAATTTTCAACTCCAACTGTTTAGTCATTCTTGACAACCTTATTATAGTTTAGTATATAAAGAACAATATTTCAGATTGGAAACTTTATTTCCTCATTTCTAAATTGAAGATTGAAAGAAGTGGACTACCTGTCTCAGAGAATTAAATGAGATAGTACACATGAAGGGCATTTCATATCATGAAAACATATCTAAATATAATTAGTTGTCTTTAATAATTCAATACTTTGATAGGTCTGGGATTTCATCAATGTTGATACCTCTTCTAATGATGCAGACTGCAACTTATCCATGCCTCCTCATCCTGTGAATTTTTGTATATATCCTTCAATAATTTCCCAAAGATACTCCATATAACTGCAGGAGACCTTTATCCAAATCAGTAGTTCTTAAAATCTTTTTATGTGTAATGGATTCCTTAGGCAGTCTGGTAAAGCCTATGGACCCCTCATCAGAATACCATTTTTAGATGCATAAAATGCTTAAGATTACAAAGAAAATCATTTTATTGAAATATAATTGCCAAAATAAACCAAAAAAAATTAGTAGACTCTAGGTTCAGAATTCCTGACTATGTTTATTGACATTTTGACAACGTGAAACAAACACTTAGGCTTTCCATCAGTCCTTGAAATTGCTTGGTTTATCTTGCACAATTCTTGGTTGTTAATGATCTACTGTTCAATTTTTGCTTTTCCCTCCATTTTTTCCTGCATACTTCTTTTTATCTCTGGCTCTGTATTGATTATTTTGCTACTTTTCTGCTTTCTGCTATGGTTGGTTCTGAACCTATGAACTTTGCAAGACCTTAACTGGAATCATGAAAGACCTTTTTCTGCTTACAACTTGAGTCCTGGCTCCAATCACTCCAGTGAGAAGGAAGGAGTTGTAGAAACAGCATCTACATTCAGGCTAGGCTAATTTTTCCTTAGAAGACTTTGAGACAATTTTTGATATTTAATTGATCCAGAGGAGCAGGACTCATACCATTGATGTAATTTTTTGTGTTCGCCTAGGTACAAAAGCCAGCTCACAAAGGGTCAGGGATTTTTCCTGCAGTTTTGACACAACTTTAGCCTGGTGCTAGCAGGGAACCTTCACCCAAATGAATCAATGCTATATCCTTGTTGAATATCCTTTCCAACTTATTAAGTAAACTTCCTTTTGTTAACAGCTAAATGGTCTATGGGTATCTTGTCTTGTTTTAATTCTATACCTGAAACAGCAGCCTGGTGTGAATCAGGCTTCATATAGCACAAAAAGGGGTGGTTCTTGAGCAAAAGAACAGCTTACAGATCAATAAATTTGGGAGTGAACATCTCACTTTGTGGAAGTGATAGAGTATCCATCCTGATTTCTACTGGTACTGATGAATCTGTTCTTCAGCCCTTGACTCTTACTTACATTCTCCTTTTCTTTATTAAACATTTTGACTCTAGCTCAGATAACTTCTCCAAACAAATCTTCTGGCATGACACAGACTCTCAAATAGTCTTTCTTTAACTTACCTGGTCTGGTGATGTTATCTGAGCTACTCCACCATCTCCATCTGCTGCAGAGGAAAAATAGTGTGGGATGGGAGAACAGTGGGTTTGCCATCAGAGTAACTTGCTATTTATGTGACCTTTTCTTTCAGGGATTCATTTCCTCATCTGTAAAATAATGTAGTAGAATTAAAAGGCATCTAAGATCCTTTCTTTCTCTAGCTCCTATAATCCTATTATCTATTTCACAAGAGTATATTCATTCTAGAAGCTGGGGAGTAGCAGGTAGAAAATACATCTTTGGAGTGCTAGAATGAATTATCTTCCTTCTATTGAATTAAATGAACTAATTAGCATTTTTTCATTCTAATCCATTACATAGCATCTCCCTCAGAACCTTAATGGGGGGAGGTGCATTTCATCTCTTTTTCAGGACCAAATTTGGTCTCTATTATTATACCATATTCTCTTTAGTCATTTTTTTCCTTTCCATTTACAAGTTTTTGTCATTATGCATATTGTTCTTCTGATTCTTCTTATGTAATTTATATTAATTCTTATAAGTATTCTCATTCTTCTCTGTATTTTTTATTCCATTAAGACTAGGATTATACTACTTTCTATCTTTGTGTCTCTAGGAGTGAAATAGTCTTTTATATTTACTAAGCACTTAAATATTTGTTGAAATGAGAATTGAAGAGATAATCACAATTCTTTGAATAAGATACAGGAAACTGAATTTCCCTTCTATTGACCCTTTTAAGCTGTGATTTATTTTTATTCTCAAGGATGGTTTGGCTGCTTATTTCAACCCACTTTAAAATATTTAAACAGTTTGTAGCAGGGAAGGCACAGATACAATTGGGAAGCCAGTACTCTTGGGCATACAGCATCTGACTGGTTATAAGGAAAGAATAATGCAATTTGATTAAGTAGAATCATATAAATTTAGTCAGTGCACCTTGCTGTAGAAGAAGGAACAATGCACTTTGAGACAGAGGATCTGGTTTCAAGTTTAAGCTTTTCCAATTAAAGGACCAATTTTATACTTCCATTTCCTTATCTGAAAAAATGGGATTCAAATATTTGCTTCAGAGGGTGACTATGAGGATCAAATGAGATAGTGGATGACAGATGTTTTGTAAAACTATTGAAGTATTGATATCACAATAATAGCTGCTCAGGACCTATTTAAACATAGCCTTTATATAATCTTTTTTGTCTTTATCTCAACTCCCACTATCACTGGCAAGTTGGGTTCTGAGAGCAAGTCTGTATCTTTCCCTTAGGCATATAAAGTATACCCCCAAGGGACAGTGGGGTTATTCTTTTAATGCATTTGGCTTAAGCCACTATTCTCTTCAATATTAACAATAATATCTACTCAATATTAACTAACACAATATTAATAATCGGTGCTTTCCTGATTATAGGCATGATACTCTAACCATTATACTATCCAGCTACCCTCTGTTATTTACTATTTCACTTTGGTTCCTGGGAAGGCTAGATTCAAACTTAAAGTAGTTTGTCAAAGCCTTTTCCCCACCAGTTCTACTTCTGAATTTGGCTTAGCTGCTGATGGACAAGTTTCTTGCTCCTGTATGATACAGCATCTTATCTGTGTGATCAATGAACTACCGAACTTATTTCAGTTCTCTCTTTAGTGTTGTGTTGATAAGTCATGAATTGACATGGACTCCAACTCCTGGACTAGAGATTCTCCTAACCTTTTGAAATTGAAAAGGTACCAGCCTAATCTACTTGATTGCCAATATTTCTCCTAGGGAAGGAAAGAATGAACACAGCAGGGACAGAAGCAATAGCAAAATCATATGCTCATAACTCCATGCCAACCCAGGTAGAGCTAGTAGGTCTCTCTCTGTCTCTCTGATTCTGTCTCTGTTGATCTCTCACTGTCTCTGTCTCCCTCCCTCCCCCATTCTATCTCTGCCTCTCTCTTTCTCTGTCTCTCTCTTCCCATCTCTCTGTCTCTCTCTTCATCTCTCTCCCTCTCCACCCAGAGGCTTATAGCAGTCATTTGATCCTCACTGGAATACAGCCAGGTAAGAGAGAATAGGAGAGAGAGAGAGAGAGAGAGAGAGAGAGAGAGAGAGAGAGAGAGAGACTTTGAAGCTCTCCTTGGACAGTTAGTGCCTTTTGAATACATGCTTAACCAATAAAAAGTTCATCTCTTCACCATGTGATAAAACAATCACAAAATACTTATGTATGCTTCAAATAATGCTTCAAAAAATGTTTCATGAATAACTTGGACCAAACCTACTGTACATAATCTTAAGTAATGGACTTTCATTGACCCACTTCATATAATCCATGTTAGATAAATACAGCTAGTTATTGTTGCAATTACAGTACTTCAGTGGATATAAAATCTTACCAATATAAATATTCTATCTAATGATGCAGATTGAAGCTTATCCATGCTCTCTTATCCTATGTGATTATTGTGCATGTCCTCACTTAATTCTCCATAGATAATCCACCAAACTACAGGAGACTTTACTCTAGACCTAATATTTCTTGGATACCAATGGAGCAAGCAAGCCATCAATTAGTTATTACTTGCTCTTGACACATGGGCTATCCATTTCATTTTCTGTTCATACAGCACTGTGATGACATTCTTAATGTGGCTTCTCTTGTACAGTTCCTGGTTGATAATGTGTGGCAGCCTATTCATGCCTTTTCTTTGCCCTCTGGTGAACCTTAACTTCGATTTTTCAGAGACTGTCTTATTCAATGACTTAACAATACAGCATCACTGAAGGAATATACTTTAAAAATGGTCTTTGTTTCATGGAAGTTTGGAATCATTAAAATTATGATACTATTTTTCAAACTATTCTTCTCTTCTATCCTAGAGGGGAATGCCTCATTGTTTCTATAGGGTTTGCTCAAGACATAAATATGGAAGGAATGGCACAATGAATATTAATATTGTGATTAAAATTGCTAAACAAATAATGTGAGGAATCACAGACTCATGGAACATTACAGTGGCATAAGTTGAAAGGATTAGCAGCTTTGTAAGTGGACTTGGGGGACAAACCATATTTAAGTGTGTTTATAAGTAGATCAATCTGGCTGGAATAAAGTGTATGGAATAGTGGGATATAATGTTGGAGGGGTGGGTTCACTCCTACTTTTCTGAAGGACTTGAATGTCAGACTAAATGGGGAGCCCTTGAATTGAATTGAATGAAAAATGTTTGCTAAAGTGTCCATAGGGCATCAAAGAATGTTAGAATTACCCCTAGAGAATTTTAAACAACTTGTAGGCTCATTCTTATATTAAAAGTTGATTTCCATGATTTGAAGTTTCCTATCTCTGGGCATTAGATTTCTTGGGAAATCAGTGTTTTTCTGAATGTTTTATATGGAAAATCATTGTATTTTTTACTTAGTACACTTTTTCTGAAATCCCATTAAAATATTTAAAATATGGCCTAAATATTTTTCAGGGGGTGGTAATATTACAACTGATTTTACATATATTATTTATGAATGTCATTTAATCTGCATGGATTTCTTATGTTTAGGGTGTAGAAATGGGGAATGTGAACACCACCTTTAGTCCTTCCTCAGTAACTTTCAAACAAAAATCATTCTATTCAGGAAAACATCTGGGTTTAAGGTTAATGGAGATTATTGAAATATTCTAGAAGAATTTCATTTGCTCTTTAATGATTATTCTCCTCCATCCTTGCAGTTGCCCTTAACAACTGTATGTTGTTCAATATCTGATGTAACAGGGGAACTATTTAAGACCACATCCTCTATAAACTGCTTAAGTATATTTCCAGAGACATTAAGAAGGCTAGGATCTGGCAATAAAGACAGGGATAAGAGAGGGAAAAAAGGTCCCAAGCTATATCTTGTTTAATATTTTAATTTTCAATTTCACCTACTTTTTAAAAAATTTATAGACCTTCTTCTACGACCCAAAATGAGAATTAAAGTACTTTGCAAACTTGTAGCAAGGTACGTTGAATGGTGGATAGGACACAGAAGTTCAAATCAAGAACCATCTTAGATGCTTATTAGCTATTTGTCCTTGGGAATCTCTCAGGGCCTCAGTTTGCTCATATGTAAAATGAGGGGGGGTTAGACTTGATGTGCTCTATAATTCTATGAAATATATGTGATCAATTAAGGGAAGAGAAGATGAGTTATAATTTCTTTATCCCTGCCAGAGCCATTAATGAACTTGTTTCCAGCACAACAATACTACCTCTTTCCCCCATTATATTTTAACATTCTACTCTTTTATTTCATCCCATAACTGGTCTCCCTTAACTGTCCTAAATGTAGACCTCTCAATGCAGTTATGATGCAACTGTAAGCAAAATTTCCTGTGCCCCCCATTCTGCCCCTTCTCCTCCTTTGGCATTTTGTGCTTGCCTTAGCTCCTTGGCCAGTGGATAACACCACCCACCTTCTTTTTTCTTCCAGTGGGAAAAAGTGAACTGCAATGAACAGCCGTAGATAGTTGTCATCTGCATTATTGATTTCTAATTATATCATCTTTCTACCCAATCTCAATTCTCATCTTCCATCCAGGAGTTTCCTCATTTCCATTGAGGGTACCACTATCTTTCAGGCTCCCAGATTTGCTTCATTGTTCTTTACTTCTTACTCAAATGAGATTGTTCTTTTTGTTGGAGGATAGATTAGAAATGGAGATCCCAGATGTTCTGTAGCCTAACTCTCTCTTATTTCAGACAAGGAAACTCAGATGCATTGAGATTAATTAAATTTTCCAAGTTGACTTATGTATTAAGTGAAAGAAATGCCTTTAAAATCAGGTCCTAGGGGCAGCTAGATGGTGCAGTGGATAGAGCACTGAAGTCAGGAAGACCCGAGTTCAAATCTGACCTCAGACACTTAACACTTCCTAGCTGTGTGACCCTGGGCAAGTCACTTAACCCCAATTGCCTCAGCAAAAAAATAAAAAATAAAAATAAAATAAATAAATAAATAAATAAAATCAGGTCTTATAACTCTTTTCATGGCATCAAGATTAATGATGGCTTCTGAAAGCCTTTTTCTCAATCCTTATTTTTCTTTTTTTATATATAAAGCTTTTTATTTACAAAACATATGAGTGATCTTTCAACATTGACCTTTGCAAAAACTTTTTTTTTCCCAAGCTTTTCCCCTCCTTCCCCCCACCCTCCACCCCTAGATGACAGGTAATCTAATACATGCTAAATAGGATAAATTATATGACAAATACAATACATGTATACATATCTATACAGTTACCTTACTGCACAAGAAACATCAGATCTAGAAAAAGAAGAAGAAAAAAAACAACCTAAGAAGGAAAACAAAATGCATGGAAATATTCACAGAAAGCGTTAAAATGCTGTGTTGTGGTTCACTCTCAGTTCCCACAGGCCTCTCTCTGGATGTATATGACTATCTTCATCGCAGAACAACTGGTTTGAATCACATCATTGTTGAAGAGAACCATGTCCATCAAAATTGATCATCGTATAGTCTTGTTGCTGTGTATAATGTTCTCCTGGTTCTGCTGATTTCACTCAGCATCAGTTCATGCAAGTCTCTCCAATACTCTCTGAAATCCTCCTGTTGGTCATTTCTTACAGAACAATAATATTCCATAACATTCATATACCATAATTTATTCAGCCATTCTCCAATTGATGGGCATCCTTTCAATTTCCAGTTTCTTGCTACACTACACTACACTACACTACTTGCTACACTACAAAAAGGGCTGCCACAAACATTTTTGCACATGTGGGTCCCTTTCCATCCTTTAAAATCTCTTTGGGATATAGGCCCAGTAGAAACACTGCTGGGTCAAAGGGTATGCACTGTTTGATAACTCTTTGAGCATAGCTCCAAATTGCTCTCCAGAATGGTTGGATCCGTTCACAGTCCCACCAACAATGTATCAGTGTCCCAGTTTTCCCACATCCCCTCCAACAGCTATCATTATCATTTCCTGTCATTTTAGCCAATCTCACAGGTGTGTAGTGGTATCTCAGAGTTGTCTTAATTTGCATTTCTCTGATCAATAGTGACTTGGAGCACCTTTTCACGTGACCGAAATAGTTTCAATTTCTTCGTCTGAAAATTGTCTGTTCATATCTTTTGACCATTTATCGATTGGAGAATGGCTTGAATTCTTATATATTTGAGTCAATTCTCGATATATTTTAGAAATGTGGCCTTTATCAGAACCTTTGGATGTAAAAATATTTTCCCAGTTTACTGCTACCCTTCTAATCTTGTCTGCATTCATTTTGTTTGTTCAAAAACTTTTTAACTTGATGTAGTCAAAATTTATCTATTTTGTGATTAATGATGACCTCTAGTTCTTCTTTGGTCACAAATTCCTTCCCCCTCCACAGGTCTGAGAGGTAAACCATCCTACATTGTTCTAATTTGTTTATAATATCATTCTTTATGCCTAGATCATGAATCAATTTTGACCTTATCTTGGTATATGGTGTTAGGTGTGGGTCAATGCCTAATTTCTTCCATACTAGTTTCCAATAATCCCAGCAGTTTTTGTCAAATAGTGAGTTTTTATCCCAAAAACTGGGGTCTTTGGGTTTATCAAACACTAGATTACAATTGTCATTGAGTATTTTGTCCTGTGAACCTAACCTATTCCACTGATCCACTACTCTATTTCTTATCCAGTACCAAATGGTTTTGGTGACCACTGCTTTATAATATAATTTTAGATCTGGTGCAGCTAGGCCACCCTCATTTGCATTTTTTTTCATTAATTCCCATGAAATTTTTGACCTTTTGTTTTTCCAGATGAATTTTGTTGTTATTTTTTCTAGGTCAGTTAAATAATCTCTTGGGAGTTTGATTGGTATAGCACTAAATAAATAGATTAGTTTAGGTAGTATTGCCATCTTTATTATATTTGCTCGACCTATCCAAGAGCACTTCATGTTTTTCCAATTGTTTAGATCTGACTTTATTTGTGTGGATAGTGTTTTGTAGTTTTGCTCATATAGATACTGACTTTCCCTTGGCAGATATATTCCCAAATATTTTATACTATTGATAGTTATTTTGAATGGAATTTCTCTTTGTATCTCTTGCTGTTGCATTTTGTTGGTGATGTATAAAAATGCTGATGATTTATGTGAATTTATTTTGTATCCTGCAACTTTGCTAAAGTTGTGGATTAATTCTAATAGTTTTTTAGTTGATTCTCTAGGGTTCTCTAAGTAGACCATCATATCATCTGCAAAGAGTGATAATTTGGTTTCCTCATGACCTACTCTAATTCCTTTAATCTCTTTTTCTTGTCTTATTGCCAAGGCTAGCATTTCTAATACAATATTGAACAATAATGGTGATAGTGGGCAGCCTTGTTTCACCCCTGATCTTATTGGGAATGGTTCCAGTTTATCACCATTACATATGATGCTAGGTGATGGTTTTAAATAGATGCTACCGACTATTTTAAGGAAAAATCCATTAATTCCTATACTCTCTAATGTTTTTAATAGGAGTGGATGTTGGATTTTGTCAAATGCTTTTTCTGCATCTATTGAGATTATCATCTGTTTTTTGTTAATTTGGTTATTAATATAGTCAATTATGTTAATAGTTTTCCTAATATTGAACCATCCCTGCATTCCTGGTATAAATCCTAATTGGTCATGGTGTATTATTCTGGGAATGATTTTCTGTAATCTCTTTGCTAATATTTTATTTAAGATTTTTGCATCAATATTCATTAAGGAGATTGGTCTATAATTTTCTTTCTCTGTTGTTGTTTTACCTGGTTAGGTATCAGTACCATGTCTGTATCATAAAAAGAATTTGGTAGGAGTCCTTCATTCCCTATTTTTTTGAATAGTTTATATAATATTGGAGTTAACTGTTCTTTAAATGTTTGGTAGAATTCACATGTAAATCCATCTGGTCCTGGGGATTTTTTCTTAGGGAGTTGATTAATGACTTGTTCTATTTCTTTTTCTGAAATGGGACTATTTAAGTAATTTATTTCCCCTTCTGTTAATCTGGGCAATCTATATTTTTGTAGATATTCCTCCATTTCACTTAGGTTATCAAATTTATTGGCATACAGTTGGGCAAAGTAACTCCTGATTATTGCTCTAATTTCCTCTTCATTGGTGGAAAGTTCTCCCTTTTCATTTTTGAGACTAACAATTTGATTTTCCTCTTTCCTTTTTCTAATTAAATTAACTAGAGGTTTATCTATTTGTTGGTTTTTTCATAAAACCAACTTTTAGTTTTATTTATTAATTCAATAGTTTTTTTTACTTTCAATTTTACTAATCTCTCCTTTTATTTTTAGGATTTCAAGTTTGGTATTTGATTGGGGGTTTTTAATTTGTTCTTTCTCTAGCTTTTTTAGTTGCAAGCCCAATTCATTGATTTTCTCTTTTTCTATTTTATGCAAATAAGCATCTAGAGATATAAAATTTTCCCTTATTACCGCTTTGGCTGTATCCCACAAATTTTGGTATGTTGTCTCTATTGTTATTCTCTTGGATGAAATTAGTAATTGTGTCTGTAATTTGCTGTTTCACCCATTCATTCTTTAGGATAAAATTATTTAGTTTCCAATTGCTTTTTGGTCTATTTTCTCCTGGCCTTATATTGCATGTGATTTTTATTCCGTCATGATCTGAAAAAAATGCATTTATTATTTCTGCCTTCCTGCATTTGATTTTGAGGTTTTTGTGTCCTAACACTTGGTCAATTTTTGTATAAGTCCCATGGACTGCTGAGAAAAAAGTAAACTCCTTTCTGTCTCCATTTAATGTCCTCCAAAGTTCTATCATACCTAACGTTTCTAACATTTTGTTTACCTCCTTAACTTCTTTCTTATTTATTTTGTGGTTTGATTTATCAAGTTCTGAGAGAGGGAGATTGAGATCCCCCACTATTAGAGTTTTGCTGTCTATTTCTTCTTGCATCTCTCTGAACCTTTCCTCTAGGAATTTCCATGCTATACCACTTGGTGCATATATGTTAATATTGATATTGCTTCATCATCTATGGTACCCTGTAGGAAGATATAATTTCCTTCTTTGTCTCTTTTAATTAAGTGTATCTTTGCTTTTACTTGGTCTGAGATCAAGATTGCTACCCCTGCTTTTTTTTGTTCACCTGAAGCATAATAGATTCTGCTCCAGCCTTTTACCTTCACCCTGTATGTATCTCTATGTTTTAGATGTGTTTCTTGTATACAACATATTGTTGGATTCTGGTTTTTAATCCACTCTGCTATCTGCTTCTGCTTTAAGGGAGAGTTCATTCCATTCACATTCACAGTTAAAATAACTAAGTCTGTATTTCCTGCCATCTTATTTACCCTAGCTTATGCTTTTCTCTTTCTTATCCCCTTTCCCTCCTCCCTACTATTTTGCTTTTGAAAACCACTTCCCTCAAACAATCCTTCCCCTTTAGAGCCCCACCCACCCCCCTTTTCCCCCCCTTTCCCTCCAGTTTCCTTATAAGTACGTCTATCATTCCCTCTGAGCCAAATCTGATGAGATGGAGATTAACCTAATTTTCATTCCCCTCCCTTTTCTCCACTCAATCATTATAGGTTTTCTTTGCCTCTACATGTGATGTAATTTCCCTTATTTTACCTCCTTTTCCTCTTCTTCCAGTGTTATCCCTTTTCTACCTCTTATTTCTTTTTCAGTTTATCATATCATAAGGTTCATAAAATCACAATAAACATATAATAATAATCATAAAATCACAGTAATCATATGATAATAATCATAAAATCACAGTAATCATATCATAATCATAATGTAATAATCAATTCATAAAATCAACCCTCATTCTATAAGTATCTATAACATAAATATAGTTCTCAAGAGTTCTTGTTACCTTTTTAATGTTTCTCTTGTGTTCTGTGTTTGTAGATCAAATTTTTTGTTCAGTTCTGGTCTTTTCAGTAGAAATAGGTGAAATTCTCCTATATCATTGAATGACCATCTTCTTCCCTGGAAGATAATGCTCATTCTAGCTGGATAATTTATTCTTGGCTGTAATCCAAGTTCCTTTGCCCTTCGGAATATCTGATTCCAGGCCCTTCGATCCTTCAAAGTAGAAGCTGCTAGGTCCTGTGTGATCCTAATTGTAGCTCCCCGATATTTAAATTGTTTCTTTCTGGCTTCTTGTAATATCTTTTCCTTGGTATGATAGTTCTGGAATTTAGCCACGATATTTCTGGGGGACTTAATTTTTGGGTTTTTTTCAGGAGGTGATCGGTGGATTGTTTCAAGGAGTATTTTGCCTTCTGGGTCTAAAATATCAGGGCAGTTTTCTTTTATGATTTCCTGGAAGATAGTGTCTAGGTTCTTTTTTTCATCATGGCTTTCAGGAAGCCCTATAATCCTTAGATTGTCTCTCCTAGATCTATTTTCCAGGTCAGTTGTTTTTCCTAGGAGATATTTCATGTTTTCCTCTAACTTTTCATTTTTTTGTTTTTGTTCGACTGATTCTTGAAGTCTTGATGAGTCATTCATTTCCAATTGTTCGATTCTAATTTTTAATGTCTTATTTTCTTCAGTTACTGTTTTTAGTTCCTTTTGCAATTGACCAATTACATTTTTTTGTTCACTGCATTCTTTTTCCATTTTTTCTATTTTATTTTGCAGTGATCTCATTTCGTTTCCCCATGTTTCTTCTAACTCTCTTTTAAGATTTTTTATGCAATCTTCAAAGAAAGCCTTGTGACATGGAGACCATTTTATGTCTCTCTTTGGGGCTTTTTCTGGAGTTGCTTTACCTTTAGGGGCCTCAGGATTTAAGGTCTGTTCTTCCCTCTCTCCATAAAAGTTGTCTCTGTTGAGAGCTCTTTTTGGTTTTTTATTCATTTTTTTTTTAAAGGTGTGAGGTCTGTTTAGGGTAAAGGTGGGACAGCTGCTTTAATTTGCCCTGGGGCAGTTCTGCTGATTGAGTTATTTCAGGAACTGGGCAGTTCTGCTGATTGAATTATTTCAGGTACTGGGCAGCTCTGCTGATTGAATTATTTCTGGTGCTGATCAGTCCTGTTGTTTGATTGATTGCTTTAAGGTGCTGTGTAATGGCAGCTAGGTCCAATGCTCATCAGGGGTTCAGTGGTTCACAATCTATCCCCCTCAAAAGGCAGACCCTCCAAACCACCTGCCCACAATCAGGACAGATTGTTCCAAGAGGCCTGCAGAAGACTCCCAGGTGTGTGAAAAGCACAACGCTCCCACTCCTGTTCCGACTCCTGTTCCAGCTCCCTGCTCCAGCTCCCTGCCCCGGTCTCCCTGCGCTGCAGTCTGGGTTCAGTAGACCACCCCCCTGCCCAATTAAAACAGACCTGTTTTGAGGTTCTTCCAGAGTATTTTCTTCTAGAATCGTGCTGTTCTCCAGATATTGAGGATTTTTTTGCTTCAGAATCAGTCTAGAGGCTTCATATGTTGTTGGTTTGAGGGGAGGTTAGAGGAGGTTACAGAGACTCCTGTCTGATCTTCGCCACCATGGCTCCACCCCCCAATCCTTATTTTTCTTGACCCTTTGTTGGCAGTATTGCTCACTTTCTTCTCTTAGATATTTAAATCTCTTATCTCTGGGATGCCATATATACACAAATATACATGTATATAAATATGCATTTATATATCCTTTAAAATTTAGGAAATATTGTTAACCTATTTCCAAACCTTTCAAACCAAGAATCTTAGTGAGATTTAAATTCATTTGTTAAAAATATAAAAATGCAACACCTTGTACTTAGGTTGCAAGAACAGTTGATTGAAGATGAAAGATGAAGATGAGGATGGAAATTTCTTAGGTGAATTTCAATAAAAACTTTTGTATATTTGGTGGATAGAATTTAAAAACTGGTCTTATGATTTGTGAGTGTAACCAGTGAGAGATGTATATATCTTTATGAGGGATTTTTTTCACCTATGAAACCCATAAAATCATGTAAAAATAAGCTGAATTAAAAGACAAATATAATCACTGTAATATAACCAATACATACATATATAACCAATATATATATAACAAACAACATGCATATAATAAATATAATCACTGTATATATAACCAAGACTTTAAAAATAACGAAGCACCGAGATTTAGGGATTTTAGATTGAAAGATGTAGGAACTCTAATCAATATAATAACCAAAAGTATTTCCAGAGACTTTGAGATGAATATACTACTATCCATATCTAGATAGAGAATTGTTGATCTCAGAGTACAAATGGATATAACTCCCCCCCCTTTTTTTACTTGACCAATTCAAAGATTTGTTTTGCTTGGATTCTACATGTTTGCAACAGGAATTTCATTTTGTCTTCTTTTTCAGTTGTGGGACGGTGGTGATGGCAATGAAAGAATTCAATTTTGAAATTAAATAAAATTTAATTTAAAATAATGAAGCAGATTGAGGTTGAAATTACGATAAACTTTGTCCCTTGGCTTGGATATGGGTTCAAGCCTGAAAATTCTTTTGAGACACTTTGTGACACTGGTCTGCAACCCCCAACCTTTTGGGGTCCCTTCCCAATCTCAACAATAGGATCCTATTTTTAAACAGTATATATAGTATTAAAATGATTGTTCTCTGAATGTTTAATTAAATTAATTTGTAAAAAACAATTACAAATTATTTGGTCATGGGACTTTTTTTCTTTGTGAGTTCATTTATATATTTTATGATATTAGATTATTTAAGATATTTTTGTCCTGTTAATGTGGGTATTGTATTTTTAAAATAAATAATAATTTAATCATCAAAAAAGTATTAGGCAGGCAGAAAGGAAGAAAACAAGGAGAAAATGGCATCTTAAAAACTCAGAGAAAAGAGAATATCAAAGATGAGAGGGTGATTAGGAGTGCCAAAGGCTGAGAGATCAAAAAGAATGAAGACTAAGAAAAGACAGTTGGACTTAGCAACTAAAAGATCATTGGTAACTTTGGAGAGAGCAATTTTGGTCCAATGATAAAGATGGAAGCCACATGGTGAGAGATTAAGAGAGGAGTGAAAGGGAGAAAGTGGAAGCCTTTTTGAGCTCACCTACAAAGGGCAGAAGAGACATAGGATGATAGTTTTCAACACATGACTAATATTTGGTTATGGCTAGAACCCAAACCTTCATGATTACTACTCTAGTGTGCTCTAGTGAACTCTGACTTCTCTAAAGATCAAATGAGATAATATTCTTAGCACAGTGCCTGGCACGTAATAGGTGCTTCATAAATTCTTGTTCCCGTACCTTTCCCCAACTCCCAAGACTATACAGAAAGTGTATCCTATTAGTGCAGAGGGAAAACATAAATCTTGAAGACTATTAGAATTAGCAGGTACCTTGATGGACTCTCTATTTTATAGAAAAGGAAACTGATCGCCAAAGATGGGAAGAGACTTGACTGAGATTGTACAACTAGTGGTATGGGAAATACAGGAATTCTAAATAGGTTCTGGGCCTTTCTTTTTTTATTCACTTCAAAATTCCTACTGCCATCCTATTAGAAATACCAAACAGGACATTCTAAGATGAGATAATAGGCACATAATTAACAAACATTATGTCTTCTATGTGCCAAATTGTACCAAATTAACCTCTATTTTTCTCTGTCAATTAGAGGCAATTATTATGTAATGAAAATAAAACTGAAGTAAGAATGAGAAAATGCTAGTTCCAGTTCAGTTCTGCCATTAAATGTTTGATCAAGATTATAAACAATCATTTCTCAGAAGAATTGCAAACCATTACCAATAGGAAAGAATATTTCAAATCAGTATTAATTAAACAATGCAGACTAAAATAACCCTGAGATTTCACCTCATACTTCTGCAATTAGTAAAGATGACAAAACTGGGAATAATCAGTTTTGGAGGGGTTATGGAAAAATAGTACTAGTACATTGTTGGTAGAGTTGTAAATCAGTACAACTGTTTTGGGAATAAATTTGGAATTATGCAAATAAAATAATTGAAATATCTATATCTATGTCTTTTGATCTGGTGATCTCACTACTAGGTTTATACTCTTAAGGAAGACAATAAGAAAAAGAAAGTCTCCATGAATATCAAAATATCCACAGCACTACTTTCTGTGATAGCAAAGAAATGTAAACAATGTAGATAT
>JAJPUD010000547.1:455643-520098 GCA_023553655.1 Myrmecobius fasciatus
TTCCAAATAAGAGCTATAAGAAAATATCCCATCTTTTCCCTTTGCAGAGTTATATCCACAGATTATTTTGTGGACAGCTAGATGGCATACTGGATAGAGTGTCTGGCCTGAAGTCAGGAAGACTACTCTTCCTGAGAACAAATCTTGTCTCAGATACTTACTAGCTGTGTAATCCTGGGCAAGTCACTTAATCCTAGTTGTCTGGTTCCTCATCTCCTCAGTGAACTAAAGAAAAAAATGGCAAATCATTGCTATATATTTGCCAAGGAAAACCTCAAACAAGGTCTCAAAGAGTTAGGATTGAAACAACAACCTATTTAAGGCTTTTAAAAATATTGACCAGTATTGCTGATTTTTAATTTTTTTTCCTCCTTTAAAATACTATTTGTCTGGAAAGGGGCAAAAATTCAGGGGGAAATTTTAGTGATGTTAAAAACAAAGGATATAAATAAAAATTATTTCAAAAAAATAAAAATGAATTTAATGAAGCATATTCAATCACATTTTTCTTACTAAAAGTAATTATTAACATCTTTAGCAAGAGAAAAATAAATGACTAATAATTACTCATTAGTTGGTATTTAACAGTGGGATACCATTGATAAACATCAACCAATGAGTAATTATTAGTCATTTATTATTTACCATAAATGGTGCTAAGCACAAATGCAAAAGTGGAACAATATTTCACCTCAAGAAGCTTCCATTCTAATTAGGGAGTGAACATTTATACATAAAAGCATGTGTGTGCATGTATATAATGCACATGTATGTGTATACACACACACTATTTGTCCTTTGTTTTAGAAGAAGACCAATGACATCACAGGTGGTGTCTTGACTTATGTGTGAATTGGATTTCAATGAAGCAGAGTTGCACAAAGTTATCAGCTTTATTTTCTCTTCCAGAGTCACTGAAGTCCACTGGCAAGTCAAAAGTCAAGATGACTGGAGATGATCTGGAATTCAGTGGATGACCTTAGTGTCTTTAATGTCTGACTGTGTTCTAAGCCCTCCACAGCTTCTGTTTCAGTCACCTTTGTGGCTAATAGAATGAATTGTTTTCATCTGCCCATTCTGCCAGGGAAAGTCTTCTTATATTTGGAGTATACATCCTCTAACTCACTGATGGATTTGAGGTCTGTTGATTACTTTCATGTACCATGCCCTTCCAAGTCTCATTCTCTGCTTAGTAATTGATATTAGCTTTTATTTGTAATTAAAAAATTTCATATTACCTTTACTTTAAGCTATCAATAGCTGATGAGATCTCTATATATCACCAAATATCACATTTCTATAATAATAACCTTCAGAAGGAATGACTAGCTATGGGAATTTTAGACTGCTGGATAGATTGATGTAGAAGATGCTTGGAGTCAGAGAATCTGGCTTCAAATATCCCTCATCCTCTTGTGTGATCTTGGAAAAATTAAGTAATTTCTCTTGGGCCTTAGATTCCTGTAAAATGAGATGGTCAAATTGGGTCCCTCTCAATTCTTAATGTATGATCTTTTCATACTTTATACTTCATTATTATAAGTCCATGTCAGTTGTTGATTTTCAGTCATTTTAGTTGTGACTGATTTTTTTTCATGACTCTGTTTAGGGTTTTCTTAGCAAAGATACTGGAGTGGTTTACCCTTTCCTTCCCCAGTTCATTTTACAGAAGGGAAAATTGAGGCAAATAGGATTAAGGGACTTTCTTAGTCTCATATAGCTAGTAAGAGTCTAACGCCAGATTTAAATTCACAAAAATGAATTTTCCTGATGCAGGCCCTGCACTCTGTCCCCTGCACCAAATAGCTGCTATGTCAACATCACCTGATTTATTTACACATTGGACTCACTTTTTAAAACATCACTGCCTAGTATGGAGTTGGTGTTAGACTTCTCCTAACAATGAAATGTATTTCACTATATAGTAGATGTTACTACCCAAAGCTTATAATATTGGAGTGAGGGCTCTAATTTGTCCAACAACTCATTCTGAGTTGCTTCTGTTTAATGAAGGTGTGAATAAATGGGTTACCTCACAATGAACTAGGACATATTTTATATCTTTTTATTATGAAACTTTCAAGGCAATGTAGTTAAGTAAGATCCTTCAAATATAAACAGAACTGATATAATTGTTTAGAATTAAAATGAAAACAGGGTGGGTTGTGAATCTATCTGTACACAATAGATATAAAGAGTTGAAAAGGACATGCTTCAATTAAGTACCCATCTATTCATTCACCTCTGAAACAGAAAATGAGAAACTCTTATTTTTGCTTTTGGATGTGTTCCACATGCATAACAAAAATCCTGGGAGAGCTCTTTTGGTAGAGGTAACTCATATTCTGAAAATACTTAAGAGTAGGTAGTCTGGAAGTATTGCTTCTCAGTCTTGGAGATGGCAAATTCCCACCTGCACACAGAATTTTTGTGATTGAGGCTCCAAAAGTTATGCTAATGAAGTCAATTACTGTGATTCCTCTTTCACTAGGAAATCTGTACCTTGTTTGACCTAAAATGAATGCAGTAATGAAAAGCAAAATCCACCACTGAAAAGCAAAATCTACAGAGCAATCTACTCCCAATTTGTTACCAGTTATGAGTCCAATGTGGAAGACCCTTGTACTTCCAGTTAAGAGAAGCCCAGTTCTCATTCATAAACACTAGCAAAGATCTCAAACAGGGTACCAGATAAAATAATGATAAAAAATATAAAAATGATAAAAAATATATAAATATAAACAACAGTAAGCTCCTTTATCTAGCCCAGGATAGAGATCTTGAAAAGACAATCTAAAACCTGCATACTTGGGAGAGAGTTCCTTCCAGGAAACAACCTAAGCTCAATTAAAGAGGCCCTGAAACCTGCCATTGCTTTGACCCTAGATGTGCTAAGTGGCCAGAAGCTCTCAGAGCTCTAGATAGGAGCACCCTATGAGTAGGTACTCTCTTTAAGTGGGTGGGGATAGGTCAGAAACCTGTAGTATTCTGACTGGGGATGGTCTAGAAAGAGTTGAAAGGCTATGGGCTCTCTGAGAACACATACACCAAAGAAAGTGGAAGCCAGTGGCAGGCGTCCGGGAAATGGGAGGAAGGACCAAATAGGGTCTGACCATGGCAACCTTTTCCAAATACATACTGAACTTCTCAAAGATGAAGACTGCATGTGATATTACCTACAATCACCATCCCTTATGGAGAGAGACATAGACCCCCATCTTCCCTTATCAATCACCCTTGTGAAACTGACTAAATGCCAAAAGTGCTTCCCTTTTTTCCAAGAAATCCAAATAACAATCAGAGTTGCAAATTTGGGGTATTTTTTTTAGTCCTTTCCTATCCCCTTTACAGGACTAACGTTTTGCCAAAATTTAAGGACTTAAATATGGAGGATACAGGTTCCTCAGTCTTTGAGTGATCAGTTTGAAAATCAATTCAAATATCGAGGGCAACATAGTACAGTGGAAGTAGAGAAGCAGAGGATCTGGTTCAAATACTGCTGTTACTACTTACTGTTACTACTACTTAACTTTGGGAATATCACTTAATCACTCTACATTTCAGCTGACTCATCTGAAAAATCAATTTATTGTAGCACACATTTTTCATGTCTTTTCTAGCTTGAATCTATGATCTTTGAGCTATTAAAGAGGGTACTTCAGTATTTCTGACATTTACATGGCCTTTATATTCATTCTTGGCAGAGAATATAGAGGTTGTCTGTAGACCCTTACATTACCTCCACCTACATGCCCCAGCACCCCGTGCACCATCTGCCTATTTCTTCTTGCTCTCCTTTCATGCCTTCTGCCACTTTCAGCAAAGAGAAAACCATATGCTTGCATTTCCTTTTTCAATATTTTGCATGTATTGGTTTGTGTTGAATGTGATTTTCTCTGGATGATGTAAGTTCGTTGTGTACAGAGGTTTTTTTTTTTTTGTCTTTGGATCATTAGTCTCACATAAAGCCTTGCATATAGTAGACTTATAATAAATGCCTCTTGAATGAATAAATAAATGAAAGGATATACCTATAGGGCAGGAAGAGGAAGCAAAAACATTATTTTTGTCAATGATAGGAAGACTTACTTGGTGAACCCTAGAGATCCAACTTGCAAATTAATTGAAATAATTAATAACTTCAGTAAAAACAGATAGAAAATTCACCTAAAAACAAACCAATCAGCCCTTTTGTATTTAACCAAAAATCAGCAGGAAGACAGAAAGAGAAATTTCTTTTAAATGAATAGATTTTCTTTTCTCTCTGTGCTCTAGGATTAACCAAAACAAGGGAGAATGACCTCTAAATCCCTTGCACCCACTAGAATAATCACATTATCTTCTTCTAGAATCAGTATAGCCTAGGATAATTCATTTTTTTTCTATTCCTGAGATGCTAAGGAATAATCCAGTGTCATGGATAAAAAGAACTGAACTATGGAAGTCAAGACACCTGTATTTGAATTCTATCTTTGCCACTAACAGTTGAGTGGCTTTGGGATGCTATTTAATCTCTCTGAACCTAATCAGGCTATTGGTGGAGACCTATGGCCAATGCAGAAAGAAGTTCTCCAGTGTTATTTATTTTAACCCTTTAAGAATGAATGAATGAAGACCTGAGTTCAAAGCTGTCCTCAGACACTTAACACATCCTAGCTGTGTGACCATGGGCAAGTCACTTAACCCCAATTGCCTCAGCCAAAAAAAAAAAAAAGAATGAATGAATGAAGCATTTATTAAACACTTATGATACAAACAGTACAAAGCTCTGTGCCAGCACTGAGAATGCAAATAGAAAAGTAAGACAGTCTTTGCTCTCAAAGAGTTCATATTCTAAGAGTGGAAGCAACACATGTGGAAAGTTTCAGCTAAAAGTCAGATGGGAAGGTCTCAGTACTTAGTGTGCAGTGGCAAAAGGGATGTAAAAACATCATATCAATTTCTGATGTTGAAACTTTTGATGTTGCTAAAGAAAGAACTGTAAGATTGTCCCTTGACAATGAATTTCTAAACCATTCTAAGGGAGGGAGTATAAGATGAGCAAAATTGAATAGGGTAATGATGGGTTGTGCTGAAAATAAGCACATCAGATGGGTTGCTTTGTCAGATGAGGTGCCTATGTTAGAAGAGGCAACTATCTCAGAAGGAGGAGGATGAGAGAGGATTTTAAATAGGCTGAGGGCATTGGACTACTGGACTATTGCCAAACTATATTGCTGATGCCATAGTCACTGGCACTACCACCACGAATCATTGGCAGAGGATCAAAAACGGAAGCATTAGACAAAGACTATAGATGAATTATGCAGAAGCTACACAGAACACATACAGGATTGCTAGAGCTATTCATGCTTTTTGAGAATAAATTTGGTAAATCCATACTTTGCTGTCCTTTGCTTCACTTCTCTTTCTGGAGAGAAATAAAAGTGGTTCCTAATATGTCTTTGTTAAATGTTTGTTTTGCTTTTTGTGTTTTTTTTTTTTTCTGAATTAAAGTGGTTTGCCATTGAATTCTTGATATGTATGTGTATCCTGGTGCAATAGTGGCAGGAGGAGAAGCATAAAGTGGAAAGGTACCAGGAAGGGCGAGACAGATTTTTATAACTCCTAAGACTGGAGACTATACAGAAGAGAGGCTTTATTCAAATTCTTTTTTTTTTATACCTTCCTAAAAACAGAGGAAGAAAATGAGAATGCCTGTTAGTCCTTGATAAATTGAGTTTTGCAGTATGAGTAAGGAAAGTAAAAAAAAATGAGCTGAAAGTTAGTCTTTTTGAGGTGATCATCTCAGGCAATTCCCCCTTTCAACACACCCACACACACCCAACCCCCCCCCCCAAAAAAAAAAAACATTGCAAGTTTATAAGGAAAAAACCTTTCCTTTCAGGGCACAACTAGGTTGTGAGCTGAGCAGGTATTCTGAACCTGAGATCCATAAATTTGGTTGTAAAATTTGTTTTTTGAAAACTGTAGTTAAATATATTTGATTTTCTTTATAATCCTATATTTTAAATATATATTTTTTAATGATCAGAAATTTTTTTTTGTTCTCTCCATCCACCCATCCCATGGAATACATTTAAAAACATTATTCAAAAAGAATTCTCACTGGACTGCTAATATCTGTGACACACACCAAAAACACTAAAATCCCCTAGATTATAGAAAAGTCATAAACAAGGGGAGATAAGAGGGAGGAGCTGGAGAAAAGTAGTACCCTCCCTATATAGAATCCAAAACAGGCAATAACTAATCTCTTGCTCACCAGCACACCTCCTACCACAAACAAAACTGCTAACTAACTGCATAATGAGTGCTATGGATTAGATGACTTGTAAATTCCCATCTAACTCTAAACATTAAAGCCATGCATTTGGAAAATACAAAATCAAATTTAACAACTTAAATTATAGAGACAAATCTATCATCTACCTAAGCCAATTACTGTTTTGTTTGGCTTTTTAAAAATTTTATTTATTTATTTTTTTTATTCTTGCTATGATCAGTTTGTGGCTTTTCTCTAGAGGAGCTTTATCTGATTTTAAATTAGAGATAAGTGAGATGTTTTCAAAGGATTATCGTATTGACATAGAGAGTTGAGACTGGATGCCTACTGGCAAAGGAGCTCTTGTCACAATAGGGATTGTGACCATATTTATTTAAGTATGTTTACATAGCTGCTTTTGCCCTAGAAGGTGGAAAATTCCATTAAGAAAAAAAAAAAAAAAAGATCTTCTAAATTTTGCCAGATGGTCATGTGATACTTTAGAAAAACCTTCCACATACTGAAACTCACTGTACTCTAAAAACAAAAGTATACTGGATTTGAGGTTAGGAAACCTGGGTTAGAATAATAAGATTAGTCAATCAATAACATTTACTAAGTGCCTACTATGGACCAGTCACTCTATAGTAGATCAGCTGGTCCAACTCCCTTATATATGGATAAGGACCTCCACAGGTTGATAAGGTACTAAATGATAGAGGCAAGATTCTAACCAATATCCTTGACTTCCAAAATCAATAATCTTTACATTACAATTGTAACCTCTTGGTGAAGGAGCTGAATGAATTAAGTAGAGGAAGTAATTCTCAAGGGGAGGAGCTGGGAAGGAATGGCACAGCTCACAGAAATAAGTAGTAATTAGTTATTTTCTCACAGCTCCTCCTCTTCTGTGTGGCTCCATTTTCTTTTAAGCCAGAAGAAGGAAAGAAACAATGGGGAAAGAGAGGTGCCCATGGTACCATCTTAAATATCAGCTCCAGTTTGTTCTGAGTTATTCCCAGAACAAACATAACCCTAGATCAATACAGATTGATTTTTTTTCTTAGTTCTCTGGAAAGTAATTTTTTTTTAAAAGTAGAATCTTCAATATTCTTTTGGTCAACTCCAAGACCCATGCCAGGGAAAGCCCACTAACAATTAGAACATCTATCTTTTTCTCCCTTTGGTATTTTATCACCTATGTGTCTTCCTTAGCTGCATTTGAGTATGAAGTTTATAAATGAGCAATACAATAATCATTTATGTTAGGTAATCCTACTTTAAAAATAGTAGTATCAAATAAGCTCTTGTTGCTGTTGTTCCTCCTACTTTTAGGAAGAGGACCACTTAGGTGGTATCTTGCTTTGCTCATGATTTAAGTGAAACAGAGCTACACAAAGTCTAGCCTTACTATATCCTTTTAGAATTAATAAAATCCAGTGGGAAGACAAAAGTCAAGAAAATTGGCATGGTCCAGTCATGCAATGGGTGACATTGGCCTTTCTTAATTAAGGCCTTTCCCTGGTCTCAGTTTGTCTGAGAAAATGCCTGTTCAATGAGTAGGGGCTGGAAAAAAAGTCAGACAAAAGTTGACTTTGTTTACCATCATAATAATATTGATCTGGGAGAAGATCCTCAAAGTTTCTGATCAGAACAGAAAACAATTTCTGGTCACACTCATTTCTAAGCCATCAAAACCTAAACAATGAGCCCCAGAAGCTCATTCAATGAAAGCCACAATAATTCGAGTTAAAGGCATAGTCATGTAGCTACATTTGAAATACTTTTTAAAAGCCTGTTCTTTCAGAGCTATATTTCAAGCAGTCATAAATGAAAAATGTGCAGAATGAAAATAAAATTCTCCCAGATTTTTGAAAATAATAATAATAATAATAATGGTAAATAAAATAAAATTTAAAAACTTAGCCCCTACTCCTCCAATAACACCCTCCAAGTAGAGAGAGAGAGACCACATGCAGTAAGTGGTGAGAAGAAGCAGAAGAAGAAGCAGAAGCAGCAGCAGCAGAAGAAGCAGAAGCAGAAAAAAGCAGCAGAAGCAGCAGAAGAAGCAGAAGGAGAAGGAGGAGAAGAAGAAACAGAAGAAACCGCAAAAACAGCAGAAGAAGCAGAAAGAAGCAGCAGAAGAAGCAGAAAAAGGAAGAAGGAGGAAGAGAAGAAGAAGAAGAAGAAGAAAAAGAAGAAGAAGAAGGAGGAGGAGGAGGAGGAGGAGGAAGAGGAGGAGGAAGAGGAGAAGGAGAAAGAGGAGGAGAAGGAGAAAGAGAAGGAGAAGGAGAAGGAGAAGGAAGAGGAGGAGGAAGAGTAGAAGGAGGAGGAGGAGGAAGAAGAGGAGGACGAAAAGGAGGAGGAGGAGGAGAAAGAGGAGGAGAAGGAGGAGAAGGAGGAGGAGAAGGAGGAGGAGGAGGAGGAGGAGAAGAGGGATAAGAGGAGGAAGAAAAATAGTGGTATTACTCAATTTCTGTTCAAATTGGCAAGGTACTACTACTCTCTCATAATATGGTAAAGCTGATTAATATAAAACATTCTCCCCCAAAATACTCTTTCCATAAATATACACAACATCAATAGGAAGAGTAAGCTTAAACTTAGGTCATAAGTGAGGAACATGTATAAGAAATATATGTGACAAGTGACCCCTTGACTCTGATTTGATCTTAGCTTTCACTCATAATGAAAATATTCTGGTTAGGTCTAATAGATAACCTTCCTCTCTACATGATAAATCTAGTTTTGTTTTTGTTGTTCTGTTGTTTGTGGCTTTTTGTGAATCCATTTGGGATTTTCTTGGCAAAGATACTTGAGTGTTTTACTGCTTTCTTCTCCAGTTCATTTTACAGATGAGGAAACTGAGAGAAACAGAATTAAATGATTTACCCAGGTTCACACAGCTAGTAAGTGTCTGAGGCCAGATTTAAACTTGGAAAGATAAGTATCCCTGACTCCAGGCCTGGTTGTTTATCTATGTGCCATGAAATCTACACTGAATATTAAATAAAAACCATTTGCAAATGGAAGTACTGGGTAGAAATGGTTTTCAGTTAACTATGGATTAACCCTAAGGTATGGTGTTCCTTATGCTCAAAACTGAATTATTTATCACAATTTAGGAAAATCAAGTGCTGGGTTGTTTTGGGAAATGGACAGTTGGCCTATTTCCCTTTCTTTTAAAAATTTATTAGAATACCATTCAGTTCTTACCTTTCCCCTCATTACCCCATATCTTCTACCACACTCCTATATATATATATATATATATATCCTTGTAGACATATATTCAATCCAATCCCAATAAGTTGCAAATTCCTTAAGGACAATAACTATATTTTTCTTATTTGTAACCTTAGCACCTGATTAATAAATATTTATTCAATTGAGTTGAATATATACATCTGAGGCCAGAACAGCAGAAGAAATGTTCAAATACATGGCAACAACTTAGATCTAGGTAAAGCTTGTGGACTATTCTAAAGCTCCCCAATTACAAAAGACAGATATTTTCTCTATGATTTCTAATTCTACTATTTCTCATGTTAAATCAATATTTTTCATTTATACAGCAAAAATGTTACAGATGAAGAAACTATAATAGAAAGCCTGAATAACTTGTTCATGGTTGTACAGTTAAGAAATTTTTGAAGCTGAAATAGGAAGCTAAATCTATTCTTTCTGTCTTCCAATCTAGCATTCTAGCTACTCCATATAGTAATGCTTGAATGTGTGTATATACACATGTAGATGTGTATATATATATATATAATTGATATGTACACATATATGTATGTAAGTTTATATGTGTGTGAGAGAGATGCATATACATCACACACACACACACATATATGCCATACATACAAATTATTTAAAGAGCCTTCAATAAAGTTGAAGCACTTTTCCCAAAGCAGTCACAATTTTAGGAGTTTTTGGGAGTTGAATATTCATTTTACTGAGGCAATCAGGGTTAAGTGACTTGCCCAGGGTCACACACCTAGTGCCAAGTGTCTGAGGCTGAATTTGAATTCAGATGCTCCTGACTCCAAGGTTGGTGCTCTATCCTCTGTGTCACCTAGCTGCTCCCTCAAAGTCATTCTTAAAAACAATATTGCTGTTACTATATATAACATCCTCTTGTTTCTACTCATTTCACTCTTTATTATTTTGTGCAAGTCTTTCCATGTTTTTGTAAGATCATTGAGCTCATCGTTTCTTGTAGCATCGCAGGATTCCATCACAACTATATACCACAACTTGTTCAGCCATTTCCCAATTATTGGGCATCCCCTTAATTTCCAATTCTTTGTCTCTGCAAAGAGAATTGATATAAACATTTTCAGGACATATATGTTCTTTTCCTTTTGCCCAAATCATTTTTGGAAATAGATCTAGTAGTGATATTGGCTAAAATAATTGTAAGGGGAAAGTGACAAATATTGGAGAGCATGTGGAAAATTTGGAAAAAATAATAGCTTGAGCTTGGTATTGAGAACTCTGGAAGGGAGGATGGCCTGCTTGGAGAGACTCTGTCTTGTCAAACCACATATTATCATGGAGTCTATATTGGGTTTTAGGATTATAGACCATGTCAAGGAATGCCCTTTTCCATCTCTTGCAGTAGTAGAACTCTGAGCTCTTGGTGGTTATAGTTGAAGATGATGATCAGAGAGGATGAGTAAGAGACTACTGAGAATTGAATGGGAAAGCTTGTGAGGCAAACAATGTGCCTCTTACAATTTCTATTCCCCTCTGTCCACTTTGAGTGAAAGAAAAGCCCTTTGTTAACTGTTTAAATCACTTATTTTCTGACATTCCTCCTTTCTGGAAAGGGGAGGATATATATTCTCTACTGGTTTCAGCTCCCAGTTAGCCAGTGATCCGAAAGAACTCTTTCCTGATTGTTTTTCATCCTTCCATACTTATTAATTTATTTCTTTTGATATGTTGTCCTTATAAACTTAAGGATCCTTAACCCAACTCTCATTCTGACTGGCATGTCAAGTGCTCAGAAGGAACTTTAACGACATCTCTTCAAGGCTCCAGATGTATCCCTGAAGGCCAGTGGAGTTCTTACCTAATGCTGATGGCTCAAGTCCTTCATTCTGGTTTATATTTCCCAATAACATTCACTAGTGATTAGTACCCCATTATTACATAAAAAATTAACATCATTTAACATTTACAAAGGGATATTTATTGAGAAGATATAGCAATAACAAAAATAGGAATATTTCTTCCCCAGCATACAGTAGCACACTCTCCCCTATACTCTTTGGTTCTGGGAGAGTCTGGGCTAAACTTAAAGCTACAGCTGTCTTCAATCTATTGATATACACAATTAAGCTTGATAAATGGGTTTAAAGAACATGTGAGAAAATGGAGTCTCTCTTCAGTCTACTGAGTGGAATTTTTTCTTGGCTCAGTGGTCAGTGCCTAAATGGGGGAGAGGGACATGACAATAGGCACCTATAGTTGTATATATCTTTTATTTTATTTTTTGCTGAGGCAATTGGGGTTAAGTGACTTGTGCAGGGTCAAACAGCTAGGAAGTATTAAGTCTCTCAGATCAGATTTGAACTCAGGTCCTCCTGACTTCAGGGCTGGTGCTCTATTCACTATACCACCTAGCTGCCCCTGTATATATCTTTTAGCAAGGATCCAAAACCTCTGTCCCATTCTCCATGGAATCAAAACACATGTTCAAATAGTATGAAGTGCTAACATATAATTATGATTATTATTCTTTTGGATTGTAAGAAAATTATAAAAGATTTTATCAGTTAATATCTCTGTGTTGTATTTTGTATGTTTTAATTTGTTATAAAATTATAGCATTCTTCCTTTGATGAACAGAGAAAATAGGAACTGAGAAAATGATTGTCATATATTGCTTTTTGGAAAGCATTGGAGGTTAAGCATTTTTATTCATTTTGCTGCACAAAATCTGGAAACTATGCTAACTTTCATTTATTTTATTTTTTCACCTTTCATCTAATTATTTTTCCTTAATTTCATGTGGACAAAACTTTTAGATATTTGTTTTATAAAAATTTTGTTTGGAATTCTTTACTTTCCTTTTTTTTTCTCCTTCCTCTCTCCTTGAAAAGGCAAGCAATTTGATATAGATTATACTAACCTAACCTCTCTTTAGAAGAATCCTAATAACACTAATCCTGATGCCTCACATTTCTTTAGCCCTTTAAAGTTTACAAAGCATTTTCCTCACTGTGATACAGCCCTGCCCTGTAATGAAAAGCATCCAAGTTTAGAGTATGACAGTGCAATAATGAGAAAGGTACAGGACAAGCAAATTGAAAAAGCCCTAGAGTGTCCTCGTCCTACTTTATACAGCAAATGCTTAACCTCTAACACTTTTCACAAAGCTATCTGTACCAATTATTTTCTTAGTACATAAAATGAATATTATAATTTTATAATTAATTAAAATATACAAATATTTAACACAGAGGTATTTACTAATAAAATCCTTCCAATTTTTGCACTTATAACCTATAAATAAACATAATTAAATGCTAGTGGTGGATACTATTTGAATAACCCTCTCAGTATGCTGAATGAAGTGACTTCACTCTGTCATTTGCTTTCTATTTCTAAATATCAAGCCGTGAGCAATTCTCCCTCAGCCTTCCTTCGGAGGAAGGGAATCCTTTCTCCTCCCTACCTCCCATCCCCAGTAATGGAGCCTGCTCCCTTATAGCTTAAGATCCTTTATTTAGGGGAAGCTCCCTGGCTGCCTCTTTGCTTTGTGTTCTTTTTCATGAACACAGATTGTCAAACAATGATTCTAAGATTGACATTTTCAAACCCTTGACAGCTACATCATAAACTCAAAAGGCCCAGAATCACTGAGAGGTCTGAATGATTGGCAGCCCTAAGCATTTTCTTCAGTTAAACCTTTTTTTTTTTTCCAAAAAGATGATAACTATGAGAATAAGTAGAAGCCAACCACAGACTTGCTAGAAGATAAGGACCTGTTCAGTAGGTACATAAAGTGTTTCATGTTTTAATATCCTAAATATCAGTGTTCTGGGAAAACATAATGTTTGATGGGTTACTATATCATGTTCTAAATATCTGTTGGTGGACAATTATGACTCTTTTGGGTTTTCAGCATTTTTTAATGATTGAAGAAATAAATAACCACATCTGATCTACTTTGTACAGTTAAATAGCTTTCCAGAATACTTTTTGGGAAAACCCAATGACATACTTTTGACCAAAAGTTAAAAAAATTAGTTTTATTTTAGAGTTTTTTCTTCACTGTAGGACTATAATAAGACAATGAGAAAATGCCTGACAGTTTATTTTAGAGGCTATGGTCTCCCAGGTCTCAGAGAGTGGTTCCTCACATCCTAGGCCTAGAATCATTGCAAAAAACAAAGAAACAAACAAAAAAACAACCAAAAAATCTCAAATAATAATGTTCTGAATGAGCTTTCTTTTTGATACAAAGTTTCTCCAAAAGCTATTTTTGCCTAAAAGAAGATATGGAGGGTGTAGATGGTCTCTGGAGGTATAAACCACCTGAAGATGGTAGCTAGATGCAACTTTGGGGATTGCTTTATCCAAGAGAGACAACAAAGATAGACAATGCCTTTAACAGAATCTAATTTTCCACTGAATGATGCTCCTATTTTCTCCGAGATATAACTGGGTCAGGAGGGTCATTTCTTTAAAAAAATATTTTTAATAACTATTTATTTTTCCAAATGCATGCAAAGATGTATATTTTGCAAAACTTTGTGTTTCAAATTTTTCTTCTCACCTCCTCCCATAGACTGAAAACAATCCAATTGTTAAATATATACAAATTTTCTAAACATATTTCCATATTTGTCATGCTGCACAAGAAACTTAGATCAAAAGGTAAAAGAAAAAAAGGAACAAAAAAACAAACAAGCAAACAAACAATACAAATGACAAAAAGAGGTGAAAAGATGAAGTTTTGATCCATATGCAGAGAGAGAGAAAAAAGAAAGAGAGATGGAGGAAGAGATAGAGGGAGGAGGAAGAGAAAGAGAGAAAGAGAAAGAGGGAGAGGGAGGGAAGAAGAGAAAGGGAGAGGGGGGCAGAGAGAGAGAGAGAGAGAGAGAGAGAGAGAGTGTGTGAGAGGGAGAAAGAGAGAGAGTGAGCGAGGGAGGGAGAAAAGGAGAGAGGGAGAGGGAGAGAGGGAGAGAAGGAGAGAGGGAAAGGGAGGAAGGGGGAGAGAGAGAGAGAGGGAGGAAGAGGGAGGGAGGGAGAGAGTTGACATAAAAAATTGGTGGCAGGCTTTCTTGCTAGAGCTGGTTTCTGAGCCCACACACTGCTCTGTGTTATGTTAGCAGAGGTTAGAAGTTGTCAGAGGTCCCCATCAGTGATTAGATGGGACAGACGAGTAAATAACAAACCCTCTTACCCTGATTCATACTGGACCCTGAGTTCTGTGCTCCAGATTGAGCAAAAGTCTCAATCACAGTTGACATGTCTCCATTGGATGACAAGCCCTGGTGAATGTATTGGTTGAACCTCTTGTGGAGATTACTGCTCATGCTGGTTTGACTGCTATGAGGAAGGATCAAAGTGTACATTTTATAGAAGTCATTGGTTAAGATTGATCCTAAGCTTCACAGGACTTTCAGGGGTAGAATGACATACAGCAGCCTGGTAAATATTTCATTATTAGGCACTGATTCCTTGTTAGTAAGGAAAGTTATGTACTAACTAAACATGCTTGCCTACTCTGGGGAGAGCAATTGCATCAAGCTACATGACTAGAATTCTTTGAAATTTTGCAAAAGGACTAAGGGAAGCAGAGTTCACCTGCAGGTGGGGACTCAAGAGCAGGCTTGTGATTAGTTATATTCTTAAATCCTCAAATTTGAGTCAATAGTTTGCATCCGCCCTCCTCCTCCTCCCCTTCCCTCCTCTTCCTCCTTCTTCCCCCTAACTCCTTGGGCACAGAAGAGTTAGAATAGAATTCAGAATTTATCATTTTTGCCAAGAGGGATACACACAATCCCCAGAGTGAGAATGGGACTTCCCAGAACCTCAGAGTGACTGGGTGAGTGGTTACCAACACAACCTGAAGTCTGACTAAGAAATTCATATAGCACTTGATATAAAACATTTCATTCTCAAACCAACCCTGTGAAGTAAGGAGTGAATGTACCCCATTTTATAGGGAAGGAATATAAGACTCACAGCAATTAAAGTGTCTTGTCTAGGTCATACAGTAGCAGAGCTAGGACACTTACTAGTTGGGTCATCCTAGCCAAGTCACTTAACCTCTGCTGTGATTGTCTTAACTATTTGGTAGACATAATATTAGCACCTACCTTGCAGGGCAATTGGGAACATCAAAGGAGATAATATTTGTAAAAAGTACTTAATATAATGCAAGGCACAACTCTGAGCCCTCCCAAGATATCTTGGGGTTTGCTGCCAGATTCCTTTCTTAAGGATCAAGCCTTAAACCAAAACCAATCTGATTCTAATTGGCCACCAATAGGTTTTAGGTCAAGCCCCTTTTGTTCCACATTTGGGACCTGATTGACTCAGGTTAAATGTAATTAGCAATCCTTTCTGCTTTGGTCAGAAACCCTGAGGGTCTTCCCCTCCTAGATTAATTCATTCACTTATTTATTTATTTAGATTTTTTTAAAAAATTAAGCTAAAGAGGAGATTCTTTGCCTCAATTGATCTTAATCACCAAATGATGCTGCTTCAGTCAAACTTGTTGAAGACCTTAGCTTAAAAAGATCAAGATCTCCCATTACATCAGGGACATCTCCAGTCGTTCAGATCTGTGTCTGATTAGTGGACCCAGGTGGTTCTGGAGGGGAAAGTCAGGCAGGTGACCTTGCACATCCCTCCCTCATGTAAATCCAATTCAACTGCATGCCAAGGTATCACCTCCCTGATGTCACAGCCCTCTTCAAAAAGGAAGGACAAACAACAATAGTACATAACAGTTGCTAGAAAAATGCTTATTCATTTACTTTTCTTCCCCCAGAATGGCAGGGTCTGTGTGTTTGATTTTATATATCCTCATCACTCAATATACAGCACTTAATAAGTGAATGTGAAATCAAATAAAAGAATATTAGAAAAAATAAAAGACTAATTAATACCTTGCCCTTGAGGATCTTATAATTGATTTATAGTCCTACTAATAAAATATTAAATGGTCAGTAGCCTAATTGTGCTCAGTTTGCAATTTTGCCAAAGGTTTGTACTGAGTGGACATTTATTAGAAAGGATATGCATGACTTTATAGGCAATGACAATTGAGATGTAAGCTGCAATCTAGGTGATAAACCAGTGATTAGAAATAAGGATGCTTTTTTTTTAAAGTAAAACTGCTCATATTCTTAGCTTGACTTGTAATTCACCAGAGAGATCTGTCTATTCAGGGGAATTATGAGAAATGGTTGAGAATGTACTTCGCTATTATGTCCATAAATGAATTCAGGCTAGCTTCTCTGTCTCTCTCTGTCTCTCTGTCTCTCTCTTCCTCTTTCTCTCCCCCTCCCTTCTTCTCCTTCCCTCCTCTCTCCTTTCCTCCATCTCTCTTTCTCTCCCTCCCTCCTTCTTTCTTTCCCTCCCTCCTTCTTTCTTTCCCTCCCTCCCTCCTTCTTTCCTTCCCTCCCTCTCTCTCTCTCCCTTTCTTTTTTTCTCTCCCTCTCCTTCTCTCTCCTTCTGTATCTGTCTCTCTGTTTATCGATATCCCCGTGTCTGTCTTTCTGCTCTGTCTCTCACTATTTTTATCTAAGCATTCTTTATCTACTTAACTGGGTCTTCAGAATTATAGAGACAATACTGATAAAATATGTCATACTGTTGTTGGGGGCAGGGGAGGGAAGTGTATTTTGTGCAACTAATCATTTTTAGAGAATTCAGGGGGCATCTAAGTGGTGCAGTGGAAAGAACACCAGCCCTGAAGTAAGGAGGACCTGAGTTCAAATTTGATCTCAGATGCTTAACACTTCCTAGCTATATGATCTTGGGCAAATCACTTAACCCCAATAGTGTGTGTGTGTGTGTGTGTGTGTGTGTGTGTGAGAGAGAGAGAGAGAGAGAGAGAGAGAGAGAGAGAGAGAGAGAGAGAGAGAGAGAGAGAATTTTCAGGCAGATGAAAAACTAGTCATTTTCTCACTTTGAATATTTACTTATCCTTTTTTTTTAAGAGTCATCCTGCAATAGATAGACTCGACTTATTTGTATTACTTTAGGGTGTCCACCATAAGTAGAGGCAATGCAGTTTCTTGTTCCTGGCATCTGTTACATTAGATTCTGTAATATGTAAGATATTGAAGCAAAAGCTAGCTAGATGGTCCAGTGTGGATAAAACCCTGGACCTGGAAACAGAAAGATTTGAATTCAAATCCAGCCTCAGATATTTATAAATTGTATGACCATAGGCATGTCTTTGAATTCTGTGTCTCACTTTCCTCATTTGTCAGAAGGGATTAATTATACCACCTACCTCTCAGGGTTGTCATAAAGATAAAATGAGACAATAGTTGTTAAGCACTTTACAAACTTTAAAGGGTTTGTAAAAATTAAATATTTTAAGATTTCGTACACTATTATTCTTGACAATTTGACATTACAACTTTTCCACATTATTATCATTTCATATATAAACAAATCTACTCGTCATAAGATTTTAACCTGTATATTCAGATTCAAAGTGGGGGTAAAGTGCATAAAAATGAAAATAAGCTTTGGAACGCATTGACAAATTTCATCCAGAAATGCTAACGAAATAAATCAACCAACAAACAACTCCCCCACCAAACAAAAAATAAGGAAAAAAAACCCAATCCCCAACTAATTCATTATAATCAAAGAATGTGTTGATGAGGATAAATAAAATTTTCTGAAAACAGAAATTTACCCCTTTGCTTAATTTTTTAAAAATTATATCATCTTCTTTTCATGTCTTGGTTAATAGAATATATAAAACATTGTTAAGCCTCTTCTGGATTTCTCAGGGTCATTCTTTGGTATAACATTTAAAGCCTTTTGTGCTTGATTCCAGTCTACCTTCCAAGGCTTTTTCCATGCTACTCTCCCTCACCGATCTTAGAATTCAGTCAAGCTGATCCATTTGCTCTTTCTTGTACACGATATTCCATTTCCACCTCTGTGACTTTGTTTAGGTTTTGCCCCTTGCTTGGAATTCATCTTTCCTTACTTCTGTCTGTGCCACAGAATTCCAAGTCTCTTTCAAGTCAAAAGTCTATCTCTTTAGGATGGTTCCCACTACATCTGGATGAATGAATGGAGATCAGAGGCTAAGCCCCCATAATAAATGATGCATAAGTATGTGCAACTGAAGCCTTTTTTAATCTTTGAACCCAGACTTACCTAGAGGAAGAAGAGTTTCAGAAGAGTTAAGTGACTTGCAAATAGTAAGTGGTCCAGCCTGGAATCAAACCACTCACGTTTCTTGGTTCTAAATCCACTGTTCTTTCTGCAAAGGCATCTTATCTTAGGTTTATCTTCCTAATTTGTCCTTAGATTCTCCTTCCCCTTTTTCATGTATAATGAATAAGAGCCAATTTTCTTTAGCTTACTTACTATTGTGTGATCATGGATTAAATTGCTCACCTTTCTCTTTTTCCACATAACAGATGGTGAAATTGAGGCACTTTAAACTTATGTCATAAAGGCATCTGAAAGACCTGCCACCAGCAGTGTCAATGACATAGACTGAGCAGAAATCTGTATGAGAACCAGTGCTGGTGAATATGGGACCCGGAGGGTCTGGCTGTTTCATAATGGAGTGGAATTCTGAAATACTAAACACTATTCACATATGAAAAGTGAGGCAGGCAGGCAGGCTGCTTTTGTTTAGACCCTGTGACTAAATTAGGCTGTAATTAGTGAAGTATTTTCAGGAGCACCAGGGTTCTTCTAAGTCAGTCATACTGGGTTCAGGATGTTTTAATTGCCCTTTTGAAACAAATGCTGTGACAGACACTTTTGTTTCTGGGTCGATGTGTGAAAAAGCACACCAGACCCCAAACCACAGCTTAGAAGAGAAAGCATTTCTGGAAGAGTATTTTGAATATAACTTGACATCATTGATGGAATTTAATTATATATGAGCACTTAAGTTTAGCACCTTGTAGCCAATTTTTACACTTGTGACTTTAGGCTCTTTGTTATTATTTACTGAGGGCTGTAAATGTAGCTGTTATTTTCCTGAACATTGAATTTAAAAGGAGTTCCCTGTTCCAATGAGATTCATTAAAAGAAAAATGCTTTCCAGAAGTAAAGTCTATATATAGGAAAATAGAACCTATCAATCACCATCATCATCTTCATCACGGTCTTGTAGCTTGATCTATCACCAATGTTGTGGGGACAGGGCAATGATAAAGTAGAATGCCAATCAACGTGATATACAGTGGGAGTTTCATGTGCCTTGAAGCTCCTTCAGTAGACCTTTATGGCCTCAAAAGAATACTGAAAAATCAGCCAACTGGTTTCTGGCCATACCACTGATTAGGTTAGTAAACTGGCCAGTGAAATATAACTGCTTCTGTGAATCTAAGAATTGATGATTAATAAATAAAAATAATTTTTATTAAAAATTAAATTAAAAAATTAAAAATTAAAATAGAATTTATATATTGCTTAAAAGTTTTCAAAGCATATTTGGTGCTTGCAACTATCTTGGGAAATAGGTGCTGTTATCCCCATTTTATAGATGAATAAATTGAGGAAGACAGAGGTTACTTTATAGCTAGTAAATTCCAGAGACTAGATCTGAATTCAGATGCATCTGTCTTTGAGTCCAACACTATATCCTATGTATCACCTAGCTGACATTTTCTGAAGACAAAAAAAGATAAAGCAGAAGAAATAAAAAATATTATTACCTCTTCTATTGAAAATGTTTTGTTACAGATGATGTTTCCCACTAAAATGAGCAAAATGAAAGTGCATTTTAAATGGACTGAAGAAGTTATGAAAGTGTAGAGATCAGACTGAAGTCACCCCAGTCCTGTTTTAGCTCTGATTTCTTAACTAGATGAGAATATGTCTCATTCAGTTAATTAATGAAACAAAAGTCCTTACTGTAAATTAGAAAAAAAGTTTCAGATTAGAATGACTTACAATAATCATGTTCAGATAGGCTAAGGTGAAAATTGGCCAGGACAGAGATAATATATAAATTATCAAGCAAATTGAGAAGAGATTGAATTTGAAAAATTAGAGTGAGTATGGAATTCTAAAAAGAAATTATTGGAGATGGAGATGGACAAGAGAGGTCTCAGCTTGGCCAGATCTCCTTCCTATTCTTTTTTGACCAGAAAAGAATATTTTAACTTCAAAGAGTCTTTCTATAGGTGCCATAGACAACACCCTCCAATCCATTGACACTCTGTTGGGAGCTAAGGATAGAAGGATGAAAATTGCTCAATTTAAGAGGAACTTGAGCACCCCCCAAATGGGATAAAATGATAGCCAGAAGCTGTGAATTGCTCCTTTGTCAAATGCTTTCTTTATATCTGAACCCGCTTTCCCTTGGAGTCTGTGGGAGAATGGGACACAGATGTTTGGGGGATATTTTACACCAATTGTTCTTGTAGAATCACCTTAGTAAATACTCCCTTGTAAAACCTAATTAAGGCTGAGTAAATTAATTCCAACTAATAATTTTTTTGGGGAAAGCACAATGGTGGGGGGCTTGAACTGATAGCATTAGAGAAAGGTAATTCTGACATCTTACAGGTATCCCTAGGATTCCAAGAAGTTGATGAAATAAGCCTCCCTCTGGGAACCCAACTTGTTTGTAAGAATGATAATTGAAATGAGGATTTTCAGACCTTATACAGGTTACAAATATTTTGATACAAATTAGTATTACATTATAAAATTGCAAGAAGACCTTATCAGTTACAGGCAAGGAATTCCTACTGCTTTTTGTCAATGCAATCTCAACTCCAAGCTACATAATAACATTGCAGATCAATACAGAGTAATCACAATGAATAGTTTAATTCCTAAATTCAGATTAGGTGAAATAAAAGCAGAAATGGCTGAGCTACTTAAATCTGAAAAGGGAAAAGCTTAAAAAACTTAAAAAATTGAAAATTTATACTTCACACAACCTCCTGAAGTGCTACTTGATAATGGAAAGGAAAGCAAAGTATTTCTGAAATCTTAAATGACTTAGAAGAGGAGATGGGCATTCTCAGGGTAGTTAGGTAATGCAGTGCTGGCCTAGAGTCAAGAAACCAAAATTAAAATCTAGTGTCAGACATTTACCAGTTACGTGACTGTCAAGTCACTTAGCTTCTGTTTATCCCAGTTTCCTTATCTGTTAAATGGGCATAATAATAAGACCTACCTAGCAAGGTTGTGAGGATGAAATGAGATGGCTTTTGTAAAATGCTTAGCATGGTGCCTGGAACATTATAAGCATCATATAAATGTTAACTGCTATTATTATCAATGTCAGATTATCTTTTGAAGCTCTTTTTGAGTTTGATGGATGAATTCAATTGACAGATGAACTACAGAAAACAAATTTTTTATATAACTGGTATCTCTGTAACTCTCATGAACAAATATATTTTCTCATTATTATCACCCCCCCAATCCTTTCCCACCTCCTACTTTCTCAATTATTATAGAAGGCAGCACCATGCTTCCTCTCTCTCAGACTCACCATGTTGGAGTTATTTTGGATTTTTTGTATTACTCATTACCTCTAATGTCCCATAACTAAACTTTTGCCAAGACCTTTCTACTTCAAAGCCTGTCCCTAGTGCTTGGTATGTCTGAATTATTCACTCAAGGTTCTGATTTGTCCTTTGAACCATTCTGGAAGGTCCTTTCACAGTCCCATGTTCTCTTGGAATCCACACAGTTTTGTATTTTATTAGGTGTTGATTCAACTTCCTTTGTCCTGCAATACTTATTTAGAGACATTCATAATTTTTTAGTTGTCTTTTTGCTCCTTTTCCCTTCTGATTTTAATATTTCCCTCCTGATTTATCTACTTGGGATCTAGGTTTTTAATTGAGTTTTCTTCCTCCTGAGAGAAATAACATTTTATTATTATTACTGCAGGGTGGTGGTTATTGTTGTTTTTGTTATTTCCTTATTGATAACTTTACAATTCGTTCTCCTTTGATGATGGGTTTATACCTAAAGATGAACTTCAAAGCCATTTTTAGTCTCTTCCTATTTTGGAGAATTAATTTCTCATTTTGTTTCTGTTCCAAGTATCAGTATTGAAATGTGCTGCATGTCAATCTCTTTTCCATCAGGACCATTTCATCCTCACATGCTGACTCCCCCACCCTAATTCTCTCCATTGTTTAGTAAATTAGTTAACTAATTTAGTCTGTACTTTCATTTTTTTTTCTTTATGTTTAGGATAAGGTAGAATGGGTATTATGGACAGAGTTTCTGTTGCCTGGCATTCTCAGACTTAACAACTATCTCTTCAGGCAAAGCATTATAGCTTTCCTCTTCTGCCCCATCCCTCTCTATAGACTTAAGAATTCCTGTTTATTGCAACAGAGGGAAGATGAGGCTTATGTTGATAAGTCCTCCAGAGACTGTAGGAGGAAGAAAACTGCTGAAAGAGTCCCAGAGCATAAGTAGAATTGCATTGTGCACCCTAATAGAGTAAAAAGCTGGTGAGGGTGGGGTACTGAGTGGATGCTAGGCAACACTTAAGTGTTTGGCAACAGTATATAGGAAACATTAGATTGTGGAGAGACTTGAGGGAGATAAGTTGGGAGGCAATTGAAATAATTTAGGCTAGAAATAACGAGGGCTTTAACTAAGGTAGAAGCCATATGAGTACAGAGAAGAGGTCAGATGTTAGAAAATTCTAATGGTAGAAATGACAAGGTTTGACCATTGTTAGAATATGTAGGGAAAAGGAAAAGGGAGTTAAGGGTAATGCCAAATTTATAAACTTGAGTGACCAGAAAAAATATAGTTACCTTCAAAGAAATGTGGATGTTTGGAAGAGGGATGAATTAGATAAACCCACATAGAAAAGACACCCAGTTAAAAAAGTTGGCCAAAGCAATCTGTTTCCTAAAATCAAATTTGCTAACATAAGGACTAATTTGATTGACTTGAGGATTCAGAAGTTGATAGTTGGATGAAAAATAATGAATTCCAGTTTCTTTTTTAGTTTTGAATAGATAGTAAATATGCTGAGAAGACTAAAAAAGACTAACATCAGATTTAACAATTAAGAAATTATGAGTAGGGCAGCTAGGTGGCGCAGTGAATAGAGCACGAGCCCTGAAGTCAGGAGGACCTGAGTTCAAATCTGTTCTTAGACACTTAACACTCCCTAACTGTGTGATCCCAGGCAAGTCACTTAACCCTAATTGCCTCAGCAAAAAGCAAAAAAAAAAAAAAGAAATTATGAGTAACTTTTGGAAAGAACAGTTTTAAGTAAGTAATGAGATTATAAAAGGTGGAGGAATAAGTTAGAGATAGAAGCAGTGTCTGTAATTGAGAGAGCTTTTAAAATTGTTTTTTAAATTTTTAGACATTTGTCTAAGAAAGGGAAGAGAGATGTAGGATGATAGCTTGAGGGGAATGCTAGGATCTAGTATCTAGACTTTTTATTTATTTTTTAAACTTTTTTTTCAAAATACATGCATAGATAGTTTTAAACATTCATCCTTGCAAAACTTTGTGTTCCCAATTTTTTTCTCCCTCTCTTCTCCCCACTCCCCTTAGGAAGCAAGTAATCCGATATATATATTAAACATGCAATTCTTCTATACACATTCCCACAATTATGCTGCACAAGATAAATCAGATCAAAAATGGAAAAAAATGAGAAAGAAAACAAAAAGCAAGAAAACAACAACAAAAAGATGAAAATATTATGATGTGATTCACACTCAGTCCCCACAGTCCATTCTCTGGATGCAGATGGCTCTCTCCATTACAACTCCATTGGAATTGGTCTAAATCACCTTGTTGTTGAAAAGAGCCACATCTATCATAATTGATCATTACATAATTTTGTTGTTTCTGTGAACGTTCTCCCAGTTCTACTCATTTCATTTACCATCAATTCATATAAATCTTTCCAGTCCTTTCTAAAATCATCTTGCTGATCATTTCTTATAGAACAATTATATTCCATAATATTCATGTACCATAATTCATTCAGCCATTCTCCACTCAGTTTCCAGTTTCTTGCTACTACAAAAAGGGCTGCCGCAAACATTTTTGCACATGTAGGTCCCTTTCCCTTTTTATGATCTTTTTAGGATACAGTCCCAGTAGAAATGTTGCTGGGTCGAAGGGTATGCACAGTTTGATAGCCCTTTGAGCATAGTTCCATATTGCTCTCCAGAATGGTTGGATTAGTTCACAACTCCACCAACAATGTATTAGTGTCCAAGTTTTTCCACATCCCCTTTAATATTCATCATTATCTTTTAGGAAGGACTTTTTAAAGGCTAAGTGCTTGAAGGAAACAGGGGACAAACCAGGAGAAAGGGCAAGGTTGAAGATTAGAGAAAGTCAGTGAATTATTGTGATATGCTAGAGAAAATGAGATGGAGTGGGATCGAGAGCACATATATAAAGGTTGAGCTTAATGGTTGCCTTATTGTCAGAGACTTGAGAAAAAAGAATAAGGAATAATGTTAAAGGGTTTTGGAAGGAAAAGGCAGAGGAAGTTCACATAGATTGGCTTCAATTTTCTTAGTAAGTAAAAGACGAGATTCTTAGGTGACAAGTAAAAGGTGTAGATGAGGGAGTGAGGAGAAATTTGGAATTGCTCCTATGGGAGGAAAATAAGGAATCAATGAGAAAGAATAAAAATATTTCCTTGTTTCAGTGAGAGTCCGGTTGAAGTTGAATGACATGTCTTCACAAAGCAATAGCAAAGCTTGACAATACATATATACCTCTGGATTTGTTGAATATAGTTGAAAGTACTTTATCTCTAGATAGACTGTATTGTAAGATGTTTGCCCCTTTTGACCTAGATTTTTATTAATTTAAAAAGGATTTAAACAAGGACAATTGTAAGAAAAATGTTGAGAAATAAGCCCACTTAGAAAAGACACCCATTTAACAAAGATGACCAAAACAATCTTCTTTCTAGATACAAATTTGCTGATATGAGGACTAATTTGACTGACATGAGGATTCAGTAGTTGATAAGTAGAAAACTTAAATATCTAGAGTTGTTGGATAAGTATAAGACAATTATAGACTGTCCGTGATTTGGATGGCATGATTTTTCATATGAAATAGAAGTGAGTTATTTAAAACAAGAAATCTTTCTTTGGAGCTATAGGGGTAATTAAAGTCATATCTCTGAGGAGGTCAGAAAAGATCTCAGATCTGTGTCTGACAATAATTCTTAGAAATGGGACGAGGAAAGGTGAAAGGAACAACATATTGCAAAAATGTTTGTAGCAGTTCTATTTGTGATGGCAAAGAATTGGAAAATGAATGGATGCCAATCAATTGGCTGAATGAGTTATTGTACATGACAGTAATGGAATATTATTGTTCTATAAGAAATAATGCACAGATTGATTTCAGAAAAGCCTGGAAAGACTTACATGAATTACTGCTGAGTGAAGTGAGGAGAACCAGGACAACATTGTACACAATAACAGAAAGATTGTGTGATGATAGACTGTGATAGACTTAGCTCTTCTGAGCAGTTCAGTGATCCAAAGAAATTCTAATAAATTTTGTATGGAAAATGCCATTCACATGGAGAAAGAACTATAGAGACTGAATACAGATCAAAGTACACTATTTTCACCTTTTTCTTTTTTTTTTGATTTTCCCCTTTTCTGATTTTTCTCTCTCAACATGATTCATATGGAAATATGTAAAAAAGGAATGTACCTTTGTAATCTAAAAATATAAACATAAGTGAAAATAAAAAAAAAGAAAGAAACGGGACCAGGAGAAACATCTAATTCTGTTAGGAGATTGCACTGTCACCTGCTGTGTGGAAGAGCTGAAAGGAGGAGAAAAAATATTTGCCATATGCTTCTGATAGGTGAATTGAGCCTTGGGACTAGAAAAATCCTGAAATTGGAGAACTGAACAGAAAACGACTTTAAGGATCAGAGAAGAGATGGACTGGTAATGGACTGAAGTGAGAATTGAGAGCTTGATATAAACTTTCAGTCAGTTCTAGAAACAAAGCTAAGAATTTGTCCTGACATTTGCTGTCTAAGAGGTGGAAAAGCCTGAGAATTCTCTCAAAAGAGAAGATTTGGAAAAATTCTACAGATCTCAGGCTTTCTATTTTTCTGAAAGAGTTTAAAACTACTTTCACAGACCAGACACTTACTAGTAGAGAAGCCCATTAGGAGACTAGACTAGAGAAGTCCAGAGAAAAACATCTAGACAATGATAACCATCAGAGAAACAGCTCTGTCCAGAAGGAGAAAGGAGAGATCTGCAAGAGGAGCAGTTCCACCCACCTGTGAATTGTTATTTAGACTGTTTCTGAAGAAAACAAAAGACTTCAAGGCTTAAATTCTAGAGTTGCTAGTTGCTTTGGATACATGTAAGTCTGTGCCCACTCTTCTCAATGTGTACATTGGGGAGGGAGATGGAGTGTCCACAGTTTATTTGTAGAATATTATGTTTTAATTATTCATGCTTTACCTTCTGTTTAGGAAATATTCTGTCTGAGAGTTAAGAGCATTGGCTGATTTGTTAAATGAAAAGCTAATATGGGTTTAGGAGCTACCTTCTTTAGGAGTATCTTCTCCCCAAAAGGGTTACCTATAGAACTTGGAGAGAATTCCACTTTGGGAATCTCTCAGTCAACTAGTATGTGAATAAATATAGGATTGAACAAGCCAAATCAGAAAGGAAAAGGGAGAGAAATGTTGGTATCATGCCACTGATACACTATGAAATGGATATGATCCAAGAATTCACTCCATGTATAACATCCACAAAATGATCAAGCAACCAACCATATGTCAACAACAACAAAAAAATTGAGCAAATGAATGTCATATGGAGCTATTTACAGAAATGGAGGGAATTGTGATAGCAACCCAGGATAAGGATTTTCCACCAGAAAATGTCAGAAGTTCATACTTAAGGAGACAATACTCATGAAATATTGTGCTCTAGAATAGGGAAAACTACCATATATCATTATATGGTGCAAAAATACAGCATCAACCAGATATCCAGAAGACATAGAATTATATACCTTAAACTAGCTATTCCTTATAAAGCAACAAATGACAAATTTTAATTCTAACAATAGTACTCCGTAATGTCCTTGGGAATTTAGCAAATAAGCTGTATTGGAACCAGAGCATCATTATAGGCACAAATGCCCAGATATAATATTGATTCATAAACATTTAAGAACAATAAATTGTTAGCAATACCTCAAACAGAATACTCATATTTTTCAAGTTATGGAATGAAAAAAAAACTTTCAAAATATAGAGAGCTGGCAGAAGAAATTCAAACTATGTGGAAACATGATGAAGCAAATGTTATCCCTGTTATTCTATTTGCTAAAGGAAATGTCCTGAAGAAGTTTTCACTATCTATAGAAGCTTAGCTTACCTTACAGTACTTTTATTAAATTACAGAAACAGTTATTATGTACTCCTTTTAAGTAGGGAAAAATTTAGGTGGAAAGATATTGAATTCAGTTTTGGATATGTTGAATTTTAGATGTCAACTGCATAAAAATTTCCCTTGGCTTCTGTTGTCTCACTCAAAAAGCTTGTCTCATATTTTACTGGAAAAAAAAATGAGCCCATTTGCTGCTTTTCTCTCTTCTTCCTCATTTCCTTTCAGTATTATGCCTTTCCCTGTTAAGCCACTATTTTGGCTTTTCTTCTTACGAAGTTTAATTCCTCTACCGGTACAAAATCCCATTTCATCCCATCTCCTACAACAGAGTGAGGTAAACCCCATTTTATCATTTATCTCCCTATCTATTGGCTACTTCCCTACTGCCTACAAACACACTATGCCTAATTTTTTGGAAGGGAACAAAATTTTGGAGATGAGCTTGACATGCTCCTTACCCTTTAAGGAATAGCAATTAATTTTTAAACCTAAGAAACTAAAATCTTCCCCCTAGACTAGTTATATTTGGCAAGACAGATAAACATAATTCTCATTTTGCTCTTTCTCAGAGGAAGAGAACAAAGTCCTCTTAGATCCCTCTGGAAAGGCATCAAATTCTCCCTTGGAGAGAGGTAGCCAAAATATCCAAGATTTTTATTTAACCTTCCCCATTGGCCACAAACTTATATGGACATATCCATTGACATATGGATAACATATATTTTACATATCATCACCATCATTATTCACCTCATTCTCATTTTTTTCAGTGTCATTCAGATAGAACTAATCATGGAACATGCTACCATCCCACTATTTTATTTATGTATTTGTTATGTTTAAATAGTATTTTATTTTTTTCAAATACACATGAAGATAGTTTTCAACATTCATATTAACAAAATTTTGTGTTCCAAAATTTTCTCCCTTTATCCCTCTCTCCCCTCCCCAGGATAGCAAGAAATCCAATATAAGTTAAACATGTACAATTCTTCTAAACATATTTTCAGATTTGTCATGGTGCATAAGAAAAATCAGATCAAAAGAGGGGAAAACACAAGAAAGAAAAAAGTCCCTAGCAAGCAAATAAACAACAACAGTAATAAAAGATGAAAATATCATGTTTTGATTCACATTCAGTCTCCATAGTTCTCTCTCTGGATGTTGATGGCTCTCTCCATCATAAATCTATTGAAATTTTCCTGAATCAACTCATTGTTGAAAAGACATGTCCATCAGAGTTGATCATCACATTTTGTTGTTGCTGTGCACAATCTTCTCTTGCGTTAACTCAACTCACTCAGCATCAGTTCATGCAAGTCCCTCCAGGCCTCTCTGAAATCATCCTGCTGGTCGTTTCTTACAGAGCAATAATATTCCATAACATTCATATACCATAATTTATTCAGCCATTCTCCAATTGATGGGCATCCACTCAATTTCCAGTTTCTTGCCACTACAAAAAGGGCTGCCACAAACATTTTTACACATGTGGGTCCTTTTCCCTTTTTCATTTTCTCTTTAGGATACAGACCCAGTAGTAGCACTGCTGGGTTAAAGGGTATGCACAGTTTTATAGCCCTTTGGGCATAGTTCCAAATTGCTCTCCAGAATAGCTGGATCATTTTACAACTCTACCAGTAATTTAGTAGTGTCCCAGTTTTCCCACATTCCCTCTAACATTTATTATTATCTCTTCCTGTCATTGTAGCTGTGGTGTGAAATGGTTCCTCAGATTTGTCTTAATTTGCATTTCTTAATTTAATAGTGATTTAGAGCATTTTATCTCACTATTTTAAAATGATATTCAATTTTCTTTGTATTATTGCAAAATAATACTCCTGACTCTTCAGGGACTGCAAACTTCCTCTGTAATCTTATACTTTATTCCTAGCCACATAGTCTTCAATCCAGAGCCACTGGCCTCTTGGCAGTTTCATGGACAAGACCTTCCATCTGTTGACTTTGGGCATTTTCTCTGGCTGTCTCCCATGCCTAGAATACCTCCTCATCTCCAGTTGCCCTGACTTCCTTATAGTTCCAATTAAAACTTCATCTTCTACAGGAAGCCTTTCCCAATCCTTTTGTTTGTAATGCTTTCTCTGTTTTAATTATTTCCTATTTATTCTATACATAGCTTGTTTATACATTTATTTGTATGTTATCTCCCCCAACATAGTGTGAACTCCTTGATTAAGGATTATCTTTTTTCTTTTTGATTCTGTAGCACATGGAACAATGCTTGGCTCAAAGTAGACAAAATAAATGTTTATTTACTGACTGACAAATGTTAGTCACAAAAAAGACCAAATAATGGATAAGGAATAAATTAACTTGTCCAAGAGCATGTCAGTAGGAATACAGATAAAAATATGCTGGAAAATAAGTAGAGTGAATGAATTTCCCACTGAGAAAGAAAATCTCAGCTCAACTGATAAAGTCCTCAGTCTCATATAAAGGGAAATTCTCCAGGGAGGTAAGCTGGAAATCAAAGTATAAATTTTAGGTGGGGGATATTTTTCTCCTACATGTCTTCCTTCTAAAAGGAAGCTTTCTCTCATATTCTTCGCAGAGAGGGGAATCTTGATGTCCCCTCTCAAAGCAAGAAGTAAGAAATTCTCTCCTCTTTCCTAATCACTTTCCAACTTTCCTTTTCCTGCAGTCATGAAATATTAAGTTTCCATTCTTCACTCTTGGGGAGCAGATTCAAATGCAAATAAAATAGGCTTGAACTTCAGGTTACAGATAATATTTGGGGTGTATGAGTGTTCAAGAAGGACCCTCTGGTATGAGGACTTGCTGAGCCATTTCCTTGGCTGCTCATCCATTGTTGGTCTCCACCTGCTACTCAATTCTTATTTGTGGCTCCAGGAAATTATGGCAAGTTGAAGGTAACCAACAGGCTTCAAGCCCATTGGCTGAGTTGAGGGGGTATCTATCTATAATATGTGAAGACTACTGTTGATGGCATGAGTGGATGAGAAAAATTTGTTCCAATCACCATGAAAGCAGGCACTGTGGAACTCTCAGAGCTGAACCCAACATCAAAGACACCATTGCCTCCTGAGCCACGGCCAGTCACTATGACTTGGCTGGTTACCCGACCTTGAGAGAGTGAAGGTGATGACTTAGTGCAACTCTATCTCACTTAAATCAAATAAGTCAAGACATCATCCCACGATATCATTGGTCTTCTTTGAAAACAGAGAACAAACAACAACATTTAATGTGAATCATAATAAAAACTTAATACCAGAACCTCCTGGCTAATACTATATTGCAAATTGTTTAGCAAGAGGCAAAGGAGCTAAAAATAAAAACCATGATTTCCCCAAAGGTTCTTTCCTACCACTGACATGGGAAAGCCCAAAGCATCGTCCAGATTTTGGAAGCTACAGGACAGAAGCAATTGAATGAATATATATTAAGTCAATTCATAACATGGTATAAGCATGTCTTCAATATCCAAATAAAGGCTTCTGAGTTTGTTAAGCTGCTGGGCCAGCTGATGATCTACTTCTTAGACAGGATAAGTTTGCAGTGAATAAAATGATGAATTTGAAATCTGGACAACTCAGGTCAAAATCTTACCTCAGACTCAGCTCAAGGACTACCTTCTACGTGAACTCTTCCCTGGTGCTATCCCTTAATAATACTATTTATTTGACATGTATTTTATATTTATATTTAGCATGTTATTTCCCTCTCCCAGTGCAATGTAAATTTCTTAAGTCTGAATGTGAGTTTTTTGTCTTTGTACTTTAGCATAGTGCTTAGAATGGAGAGCACATTTAATAAGGGCTTTTGGAATTGAATTGAACTCAGCTCAGATGCAGGAGAAAAGAAAATCAAAGTGAAAAAGGAGACATTTTTTCCATTTAAGAAACTGAAGTTTTAAAAGCCTCTGGTGATTTTTTAAAATGAGGACTTGATGATGCAAAGAAAGAGTGTGCCATGATGAATGGCAGTGTTTCTGTGAGTCTGGCTTTGCTAGCCTTACCTCAGGATTTCCCTGCCTTTGTGAGTTTCATTTGGACCTTTCCTTTGCTCTGTGGCTTAACTTGATTTAGTGAGACTTCAGGCCTAGCAATCACACATCACAAATAGAAACTGGGTGGAAAAATGGCAAGCTGGCTTTTTAGTGGGCAATCCTTCCTCTTGAGTTGCATAAGGAAATTAGTGAGCAGCTTCAGTGGATAATTTTACCCTAGATATTAAATCAGGCCATCTTTACACGAAGGCAAAGAGCAATTCAAGCTGGCAAGCCAGACTGGTGATAGCTGATGGAGAGCCCTGGCGATTATGAAAGGAACCTGCTGATGTGCAGTTTCTGACTTTACAGCGTCAGCATGAAATGTCTTGATTCAGGTTAAATAAACCCATCCTGTTTCCCAGGCTCTCTTTGTATCTGGCTCCTAAGAAATACACATATTTAGGGTACTAAGTGCAGAGGATGGATGTTACTATTCTGTTCTGCACTTTCCAGGTTTTAAGTATTATGATAGAGTAATATCATTTACGTATGAGCAACGTGAGACAGTGTGGTACAGTGGAAGAGTATTGATTTTATAGTTAGGTAATCTGGGTTCAAATCCCACTTCTGAGCTAATTATCTTAAATGTCCTTGTGCAACTTCTCAGTTTTTAAAGGGGATTGAACTAGAAGACCTCTCCAATTGTAGATAATAATACAGTTATCCCTTCCTCATTGCTACTTGTGGTTTTGATATATTGTAGGTTGCTGTAAGAAATTAAATGGTCATTTTTTTGAGAATTTTGCAGAAGCTATAGATGACATGTGAAGGTTAGTAAATGATACAGAGCCAAATATTTAACCCAAATTTTACAATAAGGTGCTATGAACACCCTCTAGAAGAAAAAGAAAAAAAATCAGACTTCTCTGGTGTGAAGGGAAGGTCAAAAATTTCATGTGGATTTTCCAGATCATGGAATGCGTATCCCTAACCCTTGCAGTGTGGAAGGGATTGTTGTAATAGCTAAACCAGCATTTATACAGCTAGCTTTAAGATTTGCAAAATGGTTTACAGAAAATACTTTAGTTGAGTCTTATGACAACCCTGAGAGGTAGGTGCTATTATTATCCTCATTTTACAGATGACAGAAATTAAATGATTGCTGAGGCTCACACAGCAAGTTAAGTGTCTGAGGCAGGATTTGAATTCAGGTCTTGGTGATATCAAGTCCCGCACTTTCTCAATGTACCACCTATCTGCCTGGGTAGCACATACTATGAACTGTGAAATCTGCCTGTGATGGTTTTGTTGCTCTTGCTGTTGTTTTGAGAGAATTAGGGTTAAGTGGCTTGCCCAGGATCACAGAGCTAGTAAGTACTGAGTGTTTGAGGATGCATTTGAATTTGAACTCAGGTCCTTCTCATTCCAGGGTCAGTGCTCTATCCATTGGGCCATTTAGCTGCCCCTTGTGATGTGTTTTTTTTTTTATGCATGTTTTTAAAAAATGGTATAGAACTGAAATTTCATAGAATTAAGGAATGCTTAGTGAGTAAACTCCATTAATACGGATAGGCAACGGCTCTCTGATTTATAGTCTTATATTGTTTTTTAGGGAAAATGAGAAGTTAAGAAATTTGCTGGAGTTATGGAGCCAGAAGATGTTAAAGTCAGGGCTTGAAGTCAGGTCTTCTTGACGGTGAAAGCAACTTTTTATTCACCTTGCTAGATTGCTTTTTAGGGGTATACTTTGTAAATAACAGAACAGAAACATTGGGTTTATTATGTTTTCAACTAAGATGTCTTACTGAATCTGGTCAATCATAGCATTGAGGAAAAGTAGCACCTTGGACCTTATAGCCATCTGAAATGAAGGCTGTGGGATCCTTCTCCCCAAGAGGACAGGATGAAGCAATTTTTAAAGCAATTCTGCCTGGAAATAGGGGAGAGGTAAAGTAGACCTCCTTGGATACTAACTTAAAGTTTTATTGTTGTCAGAGATAAGCTTTTAATAATCACATGTTTATGAGTTTCTTTGGTTCCTATGTATTGTTGATATATCTATATATCTATATCTATGTCTATATCTATATCTATATAGCTATGAATGGTTTGCCTGGGAATGAAGTACAGTAGAAACCATATGCTAGAGAGAGAGAAAAAAAATCCAGGCACAGACTTTAGCTAATCCTACTAATTTCTACAATGGCATCTGTGCAGCGTTCCAGATTCAGCCTCCTGTGATAGTCAGTGACTGAAAGCAGTAGGCTCTGTGAAACCTTGCTCAGTTAACAGCTTTGCAAGGGAGTCTCTCTCTCTCTCTCTCTCTCTCTCTCTCTCTCTCTCTCTCTCTCTCTCTGTCTCTGTCTCTGTCTCTGTCTCTGTCTCTGTCTTTCTCACTCTCTCTCTTGCTCTTGCTCTCTCTCTTGCACTCTCTCTTCCTTCTCTCTTTCTTTATCTTCTCTCCTCCTCCTCATTGTCCTCTTTCTCTCCCTCCCTCCTTCCTTCCTTCCTAGCTTCCTTCCTTCCTTCCTTCCTTCCATCATTCTTCTTTTGTCTTTCTTACTTTCATTATTTCGAAATCAATCCCTCCTCCCACCAAAAAAGAAATTGTCATTGAGTTTACCTATTTCCTAAGTCACTTAGTATTCCTCTACTTTGAAATAAATTTTTACTCCTGGTGTCCAAACCTGATTTTTTAAGAGCAAAAATGGAGTTTTTCTGAATGTTATTAAAAAAAAAAGACCAGGCCAGTGCCAATGATTTTTTTTTTTCACTTTGGTGAAACGCATGTGTTTGTATGTACTGTCACATATAACTCAAAAATATGCTAGAAAGTTAATTAAGAAAACTGCCTGGTCTTAATAGCTAACAGTTATGCTCTTCTTTATTCTTCTATATCAGATTAAGGACCAGTGGCAATCAGGGTCTTTGCTAAATTGCAAATTAAATGTCCAGAGTAAATTCAATAAGCAGTATAATTTAGTTATAAATGGAGAGATTTCTGTGTCTTATTCAATGAGAATCAGGAAATCATTTTCACATTGTTCTCTTAAGGTCCTCTTCTCAGATGTTTTTCTCTCTGTTGCCTTTATGTCTTTGCATTGGTGGTCCCTTTCTGTCTTTGTAATTGTGGCTCCGGGTTCCCATGTTCTGAATTCATGTAGAATAGCTCTGAGCTTGGGTGGAGTGGCCCTTTAAGCTTAATCTGTCTTTAATTTATGTCCCTTTTGAGAGTTTACTCTAAGAAATCTGAGTTGATATTTTGTATTCGGGATTTCACAGATGTGGGTGATGAAGTCATCAACTCTCATACAAGTGTTCAAAACAACAAGTACATTATTTGGCATGAAGCAACAATTTTTTTGATTTCACAAAGAATGCAAGGATTCTTATAATCAATAAAAAATGCAAAAACACATGAAGAACTACAAACAGTTCATAAACACTTAATATAATTCCCTTTCCTCTCTCAAGTATCTACCTTTTCCACAAGATCTTAAAGCTTTACAGACTCAACAACTTTTCATTATTTGAAATTTCCCCAGAAAGGAACAAAACTTGGGGGTAGCACCCCACCATTCTGGAGAGTCCTTTTACTACACAGAGGCTCCCTAAGGGCTTGAACTTCAACACAAAGAAACACATTTGGAAGCCTTAGGCAGCAACCCCATTCCAATTTGAGCCATATTATCTGAATAACTGCTTGTAACATTGGAATACCAAACCCTGGTCCCTGGTACCTCCCCATCATGTTTTTTTTTTTTTTTTTAATCCTATCTCACTGTTGTGTCTAGCAGTTGGAGTAATAAATACCATCCCTTTCTGTTTCAGAAAAACATGCTGCTCAAGGAATTGCCTTTATCTGGATACAAGGTTGGAAGCCTGAACACTTAAACTTGGGTTACTTTTGAAGCAATCATTAAGGTTGGCACTGCCTAAGAAATATCTATTTTCTGACTAAAAGGTTAGATTTTAGAAGCATACTGTTTAGAAAGTCACTTAATCTCTATCTGCCTCAGTTTCCTCAACTGTAAAATGGAAATAATTTTCTGGATCAAATGAGATAATATTTGAAAAATGCATAGCAGAATTTCTGGCATATAATAAATAATAAATCCTTGCTCTTCCCTCTAGCCCACTTTTTTTCTACATTGGAATCAGGGTAAAGAGTCTCCCAACCCATATGCTTTATTTTTAGGATCTCTTAAAAAGAGAGAAAAGAAAACCTAAGTCTAAATGCTTCTTTTGGAAGTCAGGATAGACAAAGAGAAGCTCCTCCCAAAATCTGTCCTACCAAAAATCTGAAGCAGTGAATTCATCTTAAAGGCAATCTGCGCTAGTGAAATCCATTGCCTAGGAAATGCCAAGGAGATGGATCCAATCCAACCAGTTCACATTTTGGGAGTAGCCCCAGTTACTAAGATTAAATCAGATAATTGGTCCTCTCAACAAAGCTGGGAATGGGCAAATCCATGATTTCTAGGGAGATTCAGTTCTCAAGATTCAGACTTCAAAGTCCTATAAATTTTTAAGGCTGATTAGGGATTTCTCTCCATTTTGATCAGCTTTTCTACTCATACAATGCTTTTCTTTACTTCTGCATTCTGAAATCTGTAGTTTCCTTCAAGGCTCATCTTAAGGGCTACCTTCTACAAAGTCTTTTCCTAATATAACCCATGGGTTAATGTTCTCTCCCTAACGCTTAGCTTAATGAATCAAATTGAATTTTCCTCACAATAATAAACTACTTCAAATTAGTAGGAAAATTGTTAAATTAATATAAAGGAAATATTGCCATCTATTCTAGTCAATAACTTTTGTGGGTACAGGCCACTTCCTCATTGGTTAGAAAGATTAATAATTATTTTGGACTTCTTTGTCAATGGGTCAATTTCTTTTAGAATCATAATTTCCATTTTTAGAGCTTGTGGTGGTTCTTTCTTTTCTTTTTTTTTTGCCGTTTTTGCTGAGGCAATTGGGGTTAAGTAACTTGCCCAAGGTCATACAGCTAGGGAACGTTATCAGATTTGAACTCAGGTCCTCCTGACTTCAGGGCTAGTGCTCTATCCACTGCACCACCTAGCTGCCCCTTGGGGTGGTTCTTTCAAAGGTAGTTTCAAAGGTGTTTCAAAGTTTCTTTTCAAAGTTAGACCCTGGTCCTTGATCATGGCTTGTCTACCTGCGATCATGGCTGGTCTGTCTCTGTTCATGGCTCATCTATTCTTTTTCTTTTTTCTTTTTTTTTTAAATGTTATTTTCCAAATACATGCAAAGATAGCTTTCAACATCCATCTTTGCAAAAATTTGTGTTCCAGATTTTTTTCCCTCTTCTCCCTCCCCCAACTTCCCTAAGACATAAGTTAAATGTGCAATTCTTCTAAACATATTTCCTTATCTGCCATGCTGAGCAAAACAAAACAAAACAAAAAATCAGATCAAAAGGGAAAAAGCACAAGAAAAGGAAAAAAAAATCCCAAGCAAATAAACAACAAAAACAACAATAAAAGGTGAAAATCCTATGCTTTGATCTGCATCCAAAGTGTGTATGCACTTTCCATAACAAGTCTATTGGAATTGCCTTGAATCACCTCATTGTTGAAAATAGCCAAGTCCACCACAGTTGATCATCACATAATCTCACTATGTACAATATTCTCTTGGTTGTGCTTACTTCACTTATTATCAGTTCATGTAAGTCTTTCTAGGCTTTTCTGAAATCAACCTGCTCATCATTTCTTATATTAATAATTCTTAATAATAATATATGCATGCATATTTAACAAACACATAATAATAATTCTTGTTATAATAAGAAATATAATTTCTTATATCAATAATATTCCATCTCATTCATATACCATAACTTATTCAACCATTCCCTAAATGATGGGCATCCACTCAATTTCCAGTTCCTTGCCACTACAAAAAGATCTGCTACAAACCTTTTCCTCATATGTGAATTCTTTTCCCTCTTCTATGATCTCTTTGGAATATAGACCCAATAGTAGCACTGTTGGATGAAAGGGTATGCACAATTTGATAGTCTTTTGAGCATAGTTACAAATTGTTCTCCATATTGGCTGGGTCAATTCACAACTCCATCAATACATTAGTGTCCCAGTTTTCCCACATTCCCTCCAATATTCATCATTATCTTTTCCTGTCATCTTAGCCAATCTGAGAGGTATGAAGTCCTTCTTCAGAGTTGTCTTACTTTGCATTTCTCTAATCAATAGCAATTTAGAGCATTTTTTCACATGACTATAAATGGCTTTAATTTCATCATCTGAAAATTGTTTATATCCTTTAACCACTTATTAATTGGGAAAGGCTTCTATTTTTCTAAATTTGAGTCAATTCTTTATATATTTTAGAAATGAGGCTTTAATTAGAAACACTGGATGTAAAATTCCCTCTCCTCCTGATTCTGCTTCTCTTCTAATCTTGACTGTATTGGTATGATAGGTTTGTGTGTGTGTGTGTGTGTGTGTGTGTGTGTGTGTGTGTGTGTGTGTTTGTCAAACCTTTGGACTATTATAAAACCAATTGGAAGAAAATTCTAGTCTCAGTTCTGATATTAACTTTCTGAGTAATCTGGGATAGGGGGCCATTAGGTGTATGACCCTGGGCAGTGTTTGCCTCAATTTCCACATATGTAAAATGATCTGGAGAAGGAAATTATAAACCACTTCATTATTTTTGCCAAAAAAAAAAAAACCTCTAAATGGAGATCACAAAGAATTGACATGACTGAACCACAACAATGCTTTTTTAAAAAAATTACAACTGTTTATTTTCAAAACATATGCATAGATACTTTTCAACATTTATTTACCCTTGCAAAAACTTGTGTTCCAAATTTTTTTCCTTCCCTTCCCCCACCCACTCCCCTAGACAGCAGGTAATCCAATATTGAACAATAACAATCTTGAACAAATTGTTTTATTCTTTTGGGACTCAGTTTCCTTATCTATGTGTGGTACCTTTAAACAGTACCTTTAGTTGTGTAGAACATGTTTGTATTTTTGGTCTATGTATTATTATGTATTATTACTTATAAAACTCCATTTTATCTCTGAATCTGTCAGGCATAGTTAAATACATAATGCTATAGTAAGGTGAAAGGATTTTTTTTTTCCTCCTTGCCTCCCAATAGCTAGTTGATGTAATCATAGAAAGTAAGAGGCAGATAACAGAGGTAATTATGTATTAATATGTTAATGAAGTTTAAAGACATGTTAATACCCTATTATCTTTTTATAAAATAGGAAAACATTTCCCTTATTGAATTGGAAGGGGAGCTTGGGATTGGCTAGCAGAAAACTGGCCATAGCCCTGGGGAGACTTAAATAGCTCAGCTTTCCAGTCCTGGTGTAAGTCTTTACAATTCAAGAGATGTAGTCATTTGAGGCAAGAGCTGCTTTGTGGAAGGTGACTTGTACTTCTACCTTGTACAGCAGAATGGTAAAAGTAGATTTTTTTTTTTTCCTATCCCTCCCTATCATTCATGGATTTTTTTCAGTGGAGCCATCAAGGAGTAGATACATTTTCTGTCTGGCCACAGGCACATAGATGCAGTTAAGATTTAAGGTATTAAATAGGTTCAAAGAACATGACCCTTGACATGAGAGAAGAGATTCAGTCATGGATTTGAAACAAAATTAATTGACAATTGAAAGGTGACTTACATCTATATTTGGGATGGAAGAACAGCATGAGAATTCTAAAAGAGAGAGGGCATTGAGATCCTACAGAAAAGAAAATGTGGCTTTGCCATATCAGGGATTCCCTTATAAGTGGGCTTTACTACAAGCATACTTAAAGTTTGTTGTTTGTGAATTTGGGAAGAATCCATCTCAAGTTTAGGGTGATGGTGGGAATGCTTTGTATTCTTACATTTTAATAATGCTTTGGCTTTAAGCTAATAATATCTACTGACTTATCAATAAAAATAAGCTCACTGGTAGGGGCTCATAAACTGTAGTTTTTGGTTTTTAAAAATTTAATTAATTAATTTTTAATACACATTGCTTTATGAATCATGCAGGGAGAGAAAAATAAGAACCAAAGAGAAAAACCATGGGAGAGAGCAAAACCTCAAAAAAACAAAAACAGAAACAGAAAAAAGAAGTAAACAGAGCATGTGTTGATTTACATTGAGTATCCATATTTTTTTTTTTCCTGGAAGCAGATGGCATTTCCTGTCCAAGATTTGTTGGGATTGTCTTGGATCACTGAAGCACTGAGAAGAACTAAGCCTTTTATAGTTGATCATCACACATTCTTGTTGTTATTGTGTATGTCTTCCTGGTTCTGCTTGTTTGGCTCAGCATCAGTTCATGTAAATCTTTTCAGGCCTTTCTATAATCAGCTTGTTCATTATTTTTTATAGAACAATAACATTCCATTGCCTTCATATCCCACAATTTGTTCAGCCATTCCACAACTGATGGGTATCAACATGTTTTTCAAATCTTTGCTACCACAAAAAGATCTGGTACAAACATTTTAGCACATGTGGGTTCTTTTCCCTCCTTTATGATTTCCTTGGGATACAGACCCAGTAATGACACTGCTGGATCTGCCCTTTGGGCAGAGTTCCAGATTGCTCTCCAGAATGACTGAATCATTTCATAACTCTACCAACAATGTATTGGTCCCTGTTTTCCCACATTTCTTCCAATATTTATCATTTCCTGTCAACTTAGCCAATCTGAGAGGTGTGAAGTGATACCTCAGAATTATTTTAATTGGTATTTCTCTAGTCAATAATGATTTAGAGCATTTTTTTCATATAAGTGTAGATGGCTTTCATTTCATCATCTGAAAATTGTCTTTTCATATCCTTTTGTCCTTCCAGATGAATTTTGTTATTATTTTTTCTAGTTCTGTAAAATAATTTTTGGCAGTTTGAGTGTTATGGCACTGAACAAGTAGACCAAATCAGGTAGATTTGCTATTTATTAGCTCTGCCTACCCATGGGCAATTGGTATTTTTCCAATTGTTTAGATCTGACTTTATTTGTGTAAGAAGTGTTTTGTAAACAGTAGTTTTTGGAATGAGGACTCACAAACTACAGTCTTGAATTTGAGGGTAGTAGTTATCTTTTAGTGTATACAATCTGCAAGTGTGCTGACTTGTTGAGAACATTGGTGCTCCTTATCCCAAGAGAGGTATTACAATAGCAATGTAAAACACAGACACAAACACACACACACAATTACAACTCAACCTAACCCTAAAACTTTTTATAAAAACTGAAGTAGAAAAATAACTATTAAAATGATTAGTTAGGTACTCCCTTGTCATTTCTAAAATTTCTCCTTCTATTACATGGCAGAAACATCATAAAAATCACTTGTTTACAAGTGTCAAAAACCATTGTTTGGAGCAGGCTGCTTCTTGGTTTCTTGGTGCAGTAATAACCAAGTAAAAATTGTAAGAAGCAATGTCTTCTTGGAGAAACATTGATAAAGGGATCCCAGATTCTCCATAAAACTGCAAAGAATCACTGAAATTTCAAGTAGGTCTTCAGAATGATGCTTCCCCCATAATTATCAATAATCCGAAGAGATTCCAGAGCTCAAGACACAATCTCCATTTCCTCTCTCTGCCCTATTTCTATCATTTAATTTAATAAATATCAATAAAAATAATGAGCCCATGCCCAGTCTCACAAAAGAGCCACAAGTGCACAAGTATTTCCATCCAATCAATTTTGACAGAGATAGTATCATTCCCTACTATACTTTGCACAGGCTCATGCAGAATGAAGTTCTTCTTACCTATATTAAGTGAGAGTTCTGAACTAGATGGACTCTGAAATCCTTTTCAGCAGTATCATTTTATGATTCTTTGATCTCATCCTTGCATAAATCCAAATCTCATTTCATTTATCACATTTCCCATTCTCTCCAAATTTTAGGGCAGATAAATTTAAATGTTTTATATGTTTTATAGTCTTATGTTTAATCATTAATGAATTCATCTAACATTCAGTCTAGAATGTTTGTGAGAGGGGAATAATGTTATAAAGAAAATTCTAAACTGAGAGTTTTGTCTTATTTTAGTAAAAGAAATAATTATTAATATAGATAGGTCTATGAAATGCTGAGTTAGGAGTTGGGTAGAAGTAGATGGATGATAAATCCATTGTTAATTGTATAATATCTTGGTTCATTTCAATACTTTTAAAGATCCACAGTTTCAGTGGTGCACTCATTTTCTCTGCATTCTCTGTTTCTTAATAGTGAATAGCTTTATGAATTGTCCTAGTGTGGTAGAAGAATTAGCCTTAGGATTTGACATATGCAGGTTAGGCTAGTTTTTCCTTAAAAGGCACTGAAACTGTCCTGGAGATTTAATTGACTCAGGGGACTAAGGCTCAGACTGCTGATTTGGTTTGTTCATCTGACTACAAAGTCCTATGGAGTTCCTGCTGGCCCTTAATGCCAGACCAGCATGAGCAACACAAAGACAGGAATATTCTACTCAGCTGAATCAACCTGGCTCTTGGAATAACTTTCCCCTGTCATGGTCCTTAATCACCTTCTTAGCTGTTAGATTTCTTAAAAGTGTTTAATTTCATTCAACATCAAATCTGAACTACCAGTAGATCAATTTGAGTCAAACCTGGCCTGTTACACCTGGCTGGAAAAATTTTAAAAAGTCTCCTGGTACCTGATCTCTTCTCATTGAGCCAGTCAGATCTCCTGAAGACAGGTGCATAATCTCACTCAGATTATTCTAAAAATCTTTCTAGTTGGGGAGGCTCTGTCAGAGCTCAGGCTCCTTTAGCATCATCTCTTATTTAGGATGAGTAGAACTCTAGTGGAGGGAATATTGTTATCTATATAAGACCAACTTAACATAATCATCCAGACTGCTTTGAAAGGGAAAAAAGGAAGGGGAAAAGTTACACAAATTGGCATCCTAGTAGGGTTGTTTGTGAAAGTGGGGAAGAAGATGGAGGGTGAGAGTGTGTAAAGGATCCCCAGAATTTAAGGCATTTTATCAAATGAGATAATAAGCTGTAAAGCACAGGGCCTGATACAATTGCTATGCAAATATTGGTGATTATTCTTATTTGTCTTATTCTTATTATGGTTTGGGGAGTGGAGCTGGCAGAGGTAGTTAGGAATATAGGGGCTTCTGATACCTCTCTGAATCACTGTCTAGCTAGAACAAGAGTAGGTCAGGGGTGCAAAGAACAGAGCTCTAAGGCTTTGGGACAAATAATTACTCCAATTTGAAACACTATAGGGATGTTTTCGATTTCATCGCCCACTACCTCAAGTCCCTCCTTGCAAAGAGGTGAACCTAGTAAGCTTATGATGGTAATCTCACGCCAGCTTTTTATTTATTACATATAGACAGCAGCTTTGTCTCCCTCTGGCAATTTGGGCTGCATTTTATCATCTAGGTAGCTAAACCAGATTGGAGCTTTCACAGACAGGATTTTCCACAGCTTTAAAAATCAGACAGAAGCTTTGGTGATAGCAGGAACTGTAACTTAGCTAGAAAGTAGAAAAATATTAAAAAAGTACTAAATGTCCTCTATAAAGAACAAAACCAGAGAACAGAGAATAATGGTCTTGGAAGTGATACCCAGGAGAAAGAGTCATAACAAAATCCAACCCAGAATTATATTAGAAGTTTATAGAGCAAAAGAGCTTGTTCAGACTGTGAGGTTTATCCAGACCTTATAAATTAATGAGAACCTGAACTCTGTGCCAAATGAAATGCTGATTCAGTGAAGCTGCAATTCCCATCTTTTTATCAGTCTTAGAATGTGGTTGTTTCTCAAAATGTCAAAACCTTTGAAAATGTTCACTTACCTTCCTGTGGTCATTGACTCCCTTTACTCCCCCCCTTTGTCCTACTTACATTTATTTCTTCATTCTTCAAAGGGTTTGACTGAAAGTGAATGGTAAACCTAAATTTAAAAAACCCTATAGAACATTGGCCCTGGCCTACCTTAGAGATCATTTAGGATCACAGGTGCATAGATTTAGAGTTAGAATTAATCTACTCCAACCCACTCATTCTAGAGAGGAGAAAACAGTTTTAGACATGTGAAGAATTTTGCCCAAGGGCACATAGGTAGGAAATAATATAGCTAAGATTGCAGCCTGGATTTATTGCTTCTAAATCCTATGCTCTGTCCACAATATCAAGTTCTAGGTGCCAATTTGCTTCCTCATTTATTGCCTTATGACTAAGAACTGTTTTTAGTGACAATGAGATTTAATGAAGTAAAAAATTAATGAACTTTACCAAGAAGGGTGGTTGGCAAGAAATAGATGTTGGTTAAATGCTTTGTCATTCTCTCTCATTGTGTTTTGAAAATGACTATGTTGGGGAACTAATTCATTAAAAAAGATTCAGTTTTCTAAAAGTCTTGGTACAGTTTTAAAGCTTCAATTTTTGAATATTCTGTATATTTATGTATCTATTATATACAAAACTACTTGCTAGGAACTGTGAGGAATACAGAGATAAAAGAGAACTTCTTGCCCTTAGGGAAAGTATAATCTAGAAAGAGGAATAGAATATGCATATAAAAAAGCTAAAAAACAGGATATCATGTCCCAAAGTTTATACACACACACACACATATATGTATATATACAAAGAGAGAGAGAAGAGAATGTGTGTGAGAGAGTGTGTGTGTGTGAGATTATTTCTGGATGGCATTTCTTAGAAAGAAGTCATTTAAGTGTCACGTTCGAGGATGAACATGGCATTTCATTATCAGAAAAAAGATCAGGAAGTTTTAGTGGATTGCAAGCTCAACAAAGTGATATAGCTGTTTTTTTGCTGTTGTTCATCCTTCATTTTCAAAGAGGAACAATGACACCATAGGGTGCTTTCTTGGCTTGTGCAGGAATTGGATTTAAGTGAAGTAGAGTTGTACAAAGTCTTCAGCCTAACTTTTTCTTCTTAAGTCACTGAAGTTCAGTGGCAAGAGAAAAGTACAGACTACTGGAGAAAGCCCAGGATGCAATGGGTGATGTTGGTATCTTCAATGTCTGATCAAGCTCTCAGTGCAAAAAGTTGCTGAGAAAACTGGAAAGCAGTTTTGCAGAACCTAGATTAACATCTCACAGCATACACCAGATAAGGTCAAAATGGGTATATAATTTAGACATAAAAGATGATATCTTGAATAAATTAGGGGAACATGGAAAACTTTATATGCCCATAGGCAAGGGAAGAATTTATGATCAAACAAAAATAGAGAATAACATAAAATGATATAAAATGAATAATTTTGATTATGTTAAATTAAAAAAGAATTTGCACAGACAAAACCTTATGGAGATTTTTTTCAAGATTAGAAGGAAAGTAAAATCCAGGGGGGAAAATTACAGCAAATTTCACTCATAAAAGTCTAATTTCTCAAATATATGGAGAACTGAGTCAAATTTATAAGAATATGAGTCATTCCCTAGCTGATAAATGGTCAAAGAATATGGCCAGGCAGTTTTCAGAAAAAGAAATAAAAAATGTGCATAGTCATATGAAAAAAGTTCTAAATCATTATTGATTAGAGAAATGCAAAATAAAACAACTCTGAAGTGTCACCTTACACCTATCGGATTTGTTAATATGACAGAAAAGGAAAATACAAAAGGTAAAAGGAATGTGGGAAAAAAATTGGGTCACTAATCCACTGTTGGAATTTCAAACTGATCCAACAATTCTGGAGAGCAATTTTGAACTATGACCCAAATGCTATCAAATTGTGCATTCTTTTTGATCCAGAAATATTACTACTAGGTGTGCAATCTCAAAGAGATCAAAGAAAAAAGAAACTGACCAATTTGTACAAAAATATTTATAGCAGCTGTTTTTATAGTGGCAAAGAATCAGAAATTTAAGGATTGCCCATCAACCGAGGAATGGCTGAACAAGTTGTGATATATGATTGTGATGGAATGCAATTGTACCATAAGAAATAGTGAATAGGGTATTTTTGGAAAAACCTGGGAAGACTTATATGAACTGATGTAAAATGAAGTGAGCAGAACTAGAATATTGTACATAATAGAAACAAGATTGTATGATGATCAACTGTGAATGCCTTAGCTATTCTCAGCAATAAACACCTCTTAGCTGTGTGACTCTTGGCAAGTCACTTAACCCTGTTTTCCTCAATTCCTCATCTATAAAATGAGCTGGAGAAGGAAATGGCTAAGTATTCCAGTATCTTTGCTAAGAAAAGTCCAAATGGGACCATGAAGAATCAGATACAACCGAAAAAATGACAAAAAGCAGAAGGGATAACTCACTTGATGGAAGGCAGGGAGAGAACAAGAATGTTATCAAATTTATTAAACAGTAAGAATATTATTAAATAAAATAAGAAATACTAAATTAAAAGTATTTATAAACTATATGCTTATGTGTATCCTTTATAAATATTATTTAGTTTGATCCTCACAACAACCCTGTGAGGTAGGTGCTGTTATCCCAATTTTATGGTTGAGGAAACTGAGGCAGAAGTTAAGTCACACAGCTAATAAGCATCTGGATTTGATCTGAGGCAGGATTTGAATTCATCTTCCTGACTCTAGGCCCAGCACTCTCTTTAACAATGGAATTAAATCTCCACAATGTCTTGAATTCATCCCCCTCTTCTCCATTTATCATTCATTCAACTTCATTACCTTCATCCAACAAGTGTGTATTTATTTAGTAGATATGTAGAGCAGGGGCATTGCATATGGGGGTACATACAGGTGGGGCAGGCATGCCTCCTATTCCTGCATCTGACCCCTGCAGGCTACATATTTGGAAAACCACAAATTAAGCTGATCTATTTTGTGTTTAATTTTTATTTATCTTGTTAGACAGTTCTCAACATTTTAATTTGGTTTAAGTAGCACTTTGGAGTTTTGCTGCAAGATTGACACTGTGATAGTATATGAGGAAGATTAAGCAACAAAACAAAACACTAATTTAGATAAGACATAGTCTTTTGCTCCCTGGAGTTTATAGGTGGGAACAAGAGCCAAGCACAACTAATCACAATATATAATTTTATAGGTGTTACTCATGTTTATTTCTTAGTTTTCTTTGGTTGTATTTTTCATTTGGTTGAGGAAATCCTCTGATGGGTAACAGGTTTTCTCTGTGAACTCCCCTTCTTAACCCTTAAGTGCTCTAAACTCTGTCTGCTGCTATTTCTGGGGCTATCTACCTGCAAATTTCTTTTCAGGTAACTTAAGAACCATGTGTGTCTGGTCAATTTCACTTTATACAAACCCCCACTCTTGTTCTCTCTACTCTTTATAAAGTTCAAAAGTCCTGATGTATGAAATAGCCAGGAATCAATCAACTGTATTTAATCTCGTGGCAATTCACACCTTAACAAATAGTTAACTTTGTACTAAGATGTTCTCTATAATTAATGAGATATACTAATACTTTAGTGAAGTTCTAAATTTTTAAGTTACTATCTTATAATAGAAGACATAATCAATGCCCCAAAAATTCTACTTACCAAGAGACAATGAAAGATTTTTAACTTGTGCTGTGAGATACCATCAATGACAGAACAACAAAGTCCCCTTCATTGATTAAAACAGACCAAAATGGACATAGTAAATGTAGTAGTAAGTGGTATGTGAGATCTAAGAACACAAGCATCAGTAAAATGAAATTTGAGCACCATCCCTGAAGTCAGGAAGACCTGAGTTCAAATCTGGTCGCAGACACTTAACATTCCCTAGCTGTGTGACCCTGGGCAAGTCACTTAACCTCAATTGCCTCAGCAAAAAGCAAAAAAAAATGAAATTTGAGTTGAATTACTTAACTTTTCACAGTCCCAGTTTCATCATTTATAAAAATGAGGATAATGATACTGCCATCACATAGGGTTGTTATGAAAAAAATACTTTACAAAATTTGGAGAACTTTAAAATTTGAGTTATTATGAATGTTTGTGGAATTGAACTGAGGGGGATTAAGGAAGCTGTGGTCAGAGAGGGGAAACCAGGCTTTCTTTTTAATATAAACATCAGCAGTTTCTAAGAATAACCTCCATATGTGTTAGTAACATTTCTGGAAAATCTAATTCTGGTGGTTTCTGCAAAACACTAATCTTGTCCTTCATTCTGCATTCTTCCCACAATTTTTTTTTCTGTCCTGTTCCTCCTCTTTCCTGACTTTGGAATACCCTTACTAATGCAATAGTTATGATGTTCCTGCCAACAGTTTACAATGCTACTGTGAATGGACATGGAAGAAGGTGAATGGCTGAAGCTCCCTAGGAGGGAGAAGATTGTCAGGGATGCATAAATTAAGTCTCAGAGAAGTCTCCTGTGGCAGTTCAGATGGCTAATAGCCAGTTCACTACCTCTATTGTTACTCTCAAATAAGCACATGCTTCTTCCTCTGGAAGCTCAAGGAAGTAATTCATGTACAAGATATCTCAGCACAAATTAAATTAAGACAGGCCTTATTTATCCTCCTAACATCTAAGGTAATTTTCTAGCTTTTTAGACCAGAAGACATGTTATTCCTATATTTGAGTTACCTCATGGGAATGACTTTTTGTTTCATTTGGAAAAAAAAGTTCCATATAGGTTTGATTACAATATAAACTAAGGGTTTTTCAGATTGAGATGCATTCACCAAGATTTTTCTGGGACTTTTGAAAGTCTCTCAAAAAGACACTCTGAGTTACATAATCAATAAGATAGTAGACTAAATACTTTTCCTTACTCTCTATTAACTTTTAAAATTACCCTTAAAGATATATAAATACAAATATATGTATATACATATACATATATATATACACATACACACACACATATATGTTCTACATCTGGCACATATAGAACAATTGAAGTTGGATCCAGAGGATAGACAAAAAGAAAATCCTGGTAAGGTAAAAATCCTTATGGCAATTTTTTTTTTCTTTTTGCTGAGGCAATTTAGGTTAAGTGACTTGCCCAGGGTCACACAGCTAGGGAATGTTAATGTATGAGACCAGATCTGAACTCAGGTCTTCCTGACTTCAGATTTATGGTAATTTTTAAAGCACTAATTCAATATCCCTCCCCCATCAGTCTTCACATAGGGAGAAGATCCCAAAATTGATATAAACCAAGCAAGCTTGAGACTAACATAGGAATTTCTTCCTCCTATAGATTTTTTAGCACATCTCAATTCCAACTCTTCCCCCACAGCAAATGGCAAGCACTAATTCTGCCCCAAAATATGAGAATTGCTTCTGTATAAGGTACAACTAGGTTGCTTGTCAGCAAAGCTACAGATACTCTGGAACATCCTTAGTACCTTCCTCCAACTTCGAAAAAAGTAACAGATACTTAATTAAGCTCAACCAGAGAATTAAAAGATAAGAGCCAAGGGAAGAACAGGTGGCTTGTCTGAGTAGCTATATTGGACCTGAAGGAAAGGGGACTCATATCAAAATAACCAGTACTGTACCTTCAGGACCAAAGTAAAAGAACAATTCTGGTGATATCTGAATTCTCAATCCTGAGAGCAAGCTCAAGAAACTTTGCCGTGTAGTCCATAATTGTGTAGGTGTGGCTGGATCCACTAGCAAAATGAGGAGAAATCAAAGTCAGTGACAAGAGAATATGAAGGGGGAGGGTGAGGAGGAAAGGTTGAAACACCAGCAAAAAGTCACAGCACAAGAATAGAGAATCATTAAAAATAAAAGGAACGATAAATACTAAATCCTCAGAGATTTATAAAGCTTGCTTAATAAATATTATAAGACAAAAAAGTGTACTGTCTGAAAACAAAACAAACAAAAACCTCACAACCTCAAGAACACGGAGCAACAATAAAAACATTCTGGAATGGTTTAAAAGAAAAATTGAATACACAAGTAAAGAAATTAGAAATTAATGTGTCAGAATTTATACTTTGCAATATAGTGATTAAAAAATCTCAGTTAGCATACCAGAAAATAATTATATTTATAGAGAAAAATAGAGAAATAGGTTTAGAATACAAAAATACTGAAATGAAGGAAAAGCAGAGTGCAACAGTGCTAATAGAACTAAGCTCTCTATATAAGCCAAATCATTGATGTCAAACACAAGATGCACAGAAACAGCTTATAAATCCTAAATCTCCCAAAGGAATATGAGAAGAAATAACCAACCAAAAATGAATGAAATTTCAGAATGTATAAAATAAATAATACAATAATACTGCTTGGGACTTCTGCATTCAGAAAACAAAATACCATTTGAAACAACTTACTGTTGTATTCAGAAAAATAAATGCTTCAAACTAAAACAGTAATTAAATTTAATAATTTCAATAGTGAACAATAGATTCTATTAAATAGCCAAGAGAAAGACTTTCAAATAGAGGGAAGAAGATTCAAACTGTATGATTTCCTACTCAATTAAAACCAAAGAATGAAATAGAAGAGTATATTCCAAGCAAAGTTGCTTACATCCAAAAGGACATATCCTGAAAACCTAAGCTTAATCAACACCAAAAAAAGATGAAATTTCAAAAAAGTGAGGCATCTGAGGTATTCCTGAAGATAACCAATATTTGATTTAAAAACATTCTGAAGAATAGAAAAACAGGAAAGGTAAATAAGTATAACTACAATTACCAAGGAAATAACAGGAAATGGAATAAATTATCCCATTCTTTTTAAAATTTAATATTTTATTTTCCCAATTGCATGTAAAATATTTTTTTAACATTCATTTAAAAAAATTTGAATTCTGAATCTTTCCCTCCTTTTTTTTCTTCTCCTCCTCCACCCCAATTGAGAAGGCAACCAATTTGATATATATTATGTATGTGCAGTGATGCAAAACATTTCCATATTAGTTATGTTATGAAAAATACCCTGCCCCACCCCAAAAGCAAGAAAAAAATTTAAAGGTATGCTTCAATATACATTCAGACTTCAACAACTCTTTCTTTAGAGACAAAAATTAATCCCAATCTTGGATATTATTTGTTAAAAGACTGAAAGAAAGAGAAAGACTAATTTGAGATGTTGAAAAAATAATACAGTACTCTTTGAAGCATTAAAAAGCATATTTCTGGACATAGATCATGAATTAGAAAGTAAAATTTCAGAATATACAGGAATGGAAGAAAGTCAATGAAGAGAAAAAAGCAGAAACTATTTTTAAAATATCTAACACAAAAGAGGTTGAGGAAAAGAGAGAGAGAGAGAGAGAGAGAGAGAGAGAGAGAGTGAGAGAGAGAGAGAAAGAGAGAGTAATTTGAAATTTATTGAAAAGTGGAAAAGAAGAGGAAAAAAAAACCAACTAAATTAGATAAAAGAAGGGAAAAGAAACAAATAATTAAAGGGAAATCTCCAAACTAGGGGAATGGATGATAAAGTTAAATTGAGAGAGACTAAGTTTGTGAATATAAGGTTATCTGAAAACTTTTTTTTTATCAAAGTCAAAATATTGACTTAAAAGTGGAAAAGATTTTTTAAAAGCAAACACAAAAGAAAGAAATAATAAACTTAGTTTTTAACTTCAAATGTCAATGGACTTATGGACTATGAGATTGAGATCTTTTTTGTTTGTTTGTTTTCTGAACTAATATTCTGACAGTATTTCACCATAAAAATCTTTTACTTTTTTTAAAATTTATTTTTGCTGAGGCAATTGGAGTTAAGTGACTTGCCCCAAGTTCACACAGCTAGAAAGTGTTAAGTGTCTGAGACCAAATTTGAAATTAGGTCCTCTTGACTTCAAGGCTGATGCTCTATCCACTGCACCATCTAACTGCCCCAATAAAGATCTTTTAGATTCATCTGACTGAAAAAAAAAATTACAGAATTTTACTTTTTTCCTTAAAACTATAAAATTCACAAAAATATTGGTTATGGCAGAGAGATTTTCAATTATCAGAAGAAACTTTGAAAGTGAGTAAGTAAGCATTCCCCTAAAAGACTAAACAATCCAATAAAAGAAAAAAAAAAGAATGACAGAATGAATAAACAAAGAAAACTTAAGTCTATTGCTTTCAAGAGACACATCTAAAAAACAAAGACATAAATAGAATAAAAATGAGATTCTACAACAAAATTCACTGTCCATGAAGTGACCTCTTCTTCCCCCCAAACCCCTCAAAAGTAGAACTTACAAACATGCTATCAGATGAAGGAAAACAAATCATAATCAAGGAAATTACATTATGTTTAACTGAACCAAAAATAACAGTTAAATATGTACTACATCAGTCTAATTTGATAAAAAATATTAACTGAGCTGCAAATAGACAGAAATAGCAGCATAATACTAGGAGACTTTAATGTTCCTTTTTCAGAGCTAGACAAATATGAGAAAAAGAAAAGTGTTTAGTGTTCCTTCTTTTTATTTTTTTAAAGTCAAATTAACCAGTGGTATCTATTTTATAGGGTTTTTTTCTCTATAAAACCAGCTCCTACTTTTATTTATTAGTTTAATCTCTCCCTTTGGTTTTCAGGATTTCAAATTTAAGGCTAGATGGTACAATGAATATAGCTGGCCTGAAGTCAGGAGGACCTGAGTTCAAATTTGACCTCAGACATTTAACACTTACTAGTTATGTGACCCTGAGCAAGTATCTTAACCCTAATTGCCTTAGAAAACAAAACAAAACAAAACAAGCAAAAAAAAATACCAAGACAAGTTAGTGTTTAATTAAGGACATTTAATTTGTTCTTTCTCTAGTTTCTTTTTTTAGTTGCATGCCCAGTTTTTTGATCTGTATTTTATTTTATTTATGTAAGTGTTTAAAGGTATACATTTTCCTCTAAGTATTGCTTTGGCTACATCCAATAAATTTTAATATGTTGTCTTAGCATTTTTAGCCTCTTTCATGAAATTGTTGATTGATTCTATCATTTGTTCTTTGACCTCATTCTTTAGAATTAGATAATTTTGTTTTCCATTAATTTTTAATCTATGCTTTGATGATCTTTTATAGAACATAATTTTCATTGCATTATTGTCTGAAAAGGATGCATTTAATATTTCTGCAAATTTTGTTATGAAGTTTTAATGCCTCAATATAGGGTCAATTGTGAAGATGCCACATGTAGCTTGGGAAAATGTATACTTCTTTCTGTTCTCATTCAATAATTTCTAGAGGTCTATCATATTTAAATCTTCAAATTTCTATAGACTTCTAACTTCTTTATTATTTATTTTATGATCAAACTATCTAGTTCTGGGAGGGGAAAATTGAGGTCCCATATTAATATAGTTTGACTATTTATTTCCTATTGTAACTTATTTAACTGTTCTTTAAAGAATTTGAATGCTACGCTATTTTAGGATATATGTGTAGTATTGATATTAATTAATTGTTGATGGTGCCATTTAATAAAATGTAGTTTCTTTGCTAATCTCTTTTAATTTTTCTCCCTCCCTTCATTTCCTTAGTGTTTCCCTCTATGTAAAGTTTGGCTTATTTTTTCACTGAAATGTTCCAGAACTTTGTTCTATTGTAGTTGGAATTTCTGTTGTTTCCTCTAGCTCTTCTCTATCACTCCTTTTAGATAATATCAATGCATTTGCTTCTTTTCATCTCAGTTCCAACAACCTGCAGTCTAGAAGCCTCTGCTTTCAATTTCTTTGAGCATTTCTTGTACCTTGGGGAAGAACAGAAGGATTAATGAGGAGTTTAGATACCCAAATAGTATGTATAACTTTTAATCTGAGTAATGGAGGAGTTTCCTACAAAATTATATCATTTAACCTTAATAGGACCTTCTCTCTTCAAGCTCCCAACCCCACCTATTTCTGATTCCATTCATTCTTTTCTGCTTGCCTTTTTTTTTCCCAAGGTAAATGGGGTTGAGTGACTTGCTCAGGGTCACACCTCTATTGTGTCAAGTGTCTGAGGCTGGATTTGAACTTAAGTCCTTCTGACTCCAGGGCCAGTGTGCTATACACTGTATCACTTAGCTGCTACTATTCATTCTTTCCAGTACATAAAACAGACTACTCTACATTTTCTATTTTTTTCTTTCTTTTCTTTTCAAGTAATTTCCTTGTTCCTCCCAACTTGGGAGCAACATAGCTTGGCTGGATACCAAAGAAAAGAAGCCTTATGATCACTTCTGATAATAAAAAAGTACAACAAATATTTTAATATTATGGTAGGAATAACATAACTAGTATAGGTAAGAGAAGAGAACTCTGAGATCAGTGATAATGATAGCTAATATAATAGAAGCTAATCAGTTTGTTGCAAGAAACTATGGAAAAGCCACTTCTATTAATCCTGCCAGTGGTTTGAATGGTTTTGAAGAGTCAATGGTTATACTTAGATTGGAATTTTTAAAGCCATTTTTGAATTTGACAGTAGGATTTCAAAAAACCAAAGACAACAAAAGGGAAAAAATTTTAAAAGTTGATATTTGCCATAGTGATAATGAATGGACATATCCTCTAATAATATTTTACAGAATACAAAATATTGAAGAGCTGAATTATAAATGTGGTAACTAAAGTAACACTAAAGACATTAGAAAGGAAGGTGAATTGTTTAAGAATAGTAATAACAATAGTCATCAAATACTGCTAGTACAGAATTGGCTTGAAAAAAATGACAAGACTTATGAAAAGATACTGGAAAAGTTGATTTGTACAGTAGAAAATTTGAAAGCCAAATCACTTGCTAAAAGGCAATAAAAAAGAAACATAGGATGGATTCTAAAAAACAAAAATATATCAGAAAATCTTGATATCCTTAATGAATTTGCATTTTAAAATGTGCAGAACATTATAAATATTATCTCATTTATGCCTCTGGAAGGTAGGTGCTATTTGAGGAAATTGAGCTAAATAATTTGCTTAGGGTCACACAGAAAAAGTATTTGAAGTTGAATTTGAACTCAGGTTTTCCTGATTCCAGCACGCTTATCCCCCTCCCCCCCAAAAAAAAGAGTCAAATTGGTACTGGTAAAATATCAAAATCAATCAGAAACTATACTTGAGACTCAAGAAGGAAAGAAATCAGGAGAAAGAAAACCTCCACTGGAAATAGTTGCATACAGAGTTCTCTCCATTCATAGTTGAATTAGGTATAAATACATTTATCTAGCAATATCTCTTCTCTCTTTTCTTATTCCTCACTCCCTCCATTTCTTTTGAGTTTGTGATTGTAGAGATCTGTAGAAAACTGAGATACTAATTTTTTTTTAATCTGAATTATAGCACAGCAAAATGTATGGGGCCAACTCAGAATTTGAGCAACTATAATATTCTTTTGAATATTATAGCTTTCTGGAAACAGTAAGGTTAGTGATCTAACAGGCAACACAGATAAACTCAGCGAAGTTAGTCCTTTGGTAGCTTTCTTTTCTTGAGAAGGCTACCCATTTCTTGATTCTAAAGACTCTTTCCCTCCTTCTTGAAGTTCTCAGGTGAAATCCTTTTGTTTTAATCGCCGTTTACCTAATGACCTTGGAATTGAAAGTTTAAATAATGATATGCTAGCTTGTGAGCAGGTCTTTGGGCCATCTGTCAGCTTAAAGCCATTGTGGATTCAGCTGCAAGGGCTAACACCACATGCACTGTCTCTAAGAGGCATAATGACTTAATTGTTCTGAATGTACCACAGTTTAATTGCAGAGCCAAGAACATGAATTTGACCTCATTCAGAGGGTGTGGAGGAGAAGACATGAATTCCTTTCCTCATTGTGGATGTCTTTTCCGTGGACTCCCTTCGAACCAATGTAAAGAAAAGCCAAAAAATCTATTCTCCTTATTGGGAGAAGTATCTTTTATCTAATAAAGTTATGGTGGAGATTAAAGGAGATACATTCTGAAAAAGAATGCAAGATCACTATTTATTATTATTATTATCTAATTTTAATACTCCTTAAGATCTATTCATTCATGTGGCTACTCCATCCATGCAATCATAACCCTTATATACCTCAGCAGATGATGTCCTAAGTTATTGTGCTTTCTCACTCACCCTAAAAGGAAAAATTCAATCTAATATTCAATCTTTGGGTGATTTCGTTGCTGTTCAATCATTTTAGTCTTTTCTGACACTTTGTGATCCTATTTGAGGTTTTCTTGGTAAAAATACTGTGATGGTTTGCCTTCTCCAGCTCATTTTACAGATGAGACAAAGAGGGCTAATTGATTAGTCCAGGGTCTCACTGCTAATGTATGTCTGAGGTCACATTTGAACTCAGGATAATCAACCTGACTCCAGGCCTGACACTTGATCCTTTGCACCTTCTAGCTGTCCTTTTGGGTGATTAAACTCTCTAAACTTATTCACACCAGTCCTTGGATAACAAATATACATTGCTGGACTTGTATTTGCTGGGTATATTGTGGTAAGGATTTTTATTCACAATGAGTTCAGTGTTGGACTGTATTTTGCTTTTTTTGTATCCCCAGAGCTTAGTGGAGTCCCTAGCACATTGTAGATACTTATTAAATATTTACTCTGAAATCCTTTCTGACTCTAAACTTCTGTGATTCATGAAAATGCTTTGGAGAAAGGAGATGATTTCAAGAATATGTCTAATGGAGGTAGAAAGATAGAAGGAGAATAGTTCTAGTGAAGAAGAGAGATTTATTCTACCAGAAAAGAAAGCATATGGGTGATAATACTGAGAAATTTGAAGATAGAAGAGAATACAATTTAGTAAATCAAGAAACTAAGTATTTAAGGTTCCTCCCATCCCCCATAATTATGTGTGTTGGACAGAAGATAGAGAGTTTGAAAATAGAAAAAAAAACGTTTGGAATAGTGGCTGTTGGGAATAAGATAGGGTTATGTTAAAGAATGAGCAGAAAGATCTTCAAAGCATCAAGGAATATTTTCCTTTGAATTTTTTAAAAGATTGAAAGTACTAAGTCACTAGTACTTTCTTATAATGATCCTTATTCAGTCCTTTCAAAACTTTTAATTTTTAGTTCAGATGAGGGCAGTTCTCTTTCACATGTTTCTGTTCCCTGACTTTTAAAATTTTCCCTGCTTAGAGCTACCATTGCTTTATTTTTGAATCCTGAATCTTATGATCAACTTTCTTTTCCAAGCAATAAACATTAATTACTACTATGTGAAGGGGACTTTCTTTTCCACTCTCTTACATAAATGTTGACAACTTTTCAACATTCTCATTGAGGAGATATTCACATTTCTGAAAGACTCAAAAACACATGAACTTTGATTCATATTTCAAGAGGCACTTATAAGTCATACAGAGACCTCAGTACTATGTCATTCAGTCCTCTTTGTGACAAGTAACTTTTTATTTGTGAGATGACTAGCTGGGATTAGGGACATAATCTTTGGCTAGATCACCCTTAGGTTTTGGTTATACAGGACTTTATTATGATGTTGATCCATTTTAATAACAAGATTCAAACTAATTATGTGCATATAATCTGGGGATTATTCTTAAATCTGGGAAAAAATAAATTCCTATTCTGTGAATTCTTGAAAACTTTAAATCTTAAAAGTCACCTTTGACTCTTTCCTCTTCCTTGGTCAACCCTCATTTTACAAATTCCTAAATCCTATTGAATGTGTCTTTGTTTCTCTTTCCTCTTCTCTGTTCATGTTGCCATTCTCCTAGTTCAGGTCTTTATCACCTCTCATCCAATTAATAAAACAGTCTAGTTTCTCTCTACATATTTCCCCTCTCCAGATCCACCCTTCAAGCAAAAGAACCCCTCTAAAGTACAGTTCTGACTATGTCATTTCCCTGTTCAAAATCTTTCATTAATTCTCTATTGCTTCTAGGATAAAATATAAACTCCTCAGCTTGGCATGTTAATCCCCTATAATCTGACTTAAATTTTATATTATATATATATTACATATATATAATATAAAATTTATATTATATATAGGGGAGATATATATATATATTATATATAATCCCCTTCTGCTTTTCATATATTCTGTATATACTATGTCATAGCCAATTAGGTTTAGTTTTTCTCTTCTCTGATGTTAATCTACCATTTTAGATGGCTGTGACCATCTCCTATATCTTGAATGAACTTAATCCTCATCTGACTGTCAAAATCCTTTTTTTCTTTTAAAAGTCAGATCTGGTGCTGCCTTCTGCATTTTCTCTGGTATTCTTCCATGCTTGGAAAACTCTTTCTCTTCCAAACCAACTAGACAAATAGAGACAGAGAGGAGAGAGAGAGAGAGAGAGAGAGAGACAGAGAGAGAGAGACAGAGAGACAGAGAGAGACAGAGAGACAGAGAGACAGAGAGAGACAGAGAGACAGAGAGACAGAGAGAGAGAGAGAGACAGAGAGAGAGAGAGACAGACAGAGACAGAGAGAGAGATAGAGAGACAGAGACAGAGAGACAGAGACAGAGAGAGAGACAGAGATAGAGACAGACAAAGACAGACAGACAGAGACAGAGAGAGACAGAGAGAGACAGAGAGACAGAGAGAGACAGAAAGACAGAGAGTAATAGATAGAGGTCATAACAAATAAATATACATTGTCCCTGGATTACTTTAAATCCCAAATAAAATCCCATCTTTTACAGAAAGTCTTTCCCAATACCTTTTAATTCTAATGCTTTCCCTGTGTACATATTTCCTTTGTATATTGCTTTGTATATGTTTGTTTGCATGCTATTTCCTCATTGGATTGTAAACTTCTTGATGGCAAGGAGTGTCTTTTGCACCCTAACACTTAGTGCCTAACCCATTTGATTGCTCCCAACTTTCTTTCCCTCAGATTTTCCCAGCACACCTTTTCTGTCTCTTTCCTTGTTTCCTTTCACACTTTATCTTAAACTTATCTTTATACAGTGCATACTATAAGTGTTGACAACTTCCTTAAGGGCAGATTGTTTCTCATTTCATATTTCTGTTATCAACATCTTGCTCAGCACTTTGCATCTAATCAATCCTTAATAAATATTTGTTGAACTCCCATGCTTGTTAACTTGCCATGGTCATAAACTTAGCTGACATTACAGCTTCTTTTGGAAGACTGAAATAATTTAGAAGTAATATGAAATGATAAAAGAAAAAAAAAACATTAGTTTGGGGTGTGTGTGTGCATCTAATTGAAGGATTTGATTCTTTCAGAAGAAAATAAAATACATGATAAGTTTTGAAACAGGCATATCAATACATTATCAATAGAGTCATGAATTGGTATAGATGTCCTAGAAAGAAATTTGGAATTATGTCCCTGGAAATTACTATACTCCAAAGAGATCATCTTTAGTAGATTTTTTGTAAGGACAAAGCTGGAAACTAAGGAGTGTCCATCAATTGGAGAATGGCTGAAAAAAAATGATGGTATATGGATACAATGGAACCCCATTCTGGCATAAGCAATGATGAAAGAGAAAGTTTCAGAGAAACCTAGGAAGACTTGGACGAACTAATGGAGAGTAAGTGACCAGAACAAAATTATATGATAATAACATGATATGAAAACAATGAAAATCATAAAGACAAAGGACTCCATTATAGGCTTAGGAACTCTGATTAATATGATCAATAGTCACAGTTCCAGAGGATGAGTGATAGCCGTGCTATATTTATACACACATATGTGTACATACATGTACATATGCATACATATGTGTACAAATGGTCAATGTGGTAATTTGTTTTCCTTGATGATGTATTTTTGTTATGACCTCTCTCTCTCTCTCTCTCTCTCTCTCTCTCTCTCTCTCTCTGTCTCTCTCTCTCTCTCTCTCTCTCTTTCTCTCCATTTGTGTCTCTGTCTCTCTCTGCCTCCATTTCTTTCTGTCTCTGTATCTGTCTCATTTTTTTCCTGCCAAGGAAAGAAAGCAAAGTAGGAGAGAAAGAATGCCTGATAAAAATTTTTTAAAACAAAATTAAAAAAGAATCATTAAAAAAAGAATGAAAAACTTCTCAAATAAGACATGGGAAGGAGTACTTGTAAAATGATTTCTGTCTTTGTGAGATGTTGGGAAAACCAACTTTTTTAGAATCTTCGGTTTGCAAGACAGATATACTAACCTTGCTGTTCACATGCCAATGATAAGAATTATAGTTCTTATATCCTACTGATGTTAGAATATTATTTCAGACTCTTGCTGTCAGATGCCTTGGTGTAGAAGCTGCTAGTAATTCTGTCATTCTTTGGGATATTGAGAACTAGGAATGGAGCTTTTGCACAGTTTTTTTGGGGGAAATAAGAGGAAAAAGTAGTTATCAAGTACTGTAGTTATCACTGCATCACATTGTAGTTGTCAACAGATGAATAATGTTCTATACTGACTATATGTAAATCAAGTAGTTGCTTTATAGCTATCATTCTGAATTGGCTGATGTAGTAGCTTACCTCTGATAAGCAGAATTCAGGGAGAAATGTGGTGGGTCACTGTTTGAAATGTTTTTAGAGAAACTTTGTAAGAGGTTAATTTCTCCAAAATATAAAAATAGAGTTGGAATCCTAAAGTTCTAGTCAGAGGTTTTAGAAACAACAGTTCGTTTTTAGGATTCTACCATTTAGAAGAAAAAAAAAAGAGAAACCACAGTTCTCTTGTCTTTACATTATTTGATTAATCTTGCCAACCTATCAACAGGCATTTATTTATTAAGCACCCACTCTCTAGGGACTATACTAGGTGGAAGGATACAAGGACACAAAATTAAACAATCTCTTTTCTCAAGGAGCTTACATACTATTAAATGAGTTAATACATATGTATAAAATATATGCAGGTTCATAACATCTACTTTATTACTAATTTCTCACTCACCCTGTATATCCAATCATTTGGCAGATCTCACTGTTTCTAATGTTATAGCATCTATGAAGTCATATCCTTTCTTTTCAATCACATAGACACCATCACTTTAGTTCAGGATGTCATCATCTTTCACTGAGATTATTGTAATAGCCTTCTCACTGTTCTTTCTGCCTCCAGTCTTTCCTTCTCTAGTCTATCCTATATACTGTCAAAGTAATTTTTCTTAAGAGTTTAGTTTGTCAATGTGACCAGTTCCAATAACATTAAAAATCTCTTTCAGGATTAGATATAAATTCTTCTATTTAGCTGATAAAACCTTTGAACTTTGGCCCCAATTAAGTTGCAGTCTCATTGGACATTTCTACTTTCCCTCCACACACACCATATTTTTTTCTCTCTTCCATCCAGCCAAATTAGCCTTCTTTCTGTTGCTTATCTCTTTCATATTTCATCTCAGTGAGAGTCTTTGCATTGGCCCCATACCTACAAGTTACTCTCTCCTTATTTCATAGAATCCCTCACTTTTTTCCAAGATGGAAATGAACCATCATTTTTGTGAAGCTTTTCTTTTTTCTCCAATGGTTAATGTTCTCTTCCAAATACTCTTGGTAAAAATTTATATTACTTTACTTTATATTCATCATTTATAAGTTAATTAATTAGTTATGCATTGGCATGTTAATTAATATAGATGCATATATATGTTTGTATATATAAATGGAGATAAGTGTAACTCATGACTTAAAGAACTATTGGCTGAAGACTCCCTTCATTGGTGGAGGTATGGGGATTATCCAGTGAAATGTGCATGTGAGAGATATCATACTTGTACAAGGAATAAAAATAAAGACAGTTTGGCTAGATCATTAATATGAGAAGGTGGATAATGTACTTTTCAGCTGAAAAATAGATAGGGGCCAAGTTGTAAAGGACTTTATAAATCAGATGAAAGAGTTTATGTTTTATGCTAATGGCAATAGCAATAAAAAGTCATGGAAGTTTATTGAGTAAAATAGAATTGTTCAGTCATTTTAGTTGCATCTGACTCTGTAATCTTATTGGGGTTTTCTTGTCAAAAATACTGGAATGTTTTGCCATTCCTTCTCCAGCTCATTTTATGGATGAGGAAACTGGGACAAACAGGTTAAAGAGGCTTGCCCAGAGTCACCTAGCTAGTAAGTGTTTGAAAACACATTTGAACTCAGGGACATGGGCCTTCCTGACTCCAGGCCTGGCACTCTCTCCACATGGCACCACATTGCTGCCCCAAAGTAGAGTGGGGTAGCACAGAGGAAAATCACTTTGATGGCTCTGGGGAGCATAGTTTGGAAAGGAAAGAGACTTAGGAAGGGATTATAATTAGGAAGCCATTGTAATATTTCAGGTGAGAGGTGATAAGAGTCTGAAGGAAAGTTTTGGTGATGAATAAAGGAAAAGGCTTTTATGGAAGAGATTTTTAGTGACAAGTTTTAGCAAATAATTGACAATCAGAGGGTAAAGGGTCATTGGGAGTAGAGGATAACTGAAGTTTTTTTTATTAAAAGCTTTTTATTTACAAAACATATGAGTGATTTTTCTACATTGACCTTTGCAAAAGCTTTTTTTTTTGTTCCAAGCTTTTCCCCTCCTTCCCCCCACTCCCCACCCCTAGATGACAGGTAATCTAATACATGCTAAATATGTTAAATTATATGACAAATCCAATATATGTAAACATATCTATACAGTTATCTTACTGCAAAGAAACATTACATATAGAGAGAAGAAAAAAAAAACCAACCTAAGAAGAAAAACAAAATGCATGTAAATATTCACAGAAAGCGGATAACTGAAGTTTTGTACTTGAAAGAAAGAAAGAACTATGATATCCTTGACAAGGATAGTTTAGTGGAGGGAAAGGTTGGGGGAAAAGATAGTGAGTTCATCAGTTTCCATATTTTCCTCCTGTCATTTTTCCCATGTAATTTTGGTTTCAAGCTTTGAGAGTTTTCATAAGACTCTATATTAGGAGAAATAGTGGTGATTCAATGCTGCCTGCCTACACAAGGAATAGAATAAATGGTAGCCACAAAAAAGACCACTAGAAATAGTGAAGAGTAAGGAACCCTGCTGATCCAAGCAAAACGGAAACAATCAAAGATTATATAGATTAGAATAAACCAGAAAATACACAAGCTGAATGAGCTTTCTCACTGAGAGTGAGATATATCAGTTTAACTGAGAGCATTTCCAATCTAGACTACTAGATGTGTGATTTTGGAACTACATATGTCCTATCTGGAAGTAGAAATAAAGAATAATGTTTCTCCTATGGAAATTTCTCATCCCTATTCCACTTCTCAAGCAGTGTCTAGTCATCATTCTTTTGGAAAGGCAATGTTTCCCTCACCTGGAATGAAATCCCTGCTTGTAGCCACTTCAAAGAATACCTCACTTCTTTTAAAGCATAATCCAAGCAATACATTTATATATGAAAGGGAAAATTCGAGGATTATATACTTGGACCTCCTTTGTCTTTACTGGTTCCTCCAATGGCTAGTACTTCTCTTACCATACCAAAATCATTTCACATTTGAAGCAATTACTTTTTTCAACCTATCCAAAGGAGGTTACCACTCTTGGGTCATAGGAGTTACCTTGTGGATCTGGTATTAATTAACACCATAGCTTAAAGTACTCACACTGATGTCATCTTATGAATAATTAACCAGTAGATGTATTTAGCTCTTACCATAGACATTTATTAAGATGACAAAGTAAAAAGAGTAGCTACAAAGTAAAAATATTCACCTTATAAACCTGGGGCATAGACATACTAATAACATCCATGAGAAAAAAAAAAGAGATCAAATTTAGAATACGTTGAGAATATATGTACAGCGGGGTGGAGCCAAGATGGTGAACTGCAGACAGCATCCTCTGTGAGCTCCTGAGACCTTCCCTCAGACCCAGACAAATTGAGCCTCTGAATTGGTTCTGGAGTGAGGGCGCCACCAAACACTTGGACTACAACGCACTTCTATCAAATATCTATTTTGAAAGAACTTCTGAGGTCAGTTTTAGCCAGGCAGGAGATCGAGCAGCTCCCAGCGCTCAGATGCCAGTGCACAGCCGGGGTACAAGTCCGGGGCTGGGATGGACCAGAAGATTTTAGGCACCCAGGAAGTCCCTGGGAGATGCTTGGGCCACTTTGCTCTGCTTGCGGGCAGGTGCTTTGGCAGGTCTGCCTTTGATAAAGGGTGGATTGAGAGCCGCTGAAAGTGTGGTCCTAGTGCAGATCTAGGGAGATCAGCCCCAGACATGAAGTTAACTCGGTAAATTGCCCCAGGGCAAATTGAAATCCCGTCTGCTGCTGCTGCTGCTGCTGCTGCTGCAGAATTCCCTGCTGGTGACTGATACCTCAGCTAAACATCATGAGCAAGAAGAAGAGAGCTCTCACCATAGACAGCTTTTACAGAGAGAAACTAGAGCAGTCCCCAGATCCTGAGATTCTGAAAACAATCCCAGATAAAGCCACAAAGGTGGACTTAAGCTGGTCTCCCTTCCAGAAGGCTTACCTGGGAGATTGCATAAAGAATCTCAAAAGAGAGCTAGAAGAAGATTGGGGAAATAAACTGAGAGCAGTGCAAGAAGGAAATATCGCCCTGCAACAGAGATGTGAAAAACTGGAAAATAAGTCTGGTGAATTGGAAAAAAGACAACAATTCACGGAAAAACAAAATTAGTGAATTGGAAAAAGACAACAATTCATGGAAAAACAAAATTGGTGAATTGGAAAAAGGCAACAATTAACTGAAAAACAAAATTGGTGAATTGGAAAAAGACAACAATTCACAGAAAAACAAAATTGGTGAATTGGAAAAAGACAAAAATTCACTGAAAAACAAAATTGGTGAA
>JAJPUD010000547.1:520646-573723 GCA_023553655.1 Myrmecobius fasciatus
GATCACCTCCTGAAAGAGACCCCAAAATTAAAACCCCAAGGAATATCATGACCAAGTTTCAGGACTATTGCACCAAGGAAAAGATATTACAAGCTGCCAGAAAAAAACAAAACAAAACAAACAAAAAAAAAACAACAGTTCAAATACCAAGGAACTTTCATTAGAATTACACAGGATCTGTCAACTTCCACATTGAAGGATAGAAGGGCCTGGAATCAGATATTCTGAAAGGCAAAAGAACTTGGATTACAGCCAAGAATAAGCTATCCAGCTAGAATGAGCATCATCTTCCAGGGAAGAAGATGGTCATTTAATGATACAGGAGAATTTCACCTATTTCTAATGAAAAGACCAGATCTGAACAAAAAAATTGACCTCCAAACACAGAACTCTAGAGAAGCGTAAAAAGGTAAAAAGGAAAGAACTCTCGAGAACTATATCTCTACTATGGGTATCCTTAAAGAATGGGGGTATAATTTGATTTTACTTTGATAATAATCAAAAAGAAATTAGAGGTGGAAGGTATATCATACTGTAAAAAAAAGGAGAGGAGGGGAAAGGAGGTAAAATAAAAATAAAAAGGAGGTAAAATAAGGCAAAGTCTCATGAAGAGACATAGAAAATCTAATATAATTGGGGCAGCTAGGTGGCACAGTGGATAGAGCACCAGCCCTGAAGTCAGGAGGACCTGAGTTCAAATCTGGTCTCAGACACATAACAGCTGTGTGACCCTGGGCAAGTCACTTAACCCCAATTGCCTTAGCAAAAAAAAAAACTAATATAATTGAGGGAAAAAAGGGAGGGTGATGAGTATTCTTACTCTCATTAGATTGGGCTCTAAAAGAGTATATCAGATGCATTTGATTTCAGGGAAAACTTCGCCCTCTGTATGGGGAAGTAGGAGGGAAAGGAGGAAAAGAAAGGGATAAATTAATAGAAGGTTTAGGGGAAAGGTGTAGAAAAGAGGGAGGGTTCTAAAGGGGGAGGACTGTTAGAGGGAGGTGGTCATCAAATACAAAATACTGTGGAGGGGGGAAGCGAGTAAGAGGAAAGGGAAGAGAAAAATATAACTTTGGGTAAATAAGATGGCAGGAAATATAGATATAGTCATTTTAACTGTGAATGTGAATGGGATGAACTCTACCATAAAACAGAAATGGATAGTGCACTGGATTAAAAGCCAGAATCTTACAATATGTTGTTTACAAGAAACACATCTAAAACATAGAGATACATAGAGAGTGAAGGTAAAGGGCTGGAGCAAAATCTTCTATGCTTCAAGTGAACAAAAAAAAAAAGCAGGGGTAGCAATCCTTATCTCAGATCAAGTACAAGCAAAAATAGATCTAATTAAAAGAGATAAGGAAGGAAACTATATTTTACTAAAGGGTACCATAGACAATGAAGCGGTATCAATACTAAGCATATATGCACCAAATGGTATAGTATCCAAATTCCTAGAGGAGAAACTAACAGAGATGCAAAGAGAAATAGACAGTACAACTATACTAGTGGGGGATCTCAACCTTGCTCTCTCAGAATTAGATAAATCAAACCACAAAATACATAAGAAAGAAGTTAGGGAGATAAACAAAATGTTAGAAAAGTTAGGTATGACAGATCTCTGGAGGAAATTGAATGGTGATAGAAGGGAGTATACTTTTTTCTCAGGGGTTCATGGAACTTATATGAAAATTGATCATGTGTTAGGGCATAAAAACCTCAAAATCAAATGCAGAAAAGCAGAAATAGTAAATGTGTCCTTTTCAGATCATGATGCAATAAAAGTCACATATAATATAAGGCCAGGAGAAAATAGACTAAAAGTTCATTGGAAATTAAATAATCTAATCCTGAAGAATGAATAGGTGAAAGAGCAAGTTATAGACACAATCAATAATTTCATCCAGGAGAACGACAATAATGAGACAACATACCAAAATTTGTGGGATACGGCCAAAGCGGTTATAAGGGGTAACTTTATATCTCTAGATGCTTATTTGCATAAAATAGAGAAAGAGAAGATCAATGAATTAGGATTACAATTAAAAAAACTAGAAAAAGAGCAAATTAAAAACCCTCAATTAAATACCAAATTGGAAATTCTGAAAATAAAAGGTGAGATTAATAAAATTGAAAATAAGAAAATTATTGAATTAATAAATAAAACTGAGTTGGTTTTATGAAAAAACCAATAAAATAGATAAGCCTTTAGTTAATTTGATCAGAAAAAGGAAAGAGGAAAATCAAATTGTTAGTCTCAAAAATGATAAGGGAGAACTTTCTTCCAAAGAAGAGGAAATCAGAGTAATAATTAGGAGTTTCTTTGCCCAACTTTATGCCAATAAATTTGATAATCTAAATGAAATGGAGGAATATCTACAAAAATATAGATTGCCTAGGTTAACAGAAGAGGATATAAACTATTTAAATAGCCCCATTTTAGAAAAAGAAATAGTACAAGCTATTAATCAACTCCCTAAGAAAAAATCTCCAGGGCTAGATGGTTTTACATGTGAATTCTACCAAACATTCAAAGAACAATTAATTCCAATACTATACAAACTATTTGAAAAAATAGGGACAGAAGGTATACTACCAAATTCCTTCTGTGAGACCGATATGGTGCTGATAGCTAAACCAGGTAGGGTGAAAACAGAGAAAGAAAACTATAGACCCATTTCCCTAATGAGTATTGATGCAAAATTTTTAAATAAGACTTTAGCAACAAGATTACAGAAAATTATCTCCAGGATAATATATCTTGACCAAGTAAGATTTATACCAGGAATGCAGGGCTGGTTCAATATCAGGAAAACTATTAGCATAATCAATTATATTAATAACCAAACTAACAAAAAACATATGATTATCTCCATAGATGCAGAAAAAGCCTTTGATAAAATCCAACACCCATTCCTATTAAAAACACTAGAGAGTATAGGAATAAATGGGTTTTTCCTTAAAATGATTAGTAGAATCTACTTAAAACCATCAGCAAGCATCATATGTAATAGAGACAAACTAGAACCATTCCCAATAAGATCAGGAGTGAAACAAGGGTGGCCACTGTCACCATTACTATTTAATATTGTATTAGAAATGTTAGCTTTGGCAATAAGAGAAGAAAAAGAGATAAAAGGAATTAGAGTAGGTAATGAAGAAACCAAATTATCACTCTTTGCAGATGACATGATTCTCTATACTTAGAAAACCCTAGAGACTCAACTAAAAAACTACTAGAAACAATTCACAACTTTAGTAATATTGCAGGATTCAAAATAAATCCACATAAATCATCAGCATTTTTTTATATTTCCAACAAAGTTCAGCAGCAAGAGATAGAAAAAGAAATTCCATTCAGAATAACGGATAATAGCATAAAATATTTGGGAATCTATCTGCCAAGAAAATGTCAGAAAGTATATGAACTAAACTACAAAACACTTTCCACACAAATAAAATCATACCTAGTCAATTGGAAAAACATTAAGTGCTCATGGGTAGGCCGCGTGAATATAATAAAAATGACAATACTACCCAAACTAATTTACTTATTTAGCGCCATACCAATCAAACTCCCAAGAAATTATTTTACGGATCTAGAAAAAATAGTAGCAAAGTTCATCGAAGAACAAAAGGTCAAGAATTTCAAGGGAATTAATGAAAAAAAAAGACAGATGAAGGTGGCCTTGCTGTACCAGATCTAAAACTATATTATAAAGCAGCGGTCATCAAAACCATTTGGTACTGGCTGAGAAATAGAGCAGTCAATCAGTGGCATAGGATTGGTTATCAGTACAATCTGGGCAATAACTTTAACAATTTAGCGTTTGATAAACCCAAAGAACCCAGCTTTTAGGATAAGTACTCACTATTTGGCAAAAACTGCTGGGAAAATTGGAAACTAGTGTGGAAGAAATTAAGGCTGGACCCACACCTAACACCACACACCAAGATAAGATCTAAATGGGTTCATGATCTAGATATAAAGAGTGATATTATAAGCAAATTAGAGGAACATAATATAGTTTACCTCTCAGACCTGTGGAGATGGAATAAATTTATGTCCAAAGAAGATCTGGAACTCTTAATTGAACACTAGATAGATAATTTTGATTATATCAAGTTAAAAAGTTTCGGTACAAACAAAACCAATGCAGACAAGATTAGGAGGTAAACATCAAACTGGGAAATCATCTTTACATTTAAGGATTCTGATAAAGGTTTCATCTCTAAGATATATAGAGAATTGTCTCATATTTATAAGAATTCAAGCCATTCTCCAATTGATAAGTGGTCAAGGAATATGAAGACAATTTTCAGATGATGAAATTAAAACTATTTCTAGTCATATGAAAAGGTGCTCCAAATCACTATTGATCAGAGAAATGCAAATTAAGACAACTCTAAGGTACCACTACACACCTGTCAGATTGGCTAAAATGACAGGAAAATATAAAGATGTTGGAGGGGATGTGGGAAGACTGGGACACTGATGCATTGTTGGTGGAGCTGTGAACGGATCCAACCATTCTGGAGAGCAATTTGGAGCTATGCCCAAAAAGTTATCAAACTATGCATACCCTTTGACCCAGCAGTGTTTCTATTGGGCTTATATCCCAAAGAAATCATAAAAGAAGGAAAGGACCTGTGCAAGAATGTTTGTGGAAGCTCTTTTTGTAGTGGCTAGAAACTGGAAATTGAATGGATGTCCGTCAATTGGAGAATGGCTGAATAAATTATGGTATATGAATGTTATGGGATATTATTGCTCTGTAAGAAACGACCAGCAGGATGATTTCAGAGAGGCCTGGAGAGACTTGCATGAACTAATGCTCAGTGAAGTGAGCAGAACCAAGAGATCATTATTCACAGCAACAGCAATACTATATGAGGATCAGTTCTAATGGACATCACTCTCTTCAACAATGAAATGCTTCAAATCAGTTCCAATTGTTCGGTGAAGAGAGCCATATACATCCAGAGAGAGGGATGTGGAATGTGGACCACAACATAACATTTTCATGTTCTCTATTGAGGTTTGCTTGCATTGTATTTCCTTTATCTAATTATTCTTTTTTTGTAGATACGATTTCTCCTGCACAAAAAAGATGCAATAACTATACATATATTCGATTTCTTAAGTATTCTAACATAATTATCATGTAGTGGATATCCTGCCATCTAGGGGAGGGGTGGGGAGTAGGGGGGAAATTTGTAACAGAAAGCTTTGTAAGGGTTAATGTTTAGGAATTACCCATATATATGTTTTGCAAAGGAAAAAAAATGTTGTAGTGAGATAGATAGTGAGTTAATTAAGAAGATATAAAATGATTGTTTTGCTGCAGTGAGTGCCCATTTGAGATTAAATAACATACATTTGTGTGAAAAAAAGAGAATATATGTACAGCAAAGATAACTCACATTCCTGATTTTGCAAGGTTTAACTGTCCTTTCTTTATAGAGTTTGCATTTAGCTCTCTTTAGATCTTTGCTGGAAATGTTGCTCAATTAGGTTCCCAAAGTCTGTTTCTCTCCAAGGATCTCTTATGTGTTGTCAGGGGTCCTGTTTTCAAATTTCCTCTTTTGAACAAATACCTTTTGGGATTCACTTCTGTTTAAAGTATGTCTCTGCTACTTCACTTCTGTTTTAAGCTCATCAGTATGGCTTCATCAACTGAAGTATATGTTGGGAAAATGCCTTCCCTAGCATTTTATCCACATATATCTTGTATTTACTTATATGTCTTCTTTTCCCTGAAAGACAGGCTACTTTTCTTTTGTCTTTGTATATTCTGGTTACTTACATAAATCTTGGAACATAACTGGTTGATTGATTTTTGGAAGCAGAAGAGAAAAGGAAAAACTTAAGGAGCATGCTGTTCTCCCCAATTTTTTATTAGACACTAAATAACAAAAGGAAAGTCAATGAAAAGGAATATGGAAGAATCAATGAATCATTTCTATCATTGTAAAGTGCTCTATTAGCAAAAAGGGCATTTGTCTTTTGAAATGACTTATAGCAGGTCAGGTTTCAAAGAGTTAAAAATGGAAAAGAGCTTTCAGCATTACTAGCTTATTAAGGTATAAAAATGAGAACCAATTTGCAAAGATGTGGGCAGTAGCAGAAATGAATAGTGGAAGATGATTAGGTACATTTGCCCAGGGCAACTCATTAAAGAGAACTGGACTACAATACTGACACCCCTATAATTTTTGCTGCCTCCCACTACTAATGCTTTACTAGCTTCAACAGGAAAGTAGGCCTATTCTTCAAAAGAAATCCTACTGAAATACATTTGTTCTTCTTCTTGTTCTGAGAGCCTAATTCTTTGTAGAGCCCAAGTGAAATTGTTCAGTGGCTTCTGTGCAGTGATGCATAGAAATGAGCCTTCTCTTCAGCATTACAACACAAATGTTAAATGTTTATATTGCACCTAAATTTTTGCCATTTCTCTGCCTTTGTCTCCTCTTTCAGCAAAGTGCTCTCACAGCTGTTGTGAAATTCTATTGCCCTGCTTATGCATTCTCTCCATTTCTTATGGATCCAGCCAATTTCTCTTGCCAGTTCATTTTAACAATGGGAAAGAGAAGGCACTTTGATCTGCAAGAAAATATGTACTATAAATTAATGCCTATTAAAATATTGGCTCGTGATTAAAACATAATGCATCTGTGTTGTTTTTAGAGCCCTTTTCTTTGTAGATGTATTTTCCTTTGAATATATTGGATGTCTTTCAAGTTCCAGAGCTTACATTCTATGTGCATGTCTAAAATGGAACCATCTTGATATTGACATACAAGGATATCTGGAAATATAATGTTGCAACATCAGTTAGGAAATGTGGTTTAAAGAAAACAGTAAGTGGGAAAGGATAAATTAAGACTTTATATTATGTTTATGATAACATTCATTTGTTTTTAATTTAATGCATAGCTTGGGTAGAACATCATCATCTAGTTCTTTCCTTCATCTTCACAATACACAAGTATATACCCTCTTTTGGAGCCATAACTAGGATACACAGTTTTTGTTCTAGGAGAGCTCATTTAAAAGACACTAAAAACCTCTGTAGTCCTTCAGCAACATGAAAACAACAAAGTTTAGCATCTTGTTATTAAGAATTAAAGCAGAAAGCTATCAGACCATCTACTTCCTTTGCTAACACAGAGTGCAGAAAAGTTCCTTCTGACTCCTCTATCAGTATCTTTCACCTACAGAGGTGCATGGATATCCTGAGATTTTTGCCTGTAGGATTCAATATTTCAGATTTTTTTTAAAAAAAGCTGGAGTCATGTTTTATGTGGTCCTCTAAAGTTTATGATGCCTCAGGGGCTAAAATGACCAATTCTGTCACTGTCTTTCTATGGTAGGTACAACTAGGTAATACAGGAAATGGAACATGCAGACTAGAGTCAGAAATAATATATATTCAAATTCAGGCTCAGACATTTACTGTGTTACCTTGGATAAGACTTTGAACTTCTGTTTGCCTCAGTTTTCTCATCTGTAAAATGGAGATTAGAAAGTGAACCTTCCAGTGGCTGAATAAAGTTATGACATTTAAGAGTAATATAATGTTATTGTTCTAAAAATGATGAATAGGCTGATTTTAGAAAAGTCTGGAAAGATTTACATGAACTGATGCAGTGAATCAAGCAGAATCAGTAAAACATTTTACATCACAATAGCTGGAAATTGTATGAAGATCAACTATAATGGACTTGGTTCTTCTCAGCAGTTCAGTGATCCAAGGCAATCCCCTTAGACTTTGGATGGAAAACATCATCTGTCATATCCTTAGAGAGAACTACGGAGAGTGAATGTGCATAAACATGTATTATTTTCATCTTTTTTTCCTTGTTTTTTTGTGGTTTTTCCCTTTTGTTCTGATTTTTCTCTCACAACATGGTTCATATTGAAATATGTAAAAAATAGAATACATATGTATAGAAAAAATTATTTTACATGTACCTGGGGAAAAAAGTGCTTAACGTGGGACAAAGTAAACACTACATAAGTGTTAGCTATTATTATTATTGTTATGAAGTTCTCTGATGTTGAATGCTGTCAAAGTTAGTATGCATTTAAAAGGAATAGCAAATTGTACATAATAGATTTGCAGGTTCATGTGAAATCATTATTTTTGTTAGACTATGGTGTGGAAATGTTTGTTTTATTCCAGAAATTAAAAACAAAATAAGTTTGTTACTATAATATTGTTGTTATTGAATAAATTATTCTCCTATTTCTATTTACCTCATTTGGCATCAGTTCATACAAATCTTCTCAGATTTCTCTGAAACTATTCTCTTCCTCTTTTCTTGTAGCAAAATAGCATTCCATCACTTTCATACCATAACTTGTTTAGTCACCCTTCAATTGATGGTCACTTTCTCAGTTTCCAGTTCTTTGCTATCACAAAAAATGGCTGCAAACATGTTTGTAGAAACAGAATTTTCCCTCTTTCTTTTATTTCTTTTGAGTATAGATCTAGCAGTGATATTGTTGGGTCAGAGATTATGCATAATTGGAAGTTTTTTGGACATAATTTCAAATTGCTTTCCAGATTGACTGAGTCAGTTCACAGTGCACCAATAGTGCTTCAATTTAATTCTTTGATAAGACCGTTTTTGACCAGGATTCCCCTCTCCTCCAATAAGTCAATTTTTTTTCATTGATAGGTGACAAAGCTAGGACTTGGTTGTACAGGAGTGGGGAAAGGTTCAAATTGTACCCCATTTATGTAGATCCCTGATGGCCATTCAGAAATGTTCAATTGATATGAATTCCTGGTCACTTGGAAGGGATAAAGGGGGAAGATAAAAGGTCTTACTTATGTGGTATTGATACCTTACAAACTTGTTGGATGCAAGTCATTACATTTTGATTTGTTGACCAAACTCATTTTTATGTGGAGATAAGGAGGGCCACATCAGCTTTACCTGAAAAACAGCTATATATACTTGCTATATTAGGGCTAACCAGCCTTCCTTGGGGAAAAATAAAGTTACATATATTTAAAAGGAATAGCAAATGAATGAGAATCATAGAATGTTAGAACTGAGAAAGACTTCAGATGTCATCTAGCCCTAGTCTGATATCTTCCTTTTGAATGAATTATTCAAGCCCCACCTACACAGAGCTTGAAGGACCAGCACAAGCAAGAATTGGGACCTGGTTCTGCAAGTGATTGAGGGAGATGGGGTGAAATTTTAAAAAGGAGCCTGAGTTAAAATGAGGAGAAGACATTGGGGAAATAATGCTGCTCATGACCATAAATGTTTGTGTTGTTTGTTTCTGGCTGTCTTGCAGGGGCAATGGCAGGATAATGGGGAGTTGAGGGTTGAAGACAAATGTGGCATTAAAGAAACAAGAATGAGATTGAATAACATACCTAAAGGTAAAGAGCTCAGAATTAAATAACAAAAACAGAATCCCACATACACACACAAAAACAAATAGCAATTATAGATTTTTAGTTTTATGTACATTCATCTTTTTTTCCCTGTTCTATTTTGATATGGAAATGCTTGTTTTATTTCTTATATTTAGAATGACAATTTTAAAATGATGTATGAATACTTTATTTCATACCAGCATTGAACCTGGATGAAGAATGCCAGCAGAAGGTGTGCCCCTAATATCTCCTTGGTACTTTCTTGTGACTTTTAAATCTTTTACTTAAGCCATTTGTTTCATTCCTCCCCCTCTTTGTCAGAAAATGACCTACTCATCCTAGTAGGTCTTCAAAGAATCATCTATCTCTCATTCCCTTCACTTTTAGATTCCCAGAAAGACTATTCTCCTCTGCAATCCATTACAATGTGGTTTTAGCTTTTATCATTCTGTTAAACATTTTCTATAAAGGTCATAAATGTCTTTAAAACTGTCAAACCCAGCAACCAGTTTCTAAATCATCACCTTTCTTGACCTTTAAACAGCACTTGACACTGTTGACCATCCCTGCTTTCTTAATAATCTTTCTTCATTTTTTCTTTATTCCACTGTTCCACATTTCCAATCAATCTGACTGTTCCTTCTCATGCTCATTTTGCTTTTCTGGTTGGATGTTCTCCAAGGTCCTTTGGGTTCAGAGAATTACAGAATGTAAGAGAAAGAGACTTAGTTGCTATGAAGTACACTAAAGGAATGACTACTATAACATACCTGACACGTGGTTGTCTAGCCTTTGCTTAAAAACCCCTAAGGAGGGGGAAGTCTAATAATAATGCAAGAAATAATCCAAGAAAATTGTCCTGGACTGATAGAACAGGATGGGAAAGTAGAAATAGAAAAAAAAAAAAAAAACCACTGATCACCACCTCAATGAAATCTTTTGTGCAAAACACATGGAAATATTATTACCAAATTCAAAACCCCCAGATCAAAGAGAAAATTTTGCAAGAAATATGAAAAAAATTCAAATACACCGGAGCTACAACTAGAATTGTACAGGATTTATCAGCACCCACAATAAAAGACTACAGGTTCTGGAATCATATCTAGGACAATCAAAAGAACTAGGTCTCTGACCAAAAATAGCAAATCCAACAAAATTATCTATAATATCGAATGAAAAAAAATGGACATTCAAAAAATTTGCAGATTTTCAGGACTTTCTATCAACCAAATCTGAATTTAATAGAAAATTCAACATATTAAGAGCCAATATCAAAGATCAATTTCAAGAAACAATGCTAACAAATTGTTTATAATTTTTTATGTTGGAAATGTATAACATATGTTTAAGATTGACTTCAACAATAGGATAGCTCAAAAGAAAGAAAGACTGGGGCAGAGTTAAGGTGAAAGTAGTAATCATGTTATGCAAATTAGGTACAGAGGAAGAACAGACACAGAGGCATTAGAAGGGGGAGGAGAGTTCTGAAAACTACTTACATTGGGAATGGGTTAAATAGGCAACACTACACATATACCATAAGAGTATAGCACCTTCCAAAATCTATAAAAAAATAATATAAGGAAATAAGATGGGGAGGGATTGGTGGCCAGGGAAGCAAAGGATGAGGGAAGAAGATAAGAAAGGGATCCATGGCTGGGGAAAGGTTAAGTAATAGCAAGGCAAGTTAAGGAGCAGAATTAAAGCAAAGAGTCAGCAGGTATAGGAAAGTTATGTGTTTGTAGGTGGGGGGTATGTATTTATGTGTATGTGTATCTACATATGTATATATAAATATATCCTTTCTTAACTATAGTCTGCTTGAGGGTAGTAGTGGGGATGAAAGGGGAGAAAATGTAAAGTAAATAAGATGAGCAGCAGAGAACCAAAAAACAATCTACAAGGAAGAAAAAATGGACACTCATGAATATAATTTCTTCTAATATAGATACTTTCTTGATCAGGTAATTTGTTGTTATATATTTGGAACCTTCCCTGATGTTCTGTTGGGCACATGACAATGTTCTTTTTTGTTTTGTTTTATTTTATTTTGTATTCTTTTTCTGTTTTTCTTTTTTCTTATTGTTTTTTAAAAATACAATTAAAGTATTTTATTTTTCCATTTACATGTAAAATTATTTTTGCATTTGTTTTTAAAACTTTGAGTACCAGATTCTCTCCCTTCCTTCCTCCCCATCTTATCCTTCATTGAGAAGGTACACATGATATCATGCAAAATTTATAAATCATGTAGTGAAAGAAAACATAGATTCTCTCTTCCTCTCCCCAAAAGCCCTCAAGAAAAACTAAATAAAAAAGTATGTTTCAATCTGTATTCCTACAATCAGTTCTTTCTCTGGGTATGGATAGCATTTTTCATCATAAGTCCTTCAGAGTCGTCTGGGATAATTGTATCGCTGAGAGTAGTAGTCATTCACAGTTGATCATCCCACAACATTGCTATTACTTTGTACCCAGTACAAAGCTTGCTTTGCTTGAACTCATGAAGGACTTTCCAAGTTTTTCTAAGAGCATCCTGCTCCTCATTTCTTTTTTTTAATATTATAATATATAATATATTTGTATGAGACATATATATATATATATATACATCTATATCTATATCTCTATCTATCTATCTATATCTTTTTTTCATAAAGCTTTTTATTTACAAAACATATGAGTGATTTTTCTACATTGATCTTTGCAAAAACTTTTTTTTCCCAAGCTTTTCCCCTCCTTCCCCCCACCCCCACCCGTAGATGACAGGTAATCTAATACATGCTAAATAGGATAAATTATATGACAAATACAATATATGTATACATATCTATACAGTTATCTTACTGCATAAGAAACATCAGATCTAGAAAGAGAAGAAGAAAAAAACAACCTAAGAAGGAAAACAAAATACATGGAGATATTCACAGAAAGCGTTAAAATGCTGTGTTGTGGTCCACACTCAGTTCCCATAGGCCTCTCTCTGGATGTATATGACTTTCTTCATCGCTGAACAATAGGAACTGGTTTGAATCACATCATTGTTGAAGAGAACCATGTCCATCAGAATTGATCATCGTATAGTCTTGTTGCTGTGTATAATGTGCTCCTGGTTTTGCTGATTTCACTCAGCATCAGTTCATGCAAGTCTCTCCAGGCCTCTCTGAAATCCTCCTGTTGATCGTTTCTTACAGAACAATAATATTCCATAACATTCATATACCATAATTTATTCAGCCATTCTCCAATTGATGGGCATCCTTTCAATTTCCAGTTTCTTGCCACTACAAAAAGGGCTGCCACAAACATTCTTGCACATATGGGGCTCTTTCCTTCCTTTAAAATCTCTTTGGGATATAGGCCCAGTAGAAACACTGCTGGGTCAAATGGTATGCATAGTTTGATAACTTTTTGCTGCTCCTCATTTCTTATAGAATAATATCCCCCCCATAATCACATATCACAATTTATTCAGCCATTCCCCAATTGATGGGCATCCCCTCAATTTCCAATTCTTTGCATTGAGAAAAGAGTTGCTATGAATATTTTTCTACATATAGGTTCTTTTCTTTTCTTTCTTTCTTTTTTTTTACAAGCAATTATTATAAAAGACCATACCTATGGGGAAATAAATTGAGATAGGTAATGCTCAAAGAAGCTGACATCTGCTTTATTTTTCCTTCTAAAACAGTTTTGACATTTTGGCATTAAATCTCTGCCCTTTATAATTAGTACTTTCATTTGTTTCAGGATTTTGGATTTTGACTCACCAAAGAAATTCCACTCAGTCCTGGTTTGACCTTGAAATTTATAATTGTCTGACTCATATTTTGGACAGAATGAACCTTGCCAACTCCAAACTGCCTTTTATACAACTTTGGTAGTTAGTTCTTTAATCGTTGTCAAGTGATTAGGTAATCTTTGTATATAATAAACAAAATCAGTAGCCAAAATTTCTCATTAGTTAGGGATTTTAGATGAATCCAAGAAGATAAAATTTAATAGGCTTAAACAAAGAGTCCTAAAGTTGAAGTAAAAATTTCAACTTGATGATTTCTGGTCTATGAGAAGAGTTTTTGTTTGTCCTTTATTCTTAATGAGGACTAGTGATATCAGGAGGGTGGTGGCTTGACTTGCAAGTGAATTGGATTTAAGTAAGGCAGAGTTGTGCAAAGTCATCAGTTTCACTCTCTCGTCCAGTCATTTGTAGTCCAGTGGCAAGATATAGATAGGACAACTGATTAGGGTTCCAATGCAGTGAGAGAAAAGGAGAGGGTGGATAGACATGTAAGAAGATGTAGGCATTTTAGTGGACCTTAAATACAATGTGAGTTCATAGTATTACATGGAAGCCAAAAAAAATCCTCAAGTGACTATAAATTTAAAAGATAGAAATAGATAGTATAGATCCATGATCCAAATTTTTTTCCTATCCAGATAAATCACACCTTCCCAATTCTAGGTGTTATATTTTAGTAAGGCTGTTAGCATTCAAAGGAGGAAGACTTGAATAATTAAGGGATGCAAACCATTTCTAGAGGAGAATTATCATGACTGAATTGTGTACATTTATCCTGGAGCAAAGAATGTTAAGAGGATCTTATAACTATCTTCAAACATTTGTGGCAATTAGTGCCATTTTATAAATTGAATTCAGATCCAGGAATAGTAGTTTCTCTGGTTGTTTTTGAAGGATAAAACTATGATCAATGCAAATCACCAATTTATCAGCAACTTTGCTTTTGAGTAGAGATATAGCTTCCAGCAGATATCTAGATTATTGAAAGCCTTTCCATGCTTGCTGTTTGACTCTGAACTAATCAATTAAACTCTGTTGGCCTCAGGTTCCTCGTTTGTAAAATGAGCATCATAACGCCTACCTCTAGCAAATGTTATTAGGATTTTTTTTTGTTCTTTAAAACATTTAGTTTATTCTATTAAAAAACATCAGTGTATTTTTCATCATCTCTCTCTACTCCCTATCGTTCTTGCTAGCCATAGCATCATCCCTAATAATAAATAAATTTAGGGAAAAATTCCAAACAAATAAACATATTGGTTATATCTTACAAATATGTTTTTGTGTGCATATAAATAAACATATATATGTGTGTAGATAAATAAACATATGTATGTATACACACATTATATATATGTATATACATACATGTATACATGTGTGTCTCATGTCACACAGATAGCTTACTACCACTCTGTGGAGAGATAGTAGATACTCTACACCATCAGTCTTCTGAATTCATATAGGATAAATATTTATAAAGCACTTCACAAACTTTCAATTGCTATGTAAATGTTAACTGTAATAGTTGTATTCTAGGCTTGTACCCTGTTATGCTAATCTCATCTAATGCTTTTTATTCTCCAAGTGGTTAGTAGTATACTCCCATGCTGATCTTCCTTTCATTTCTCCCTCTGTTGTCTGCACTCCAAATGCTTTATCTAATTATGTTTCCTCCACTGGGTCCCTGTATTTCTTTCCATGAGAATATTTTAAAATATATCATGAATATTACCATCATATTAAACATGGAAAAAATAAATTCCTCCTATGTTTTGGATAATAGAACATTTCCCCCAACTTTCTACTATTTGAATGATTGGGGAGAATAAATAACAAACTACTGAAAACTCAGTATTGTGAGTTTGTAGAAGGACAGGTATTGCCTGGATCTTCCGAAAATAGAAGAAAATAGTTTGTAAATTCTAGGACAGTAGACTTTTCTTCTATCCCTAAAAAAATCCTACAATGATTTAATAAAAAGATAATCAGTGAATATTGAGAAAAGGAAGCCGTGATTAAAAAAAAAAGCTAGCCTATGTCCATCAAGAACAGGTCATAGCAAATTAACTTACTTTCCTTTTTTTTTTTGATAGAGTTACTAGACTGTTATATTAAGAGAATGTTATAGACATATTAAGCCATATTTTAGAGAATCATTTGACAAAGTCTGTTATACCATTCTGTAGTTAAAGGAAGAGATATGAGTCAGTCAATCAGTCAGTAAACATTTATTTAGTGCCTACTGTATGCCAGGCTAATCTTTAGGGTTATAAAGACAAAAGTAGCAAAAGGACACTGGATCTGGGGATATGTTTGGAGGATTTTCCATTGTTGGAAGATCCAGGCAATGTTTGGAGGGGGATATCAAGTATAAGAAAATTAGAAAGATGGTGGGGGGGAAGGTTATCTTATGAGAAGAGAGGGAGCTATTCTTTCTGTCTCTCTTTTGAAACGTGTCAGTGAAGGACTGAATTTAATAAGGTTACTAGTGTTTCTCCCCAAATATCAGCTTTATGGTACAAAATGGGAGAGATATTGCTTGATGAAAAATAATTTGAAAAAAAAAGATTTGAGAGTTTTAGGAGCCAAAGGGGTGCTGGGGCTAGCTTAAACCATCTCATGAGATCCAGTTATTTAATTTTCAGTATGACCAATTACACCCCATATTCTGGCAAATGCTACATACAAATTAGAGCTTGATTTATTAATTTGTTGATTGTCTATGCTTAAGAAAGAGATGGAGAAAATGTTAATGATGTAGTTAGATGGCCTGGTAAATAGAACCCAGGGTCTGGGGTCAAGAAGTTCTGATTTCAAATCTGTCAACTGAGATAATATTTGCAAAGCACTTATCATAGTGCCTTCCACAGAGTACATGCTATATAAATGCTATCATCATTATCAACAACATCATCTTCATTATCATCATTGTTAATGCAGAATAATTTTAAATTATGTTGTACATATATGTACATATATGCGCTTTCCCTGGAGAGCTGGTTGTTTAACATTTATAAGCACACATCTGCCTTGAGCTCAATAGGAATCAACACAGTGTTATAGCAACCTAAAATTCTTATGTGCTTTTTGTCTACCATTAGAGAGGTTGATTGTTTTTCTGAGCCCTGTCCTTGATTTAATTTATTTGGAATGCTGTTTCTGGAATTCATTTCTGGTTGCCACATTTTAGGGAGAAGAATAAATTCAAGAGCATTAGGAGGAGAGTAACTAGAACAATAAATATTGCTTTGTATATACTTTTTAAAAAATGTATCATTAAATATCTTGTAGGGCAGGTACAGTGGATAGAGCACTAGGCCAAAAGTCAGGAAAATCTGAATTCAAATCAGGACTCAGAAACTTAATAGCTTGAGCTGAGAAGCCTCAAAAACTTGACTTTGGGTAAGTCACTTAACCCTGTTTGCTTCAATTTCTTCACCTGTCAAATGAGCTGGAAAAGGAAATGATAAACCACTCCAATATCTCTGCCAAGAAAACCTTAATTGGGGCACAAACAACCAGACATAACTCAAATGACTGAATAATAACAAACAGATTGTATCCATGTAGTAGAATATAAGTTCCTTGAGGGCAGGGTTGTGCTGAAAAATGTTTAACAAGTGGCTTCCTGAAAAAAAAAAAGATTCAGGGCACACTTTTAAGTTTAATCTATATTATTAATATTTTCTCCACCATTTTCTGAAGTCTAGGTAATTCATAAAATAGCAAATCAAGCTCTGATGTGTAGGATTTTCCAAGACATAAAGTGCTCACACTAAAAATTTTGCAATAATCTCTCTTTAGAGCAGATAACAGCTGACTCCAGCACACCTTTGCTGATTTGCTGATGAGCATGAACTATTTTTTTTTTTTTTTTGGTCTCTGTAATCCTAGCACTTAGTTCAGTGCCTTGATAAAAAAAAAAAATATTGATGAATTCATTGTGCCATTTGAAGGTCAAGAGAAGACTTAGGGAGGACATTATAACTATCTCCAGATATTAAGTGGAAAAGGCATTATTTTTGCTTTGCTTGTCTTCAGAGGGTACACTGAAGAAAAATGGATGCGACAGAGATATTCAGAGTGGAAGTCATGAAAAATGTCTTAGAATTTAGAGCTATCTAAAAGTCAAGTTAGTGGATTTCCCATTATTAGAGGTCTTCAAACAAGAACTGGTTGATTTCTTAGGGGATACTATGAGGGGATTCTTTTTCAGGCAACAGTAGGTTTTGGATCATTTCTGAAGCCTCTTCTGACTGAAAAAAAAATCCTGACCAGGAAAATTCATCTCCCTGAGTTCAAATCTGGCTTTAGACTTAATAGCTATGTGACCCTGGCCAAGTCTTTTTACCTAGTAGTTTGTCTCATTTTTCTTATGTGTAAAATGAGCTAGAGAAGGGAAGGGCAAATCACTTTAATATCTTTGCCAAGAAAACCCCAAATGGCATCATGAAGAGTAAGGCATGACTGAAGAAAAAATTGAAAATATATAGTAATGGTTGTGGCTGTTGATTGGCAGAGATTAAAGATGATGAAAATGAAAAAGAAAAAGAAAAAGAAAAGAAGAGAGGGCAATAGTGATACCTGTAGAAAGGAAGATAATTCATCTCTGGCTTCCCTGGCTTCCTTCAAGATTCACCTCAAATCTAACCTTCTAAAAAAGTCTTTGGCCATCTCCCCCATCTCATGACTAGTGTCTTTCCTCTAAGATACTTCCTTTCTGCCCTGTATGAATCCGGAGTGTTCATAGTTGTCTGCATGTTCTCACCTTCTTCCCTGCTCCCCCCAGTAGATTGTGAGCTCTTTGAGGACCCATATTGTTTTTACCTTTCTTTGTACCTTGAGAATTTTGTATGGTGACATACAGAATAAGCACTCAATTAAAGTTTGTTCACTTGATTTATTATTTTAGTTTTATCTTTTATGGGGAAATATATAAAAAAAGATCAAAGAATTCTAAAGAATCATTCTTTTCCTGAGAAAATGTGTGGAAAACCCAAATTATTATTAATCTATATCTATATATTCTTGAGAAAGCCAAGAATAAAAAAGTGGGGAAAGAAGGGAAAAACCTCCTCCTCCTCCCCATCCTGCCGTCCTACACACTGTTCCCCTTCAGATAGCAGATAGGAGGTAAAGACTTGACTTGTGTTTGTGTGTGTGGATGAGGGAAATACATAATCTCTGGAATCCTCATATCTTCATAAATCTTTACATGCAAATATAAAGTGGTTTCTATTTTGTTTTCCCCCTTTTATGACAGCGTCACAGTGTTTTCCATTTCAAGAAGATCTATTCATATATATCATTGCTATGAGCAAGAAATGACTTCTGATTTTACATATTTTGGAATTAAATTTTTACATCTGTCGTGAAAATAAATATGGCAGGTCTACTTTTTATCTGTCCTCTTTTCAAAATATGAGGATGTTAATTTTGCCTTACATTTGTATAATGCTTAAAATTTTCAAAGTGATTTCATACACACTTACATACACATTCATTTTAACAGGTGGTAGTTGGGGCAGGCCTTCTTTTTGACACTTGAAATATGAGGGTTTCTATACAAGATCACTGAGCTTATAAATTAGTGGTGGGTCCAGACTTTAGTTCCTGACAGAGGGCAGAACCATACGTGCTGATATCTATTTCAATGACTTTTCCTTTGTTCTCCTTAGTTTTCCCTCCTCTAGACAAAACATCTTTGCTATAACACTTTCTTTTTTTATTTCCATTGATACAGCTAAATTCTCAGAAAATCACATTCCTTTTTTCATTATATCATTCTTAAATTTTTTTTATTTTCATTGCTTCCTTGGCAATTTTCTCCTTTCAATATTTTTTGATTGATCTGTGATTTCATTTATATAGGAAATGAAAAAGGAAACTTTTTTCTATTCATGTAGATAAACACCTCTTCTGCAATTCAGCTTCAGAAGGTTGTTAGGTCCCTAAGAAATTGAATGACTTATCTAAGATCACCCTGTCAATGTATAACAGAAATGGAGTTGAATTAGCCTTCCAGATTCTTTATCCACTATGCCATGTTGTCTTTCTGACTTTTGTCTTGCCACTGGATTTTAATGACTCTGGAGAAGAGAATGAGGTTGATGACTGTGCAACTCTGTTTCACTTAATCCAATTCAAAGGCAAGTTAAGAATCTCATGGTGCCATTGGTCCTTTTCCAGAACAAAGGATGAACAACAAAACTATTCAATTTAAATTCCCTCTCATAGAGAGAACCATCTGGTTCAGTCATCTCTACAATTCTATCTTCACTCTCTTGTACTTCTTTTTTATTATATATATTAAAGTTTGGGGCAAAGAGCCAAGTTTGAAAGACCCTGAACTTGAAAATACTGTCAGCTTTTCTAAACCCCAGAACATATTTAACCTCTCCCTTTTATTTCATTCTTTTCATCTTGAACTATGGAAATAGTATGGACTGAAAATATTAATATAATTTTCTAAATACCTATCTTATTAGAAAAGCCTCAAAGAGATCCTAAAAAGAGGAAAATGTTTGTAGCAGCCCTTTTTGAAGTGGCAATGAACTGGAAATTTAGTGGATGTTCATCAGCTGGGAGAATAGCCAAATAAGTCATGATATATGGATGTTATGGGATATTATTGTTCAATAAGAAATGATGAGCAGTGTGGCTTCAGAAAAGCCTGGAAAAACTTACATGAACTGATGCTAAATGAAATGAGCAGAACCAAGAGAACATTGTACATGATAGCATAAGACTATGTGATGATTAATTGTGATGGACTTGGCTCTTTTCAACAATGAGGTGACTTGAAGCACTTCCAACAGACTTGTGATGGAAAGTGCCATCCTTATCCAGAAAGAGAATTATGGAGACTGAATTTGACAAAAACATGTTGTTGTTGAAGTTTGTTTGCTTTTTTTTTCTTTCTCATGTTTTTTCCCTTTTTGATCTGATTTTTTCTTGTACAGCATGACAGATATGGAAATATGTTTAGAAAAATTGCACATGTTTTACCTATATTGGATTACTTGCTGTCCTGGGGAGGGAGGGAAGAGAAAAAAGAGGGAGAAAAAATTTGGAACATAAGGTTTTGCAAAGGTGAATGTTGAAAACTATCTTTGCATGTATTTAGAAAAATAAAATACTTTAATAAAAATAAAAAAAAGAAAAGAAAAGCAATCTTTAGCCACTAGTTAGTAAAGCCCAATCACTTTTTCCATCTTACTAGATTGCAAGAATCTTGAGGACAATATCTCTCTCCTTTTTATTTTCTATCTTTCCTGCTTGGTAGTTGGTAGTATAACATGAACTCACTGAATCTTTTTGAATTAAGGAACAAATTATCTTGAAACACTTTTCCTTTCTTATTTAGTATGTGTTCCTCCTTAGATCCTAGTTAGAAAAGAACTTCTGTGCTATTTAGCCCAATTCCCTCATTTTACAGATGAATATATGAAAACTCAGAAAGATTAAATGTCTTTTCCTATGCCACATAGACAGTAAGAAATGAGTCCAGGTATGAACCTAAATTCTCTTATTTAAAATTCAGTTCCCTTTTGAACTATATCATGATGGTTTTTTCTAGTGTCCTCTTGAATGCCTAGCTATTATTGCAGCTTCTTCTTCTAGAAGATGAATTTTGAAGATGTTGGTTAGGTTAAAAGAAAAAATGAAAGTAGAGATGCCAAATTTTTAACTATACCACTAATATAACATCTGTCAATGTTGGCTTTCATGTCCCAATTATTTTGCCTGCTTTCTTTAGGTGATGAACCCACTGGGCAAAAGGCAGGATGTATCTATTTTTATGCTGTACGGTAGCTACTAATCCATAATTATCATGATTACCATCATCTGTTCACCAAATGATGTGCTGACAATTTGTGGGTCTTGTGCTCAAATGTGTTTTGGGGATAAAGTGCTTGAGAAAGGAAAAATCAAGCTCTAGGAGTGTCTTGGAAATACAAGAGTGAACAACTTCCTTCCAATCTAATGGTGAGTTTCTGAAAACCATCTTTTTTTAAAGGCGTCCAGGGGACTAAAATTAGTGCTGCTTTTAGCACCATTTCAACCAGAAACATTTTACTTTTAATATAAATAGGATCAAAGAGTTCTATCATAATGTCTTTTACTGCCTTAGAACAGAGGTGAATCATTAGAGAGTCACACTGTCTATTCAGCCCTCACAGTTGTTTATTACCTACAATGGTAGAAAGGAATAATTTTGTGTCATAATGACTACAGAAGGCTTTGAAATTCAGTAAAAGGAGGAACTGTTGCCTGGAAGGATTACTTTATACAAAAGGAAAATGATCAAATACTGGAAAACCTTTTGAAATTTAGTCTATATATGTGATTGAAGATTATATGTGGGGTAAAGTTTGATCTTTCTGAATTCCAGAGCTCACACTCTCTGTTTTATCCAATAAATAATGTAATGCCCTTTATTATGTGTATCTATAGACTGCCCAGTAGAAGAGGACTAATTGAGAAAAATCAGTAGTATTAAAAAATCAGAAAGGTAATACCAGAGGTGTTTATTTGTATCTATTTGGAAACATGCTTTTTCAGACATGTTATTCATGTGATGAAGTTCTGGAAATGGAAGGGAAAAGCCTGCCGAGTAAAAGACATCTTCCTAATAGATTCAGTTTCCAAAGGTTTTTTCTTGTATATATTTTTTTGAGGCCCAATGATCCTTTCTCTTTGAATTGGAGAAGTTTAGGGATCCTGCTATATTAACAGCTTCAATATTATAATAGTCACAAAAAACTAACATTTACATAATGCTTTTAGGTTTGTAATGTGCTTCAAAAAAGTAATATCATTTTGTTTTCACTATAATCCTGGGAAGTAGGTGCAATTATTATCATCCCCAATTTAATAAACTGAGGCAGAGAAAGGTTAAATGACTTGCTCAGGATTATAGGACTAGTATCTGAAGCTAGATTTGAACTTCAGTTTTCCTGACTGTAGTACAATTTTATCTATTGTATTACCTATTTGCCAAATGACAAATCGAATTCTTCTAACCCCACTTTTATGGGTTATGTATCACTTAATAGAAGTTTAAACCAAACCATCTATTAGTATCAAGAGCTCACTGCCTAAGAGAAAAATATCCAGGAACTAAGTTTGGCTAATTGATTTAATATTTGCAATCTCACTATATCCCTAGAGGTATGCAAAATTTGCAAGAAATCATTTCCTCTTCACTAGGACCAGATAATAATTTTTAATGGAATAAACTGTTTTTTTTTATTTGAATCTAACGATTGGAGAATTGGGAGTTGAAATGGAATTCATAAGGGTCCAATACAAAGTATTAGATTTAGCGTCAACAAGGCAATTGTGAAGTATCAAAATGAGCAAAGACAATTAAAGCAGATTAACAAGCAAAAAAAGCATAGCAATCATGGTAAATCACACAGGGCAGGAAGGAGGGGAGGGAACAAGCATTTATTAAGTATCTCCCATATGCAAGGCATTGTGCCAAATACTTTATAATTATTATCTCATTTGATCCTCACAGTAACCATGAGAGGTAGATGCTATTCTTATCTCAATTTTATAATTGAGTAAACTGAGACAAACAGAAGCTTAAGTGCTTTGTCCAGGATTCTTCAGCTAGTAAGTGTCTGAAGTCAGATTTGAACTTAAGTTTTCCTGGTTCCCATCCCAGTGTTCTATCCACTGTGCCACCTCATTGTGATGCAATGTTTTTAAGTGCTAACATTATATTGGGACATATTAATAAGAATTTGACAGGCACACCCTAGGAAATAATTCTGTACTATAATCAACATTGGTGAGATTCATTATTTTAAAAAAAATCTCTGAATTTTGAAAAAGAACTATAAAATAAGAATAGCATCAGGATGATAAGCATAAAAAAGATGATTTGCTTTGACAATAAATGGAATTATTTAGAGAGGAAAGAAAAAGTTAATGGATGACAACTATTCTCAAGAACATGAATTACAATCCATTCTTTATTTCATACTTGTAATTTTATTTAGATGGGGAAATTTTGAAGTAAAAACTTCCTCCACTGATCTAGGGATTAGGGAGTTGTTTGGAAGCATGGAAAATTGTGATGCTGGTGGAATAGTGAACTGTTCCAATGATTCTGGAGAAAATTAGTAGTTCTGTATTCCAAAGAGATCAAGGGAAAAGGAAAAGGACCTCTGTGTGCAAAAATATTTATAGCAGATCTTTTTGTAGCGGTAAAGAATTAGAAATTGAAGGGATTTCATCAATTAAGAAATGTTTGAACAAACTGCAGTATAGGATTGTGATGAAGTACTATTGTACTGTGGAAAAAGACGAATGAAGTGGTTTCAGAAAAATATAGCAAAACCTATATGAATTGATGCAAAGCAAGTGAGAATTTGGAGATCATTGTAACAGCAATATTATAATGACCATCAGTTGTAAAATACTTTGCTAAGTGCAGAATATCACTTGTACTCCCAAATGGTGCTAACTGTGCCAAGACTTTGGAATGGAATCTTAAACGAATCACTGGCAGATAAATGGGTGGAAACGCATCTCATCAACTATCTTTCTTCTTAGATGGTGGCTGTTTCAGCAAAACACACTAAGAAACAGAGATGGATAGACCACCAAGGGCTGACCATCTATCCATCCATCTATCGATCTATCTATCTATCTATCTATCTATCTATCTATCTATCTATCTATTTATCTACCTATCTATCTCTATCTCTCTATCTGTCTGTTTATCTACCTGTCTATCCATCTATTAATCAATCATCTGTCTATCCACCATTTCTCTCTATTATCTCTCTATTAATCTATTCTCTATCTATGTATCCATTTACCTATCTATCATTTATCTATCATCTATCTACCTATCTACCTGTCTGTATACATATATGTGTATATATATACATATATATATGCATATGCATACATATGTACACACATATATTGCTTACTATAATCAAATTGCCCCAATACAACCTAGGTTCTATATGCTCATTTTTCTTTGAATCTCTTCTTTAAGGAGAGTAAAGGACTGGAATATTATTGTGCCACTAAAAAAAATGATAAAATGGACAAGTTCAGAGGAAACTAGAAAGACTTCTATGAATAGAGCAAAATGAAAGAAACAGGATAATTTATACAATAACATTATAGAGAAAAATAACTTTGAAAGGCTTTAGAATCCTGATCAATACCATGAAAAGCCATGAGTCCAAAAGGATGAAGATGCCATTAACCTCATGACAAGAAAGGTGATGAACAGAAAGAGATATTTATCCACAGACATGACTAAAATGGGAATTTGTTTTACTTGACTCTGCAGCTATTAATAAGAGCTTTATTTTTTGTTTTGTAAATTGGCTAATTGAAAGATAGTAATGGGAGGGAAAGACTGATATAAAATTAATTTAACTTGTTAATTTAAAAAAAGAAAAAAAATAAAAACAAAGTAAATATGGTAAAAATTTTTAAAATTGTGAGGGATTAGGGAGCAAATCCTAATATTAGAAGGCCTACTTCTTCCTTCTTCAAGATGTTTGGCTGATAATAGTGGTAAGTAGAAGGTGTTAGTGACTACTGGCTGTATAATTCCATTTTCACTCCCAAAACTAGTTGTAGAGATTTTCCCTTCTGTTTCAACACTTAGAGGCACTGTAGTCCATTCCCTGATGATATTCAAACCTTATAGATCTCTAGTGATAGGATATTGGCTACTAATGAAGTTAACCATTTCATATTCAGTCAGAAAGTCATTTTCTATCCTTTCTTTTTAAAGACTAGCAGTCAGTCAACAAGCATTTATTAAAGTCCTCCTACATGTCAATCGCTAATAAAATGAAATTGGTTTAAATAATGCTGAGAGAGTTTATCTGAACAAATGGATGGCTCAGACAAAAGAATCTTAGACTACTAGGTAGGAAGCCTTAGATAATAATTCAAACTACCTCTATAATGTTGAGCAAGTTATTTATCATTCCCTAATCTCAATTTTCTCATCTGTAAAATGAAGCTATATGACAATATGACTGTAACTTAAGACTCACTGAGATAGAAATGGAGCTCTTTGCTTTTACAAACCCTCCAGAGAGATTTTCCACCCAGGACTTTGTGGACCCTTTCTGTTTCTAAATTTCTAAATCTTGGAGATGTATTCTAAGATGATTAAATAAGAGAAGAGCCACCCTGTTGTCTGAAAAGAATCCTTCAGTTATTGGACCTTTATTGTGATTAGAGCCCAGAATCCAGTCCTAATGCAGTCTCGTGAGGGATAGAATGGTTCTTCTCCCTAAAAATCTGACCCATACCCACAGATCCTCTAGAACCTGGCAGGAAGTAGAGGAATGGGGAACCCAATAAATAGAATACAGAGATCAGAAAAGACACAGCAGCAGCAGTATCTCCCTTCATCCCAGGACTTGAGAATGTTTAGTGGATCAGCTACCAGGCTCAAGGAATAGGAAAAAGTGGTAATCAGGACCATGGCAGAGGATGTAAAAAGGAAGAAGGTGATTGCATCCCATGGCTCAATGAGGAAATGGAAGCCTTTATGTTGCACATAAAACTGGGACAATGTCACTGATCTTTTAGAGAAAAAGGGGTTCAGAAAGACCTCTTCATCAGGCCAAAATGCCACTGTCACATAAGTCCACTTCACCAGCAAAAATCACCAGAATTTATAATACTAGAGGACAAAGGGACTTCAATCACCTGCTGCTTCCAGACCAAATTAATATAATAAAAATAGGTGCCTTTTAATCCTCCATTTCACAATCTTCATCAACAACATTCTCTTATTTAATCATCTTAGAGTACATCTCCAAGATTTAGAAATTTAGAAACAGAAAGGATCCACAAAGTCCTGGGTGGAAAATCTTTCTGGAGGGTTTGTAAAAGCAAAGAGCTCCATTTCTATCTCAGTGAGTCCTTAAATTACAGTCATATTGTCATATAGCTTCATTTTACAGATGAGAAAATTGAGATTAGGGAATGATAAATAACTTGCTCAACATTATAGAGGTAGTTTGAATTATTATCTAAGGCTTCCTACTTAGTAGTCTAAGATTCTTTTGTCTGAGCCATCCATTTGTTCAGATAAATTCTTTCAGCATTATTTAAACCAATTTCATTTTATTAGCGATTGACATGTAGGAGGACTTTAATAAATGCTTGTTGACTGACTGCTAGTCTTTAAAAAAAGGATAGAAGATGACTTTCTGACTGAATATGAAATGGTTAACTTCATTAGTAGCCAATATCCTATCACTAGAGATCTATAAGGTTTGAATATCATCAGGGAATGGACTACAGTGCCTCTAAGTGTTGAAACAGAAGGGAAATCTCTACAACTAGTTTTGGGAGTGAAAATGGAATTATACAGCCAGTAGTCACTAACTTACCTTCTACTTACCACTATTATCAGCCAAACATCTTGAAGAAGGAAGAAGTAGGCCTTCTACTGTTAGGATTTTTTCCCTAATCCCTCACAATTTAATTTTTTTTTTTTACCATTTTTACTTTGTTTTTATTATTTTTTCTTTTTTTTAAATTAACAAGTTAAATTAATTTTATATCAGTCTTTCCCTCCCATTACTATCTTTCAATTAGCCAATTTACAAAACAAAAAATAAAGCTCTTATTAATAGCTGCAGAGTCAAGTAAAACAAATTCCCATTTTAGTCATGTCTGTGGATAAATATCTCTTTCTGTTCATCACCTTTCTTGTCATGAGGTTAATGGCATCTTCATCCTTTTGGACTCATGGCTTTTCATGGTATTGATCAGGATTCTAAAGCCTTTCAAAGTTATTTTTCTCTATAATGTTATTGTATAAATTATCCTGTTCCTTTTCATTTTGCTCTATTCATAGAAGTCTTTCTAGTTTCCTCTGAACTTGTTCATTTTATCATTTTTTAGTGGCACAATAATATTCCAGTCCTTTACTCTCCTTAAAGAAGAGATTCAAAGAAAAATGAGCATATAGAACCTAGGTTGTATTGGGGCAATTTGATTATAGTAAGCAATATGTGTACATATGTATGTGTATGCATATATATATATACATATATGTATACAGACAGGTGGATAGGTAGATAGATGATAGATAAATGATAGATAGGTAAATGGATACATAGATAGATAGATAGATAGATTAATAGAGAGATAATAGAGAGAAATGGTGGATAGACAGATGATTGATTGATAGATGGATAGACAGGTAGATAGACAGATATATATAGATAGATAGATAGATAGATAGATAGATAGATAGATCGATAGATGGATGTATAGATAGATGGTCAGCCGTTGGTGGTCTATCCATCTCTGTTTCTTAGTGTGTTTTGCTGAAACAGCCACTATCTAAGAAGAAAGCTAGTTGATGAGATGTGTTTCCACCCATTTATCTGCCAGTGATTCGTTTAAGATTCCATTCCAAAGTCTTGGCACAGTTAGCACCATTTGGGAGTACAAGTGATATTCTGCACTTAGCAAAGTATTTTACAACTGATGGTCATTATAATATTGCCGTTATAATGATTTCCAAATTCTCACTTGCTTTGCATCAATTCATATAGGTTTTGCTATATTTTTCTGAAACCACTTCATTCATCTTTTCCCACAGTACAATAGTACTTCATCACGATATTATACCGCAGTTTGTTCAAACATTTCTTAATTGATGAAATCCCTTCAACTTGTGCCTTCATCCAGTCTATCTTCAGAAGTTGTCTTTAGATGTCTAGTTTATATGTTGTTTTCAAAAAGGGTCAATGATACCAGAGTTCTGTCCCAACTCTTCACAGTGACATTCTCTCACATTACCCCAAATTGTAGAATTCTTTAGCCTGTGGAAAGCTCTTAAAGAAAAGGCTGCAGCAAACCAGAGAGGTACTGGGAAAGTAAAGAAGGAACAACTGTTTTGGTAATGCAGTGAAAATGAGACATTTTTTAGCCTTGATTTTCTTAGTAGATTAATTATGTTTTGCTTAGAACCACAATCTTACTGACAACTTATAAACCTTTAAAAAGAAAGAATATGTTTTTTCTATTTTTATCTCTCATTTATACTTCAAATATAGATGACTGGGAAACCATGTGTGTGCATTCATGCTCTCAGACAAAGAAAGGAAGTGTTGCTCAGCTATTTTTCAACCAGTCATGCAAATGGAATGGGAATATTTGAAGTCATGTCTGTCCCTGTCATCCCCTCCACTTCCTTTTTGTTCTTGTTTGATGGGGGATAGAAGGGAGAGAAAAGAGGCAAAAGAAAGATGCCTGAGAATTTAGCTCACAATTATGAGATTTCTTTGCCTATTTCCCCATTATTCTCTCTTTAGTTCATTAAGAATCACCTTAAAACACTGATAAAAATAAAATCTTCCTGGAAAAATGTGTTCTTGATTTAAAAAAAATCAATTGTATCTACCCTTTAACTTTGACTTTATTTATTTATTTATTTATCTATTTATCTATCTATCTATCTATCTATCTATCTATCTATCTATCTATCTATCTATCTATTCATTTATTTATTTATTTATTTATTTTACCAATCCCTGCCTTTTGCTCAAGTTTGATAGGAAAGTTGGGGAAGGTTCCATGAAACTTCATGTCTTTTTCATTTGTAATAGACCTTGCTAGTTTAACCAAAAATTTAAAAGGAGAAATTGAGTTGAAGTGGTTCTCTGTTATGTTTTGGTTTTCACAGGGTTTTAGATGTGACCGCCACTTACTAGCTGTGTGATTCTGAGCCTTCTCCCTTTCTCTCCTGTCCCTTTCCTCTTGTAGTCTCAATTCAAATATGAATGAAATAGGCTGCTTAGGCTGTCTCCTTTCTCAAAGTGAAAGTCACTTCATTTCAGTTCAGTTCAGTTTAATTCAGTTTAATCTAACAAGTATTTACTAAATAGTTCTGAATTTAAGGCCCTGCACATACAAGGACAAAACCAGAAGAGTACTTGTCCTCTATAAAAATAAAAAATTGTTCTAAAAAATTTCTTACCTACTCTCTTCCATCTCATTCCATCCCTTCTCTCTCTGTCTGTCTCTGTCTCATCCATTGTCTCATTTGAGTCTCACAAAAAAACCTTGTAAACAATCTTTCCTCCCCATCAATTAAATTTTTTCATTTGAGATTTTCTCAAATTTCTTGATCTGTTGATCAGGTTGGATCCTTAAACTCTTGAAATTAGGATTGCTTGTAGTTCAAAGTCCCAAATAGCCTTGACAGGGTAATCCTTTTTTTCTGCTGAGAAGGCTGGATTCAAAAAAATGTGCTACTAAGGAAACCCTCTTTCCTCCATCCAGAACCCTAATATCAGTAAGGATAGACACTCTTCTAGAAAATAGGGATACAGGAGTCCTTACTTCTTGGACAATATGGTGAGCTATTCCATAAACTTATGTTTCTAGCACCCTTTTTGGTATTTGATTAATCAATTTTAGAAAAGCATTTATTTAACACCTACCATACACCAGGAATTATATCACACACTGAAGAAACAATGAAAAGAATGAAATAATCCTCATCAAAGAATATACATTTGGTCAGGGAAGCCATGTGCATGAATAAGCATATACAAAATATAACAAGCTACATTCAAGGTAAAATTCTTTCGAGGTGGATACTACTAAGGCACAAGGATTCAATAAAAACTTCATATGTGAAATATTATTCAAACAGAATTTTGAAGGAAATAATGTTTTTTCTCTATAAATATATTTTATTATTTGATTTTTCAGTCTTGTGTGGAGAACATGGGTTTGTACAGGCAGTATGAGGATGGTGGTGGGTTAAGAGAGCAGAAAGAGATCATAAACTTACATCTAACAAGACATTTGAGAGTCAGAAAGAAAGAGTGAGACAGTGAGAAAGAGAGAGCGAGATAGAGAGCAAGAAACAGAGGTTCAGAGAGATAGACATAGAGACAAAGAGAGAGGAAGAGTGAGTGTCTGTGTGTGTGTGAGAGAGTGGGGGAGAGAGAGACAGAGAGACACAGAGAAAGAGAGAGAGAGGGAAGGAGGGAGAGGGAAAGAGGGAGGAGGGAAGGAGAAGAAAGGAGGGAGGGAAGGAGAAGGAAGGAGGAGGAAGAGAGGAAGAGAGAGAGACAAAAAGACAGAGAGACAGAGAGAAACAGAGGCAAAGAGAAAGAGAGAGAAGGGATATATTGGGATGGGAGAGAGTGAATAACCTACCATGTGGTCTTTCTTGGTAGATATAAAATAAATTTGTTGCTTCTGACATCAAGTAGGGATCAATGTCAGGGCACAAAGGTGTCAGGGATCAAGGGAGCACCAATGTGGGGGCCTGAAGGTATGAGCCCTCAATGAATTGGAGATTACAAGAGTATATGAATTGAGGAATGCAGCTACAGCAAGTCTTAGTACAATGAGAGGGATAAGAATGTAGAATGACATTTAGGGTAGTATGTGTGTATATGCATATGTGTGTGTGTGTGTGTGTGTGTGTGTGTGTGTGTGTGTGTGTGTGTGTAGTGCCAGAGTTCCTAAATGGAATTTCATGTACAAGGAACAGTAAGAAGGCTAGTTAATTAGATCACAGCAGAAGAGTAATTACAGTAGAATTGGAAAGGTAAATTGGGGCATTTAAAGGGGCTTTAAAAAATCTTGTAACACCTCATCTCTTGTCACCCTTCTCGGTGCAAATTGTTGCTTCTTCCCTCGATCCCTGAAACATTTGGCAAAAAAAGAATAATCAGCAGGATCTTGAGGGGAGAGAGAGAGAGAGACAGAGACAGAGAGAGAGAGAGAGAGAGAGAGAGACAGAGACAGAGACAGAGAGATACAGAGAGACAGAGACAGAGAGAAAGAGAGAGAGAGAAACAGAGAGACAGAGAAGGGATGGAATGGGATGGAAGAGAGTGGGTAACCTATCACAGAGCTTTCTTGGTAGGTATAGATCAGATTTTTTTCTTCTGACATCAGCTACATGTGGCGGACTTTAAAAACCAAAGAGAGAAGTTTATATTTGGTCCTGAAGACAATAAAAACACTAATGCAATTTACTGAGTAGAATCATGCCATTGTCAGACCTGTACTTTAGCAAAAACATGGAAGATGAGCTGGAAAGGGGTAGACTTGAGGCATGTAGAGAACTAGGTTAGGTGATTAAGATCTGAATTAAGGTGGTGACCCTGTGAATGAAGGAAAGAATATGAATGTAAGAACTGGTTAAGAAACAGAAATGATATCATTTCCAATTAACTGGATCGTTTCAGGATAAAGGATAAACTTATCAGGTTGACATTTAAAGCTCTTTGCAATCTATCTTCCATCAACGTCCTCAGACTTATCTTACATCATGTCTTTTGCATTGTCCATTTCAGTAAAATTATACTTCTGAGGTCCCTGAGCTCATCATTCTACCTCTAACCTCTTTGTATTTGCCCCGTACCTAGAATGTATTCTCTCTTCACCTTTGCTTTGCCTCTCAGAACTTTTATCAATCAATAAATACTAAGTTCACTTTTTTCTTTTTCTTCTGTTTTATTTTTCTCTTGTAGTTTTCCCCTTTTGTTCTGATTGTTCTTTCCCAATATAATTCATAAGGAAATATGTTTTTAAAAAGAATATACATGTATAACCAAAAAATTTTATTTTTTTATATGTAACTGGGTAAAATAAAAATACATTTTAAAAAAGAATCTTTATCTTCTTGGTTTAGTTCACATATTCCTCCCATGTGTTTGAGAATATTCCACTCAATCCAGTTAATACAGTTCTCCTTCCAATTATCTTGTATTTACTTAGCTATGTTTATGTTGAATTCTCCAATAAAATGTAAGCTTCTTGAGGTCAGGGACTATTTGTTTTTTGTCTTTGCATAGCCAGCACCATCAAAGAGTGCTTATAATAAGGACCTCATTTTTCAGTGGTAGTGGGTTGAATAGAGGAAACATTAATGGAGAGACAAAGGACATCAACATGCTTAGTGAAGTTCCTAAAGATGAGACCATATGGAGAGAAAGACTATGAGCCGGATATTGAATTTTTGAGAAAAGAAAGAGAATAACCTGGAGGCTAGTATCTTGCAGCAACCATGATCAGGAGGTGGTTCTATAGACAGATGGTAGGAACCTCAAAGGGGAAGTTACAGAGTGATGCCAGCAGAGTGAACATCTGGAAGTGGCAGTTGGGAGCAAGATCCTGCTGGTTACTCTTTTTTTGCCAAGTGTTTCAGTGGTAGAGAGAAGAAGGAACAATTTGCAATGAGGAGGGTAGCAAGAGATGAGATATCTCAAGGAGAACATCATGTTACTGTGAGCACCAGATGATATAATGAGTGATGATATAGCAAGGTGATTTTGGATGAAGGGGAGTTTATTAATGATGAAATGGGAATTAGATTCTGGTGGCCTGGGGCCTGCAGTGATTACCAAGGGTTAGGAGTAGAATTGCAGCCATACATCAGGTTTCTTTTATCCTAAATCTTTCTATTATGTTATTGGATGTGCTCTAGTGTACTATTTCTTTGTTCCATATTGTGGCTTGTCCTTTAGATGGCTACAACCACTATTTTTGAAGTAGGATTTTGTTTGTAGACTCAGGCACTTAAAAAAAGATGCTATGCTGTTGTCTGTCTCATTGATTATATAGATTTTGGTTGTGAATTGATGTAGTCTCTATATTTTCTATATTAACTTCCCCCAGTCCATTTTTATATAATCTCATTCCAGGCAACTACTTTAATGTTCAGTCATTCAGTCAAGTCTGATTCTTTTTATTTTCTTGTATGGATTTCTCTTGGCAGAGATATTGTAGTGCACTATTTGCCATTTCCTTTTCCAGTAGATCAGGAAAAAAAAATAGATGTTAACTGCCCAGGCTTGTACATATATTAAGTATTTGAGGCTGGATTTGAATTTAGATTTTACAGCACCAGGTCTAATGCTCTATACACTGAGTCATCTAGTTGCTGCCTCTTGGCAACTACTGCTTCTCCATTAATCATCATCATCACAATAATAATAATAAAGTAATAACCTTATTTATAATAATAACAATAATGATCATGGTGATGGGTAGCATTTATTTAGTCCTTTAAAGTTGGCATATTTGCTCCTTATAACAATCTTGTGAGGTAGGTATTATTATTATCACCATTTTTGCAGTTTGCAGAGGAAACTGAAGCTGAGAGGTCAAGTGATTTGCTCAATCTAGTATTTCAAATAGGATTTGAACCCAGGTTTTCCTGGCTTCTATATCCAATATTCTATTCACTGAACTTTCTGGCCTTCTTTGATACAATCAAAGTATGTGTTTTGCTTTATGAGTAGAGAAGAATTGAAATAGCTCAAAAGTTACTTGAAATGTGTAAATTTAGAGACATCTTCACTCCAAATATTCACCTGGACTATTTATGCCCGATCTGGGGTAGAGCATTCAGAGTTCATATTGGTCTAATTAACCACAGTTGGACACAATATATATTGATCCCAACACACTGTACCTTTGGCCTTCTTCAGGAAGGAAGGACCACAACCATATCATTCACTATACCACCAAGTTAGTTGTGTAATTAATTGACCAGCTTCATAGGGGATTAATCCAGTTTGCAGGGCTGCTAATTAGTCGGTTTTTTTTCATTTGGCTCTCCTTTGCAATATCTGAATCCTCCGTTGATGGAAACCTGCTGGCAAAATGGCCAAAAAATTTGCTCCCCAATGGTCATCCTCTCTAATTCAGCTACTTTCCCTTCTGTCATTCACTGTTCCTTCATCCACCTCATTTGCCACTGTCCAAGTGGCAGCCTTCTTGGTGCAACTGCAGATTTCCAGAAGGCTAGAAATCCACAAGATCACTTTTTCAAGGAAAGAAAACCCTAGAGAGAAGCACAGATTTGCTTATGGAGAACATATGCTAATAAACGCATTGGAAATGGTGGCAAGTAGAGTAGTCACCCTTTTTGCACTGGACTCTCTGGATGCAGTTCAGAATAGTTCTCAGTTTTTAACCCCAAAGGAAGGAGTAGGTGGCTGCTTTTTCATATCTATGGCTGGAAGTAAGTTAATCCCAAACTTCCTTCTACATAGTTGCAAGAACAGCAACTTAATATACTCCAAGAGTAGGGGAAGGGATTTGTACCTATTATACTTGATGGAAATTAAAAAAACAAAACAAATTGTAATATTGTTTACTTTGTTATTGATACTTTACAAAGTAACTTTAGGATAATATATCAGATTATCTTTAATGCAGGACAAATATAAAAGATACAGAGACAATCAATTTTATACAATTGACCCAAAGAAAAGAAATACATTCCAAAATTTGTAAACTTCCTTTCCTGATGTCTTTCCTGGTGGAAACTTGGAATCTAGTCTCTGAGGAGAAGCCAAATTTAAAGATTTCGGAAAATTCTTCCTCGTGATGAGTACAGTAAAAATTTGATCCTAAGATATTTTAATGACTGTGAAATAATTTTAAGCCAAGGAGAAAGCTAAAAATTATAATTTATTTGTAAGTAGATATGTAAAATATAAGTGTTGTTTATAATTTTTGTGAGAATAATTTTGATACCTCTACTCAATTTAACTAGTATTTATTCCGTTTGTTATGGTTTAATAGATATCAGTGCCTGCAATAGTGAGCTAAGTAGAATAGAATTATAGTTATGTTAGTTATTACTGTAAAGATAAGAGTCATAATTAATTAGCCCATTTTATATTGACTATTTACTATTATTTGATTTGGAAGTTATAGATCTAGACTTTATTATTTAGGCCTAATTTTAACTTGTGTTATAAATTGACTGTATTAGCTTTACCTCTTCTCCCAACACGTTCCCCTCTTCCCTCTCCATTGCCAAGAGAACTATGCCTGGAAAACTACAGTTGCCATGTCATAAATGTTCTTACAACTTGTAATTGGAACTAAGATATTGCTGACAAAGTATTAGGACTTGTAAAAAAAATTTCCATAATTCTGCTAACCAAATACTAACAAAATACTAGTGATTGAGAGACTTTTTCCTTAGCCAGTCATAAGAATTACCTTCATTCTGTAAGATGATCAAGCATGAATTGTAATATCCCATTCTAGGTACTTCCAGTAGTCTTTAAAAGGTTGCATTGGGTCAATGGCCACCAAGAAGGTTTTAGATCCAATTGTTTAGGGACCAATGATCTCCCTAATAAATTGATCATGCTTGGAGCTCTCTCAGTTGTCTTTTGTTGTGGATTAGAATTTTTTGTTTCACACTTTCTCCTTAGTAACATTAAGCTGTAAACCAAACTTTTTAAACTAGGTTAAAATCCTATTCCTTTTTTGAGGACTAATGACTCCAGAAGTTCTACATCTCTAAACTACTCTTGGAGTTATCATAGGAGAAAATTGTTTTAAGGGGCCATGCATTTCCTTTGCACCTACAGACTATAATGATAGTATGAACAACATAGACAGAGCTGTCCAAAATAGTACCTTTAAAATGAGAATAATGAAAATTTTCTTGCCAAGAGAAATGCATATAAAAATCTAAATGGGGAATAATGGTAATATTTTCAAAGATGGATTTGGAAAAAAGGTTGAAACCTTCAATCTCTGTTCTACATACAGAGTATAGTCCCAAATTTAGATACAAAATCAGGAAATTTGAAGTTTGGTTTGCTTACTATCTTATGAATATGTAACAGTAATATTCAATTTGTATTCATATATTAAACAATATTTTACTTTTAAAACAGTGACGAACTAATGTCTTTCCTGAAATTTACCAGAAAGGCCATGCAATATGATAGAGAAAAAAATGAAATTGGAAACATATTAATTTAGGGCTTTCAATCATCTTAGTGGTCAAATCCAAAAAGAAAAAAGAAGAAAACTTTATAGTCATTTCACTGAAATTGATTGGAAAAGAAACTTCAACACCAGCAATGATGCCCAGCCAACTAGAAGTCAGCAAGTAGATGTAGCCCACAAGTTAAAAGTTTAATTGTAAAGTCAATGTGTGTGTATGTGCGTGTCTGTATACTCTTTTTTTAATTGCAAGAGTAGAGATGATCTATTGAAAAGCAATGTGGTAAAATATGAAGAAAGTTGAATTCAATAAATCTCAGCTCTGATTTTTTTCTCCATGTGTTACATGGACAAGTCCCTTTCCCTTACTGGTTCTTCAAGTTTCCATTTGTGAAATTGTGTTAACAATATTTACATGACTTACTTCATAGAATTGTCTGAGAAGAACATTTTACAAGGTGTTAGATAAAAATTGAAGTTGTTATTGTTGTTCAGTTGTGGGGGAGGGGGAAAAGTAATACTAGAATGATCTATTATAATGGATAAAGGTGGTGTGGAAATGATGATCCCCTAAATCTGTTGGGTTTGGGAGAATAGTGATTGTAGAAGTGGGAGAAGAAAGTGAGGTGCATTTCCCTTAATACTAAGTGATGACCACTAACACTGGAACTGAAAATATCTTCTCTACTCCCAGCACATAATCTGTTTACTTCATTTTGTCATGGTGTCCGAAATTCTACCAAGTAAACGTAACTCTATATTTAGGACAATTCACTCAAACTTGCATCCATACTCACAGGCTGGGTTCCCAAAGACAGCTGAATACTACTTACAGAATTCTAGGGGGTTTTGTGCCCTTTGTATTCTTTGTATTCTTAGCAAAGTAGTTCCTAAGTTTCTAATGGTTTGCTTCTCATTAACAATTAAACAGTAGACTTTTTTTTTTTTTTGCAAAGGGTTTTTCTAAGTGGAGAAGAATTAGTACAAAATATACCTCTCTCCCCCAAAGTTGGGGCTCGCTCCTCAGAAAATATAAATTGTAATTCTTATATTTCATGTTGTTTTCAAAGTAACTTTAGAATAATATGTCAAATTTAGGACAAACATACAAGAAGCAGGAACAATCAACTTTATTGGGATATATCGAAATACATCACAGGAATTATCAACTTTTTTCCCAGGTATCTTTCCTGATGGAAACTTGGAATCTAGTATCTTGAAGAAAAAATGCAGTTCAGAGGTTTTAGAGACTGGAGTAAAAATTTGGTATTAAGACTTTTAAGAATTATGAAACAATTTTAAGCCATGAAGAAAATGAAGAATCACAATTTATTTGTAAGTAAATATGGCAAATCTAAACGTTGTTTATAATCATTGAGAGAATAATTTTGATGCCTCTACTCAAGTAGTATTTATTCAGTTTATTATGGTTTAATGGGTAGTGACTTAAGTAGAATAGAATTTTAGTTATGTTAGTTATTATTGTAAAAATAAGAGTCATAATTAATTAACCCATTTTGTACTGACTATACTATTACTTAATTTGATTTATTAGTTATTGATATTATTTGTTATAGATCTGTACTGAATTAGTTAGGCCTGGTTTTAACTTGTATTAGGAAATAGCCAATATTAGCTTTACTTGCTCCTCCAATACACATACTTCTTCCCTCCTTATTGCTCCCCCCAAGAGAACTATGCCATGTCATAAATGTTCTTACAATTTATAATTGAAACCAGAATATTGCTGACAAAGTGTTAGTGCTTATAAAAAGCCTTAAGAGTTGTGCTGACAAAGTACTAGTGGTTGATAGACATTTTCTTTATGAACCATAGGAGTTCCCTTGCTTCTGGAAGATGACCAATTATGAATTGTAATGCTTCATGAAGCTCCCTCAGATGATTTTATCTTCATATCTATCTATTCTTAGTATGAATGGTTAATGGAAAGAGGAAAGAAAATCTGAAATTCCTATTCTAACCCCACTTAGAGTGATTCTTTCTTTGAAGACATTTTTTTCTTCAACTTCTGACTCCAACTCTTTAACTCTAAGATTCTTGAACCATAAACTAGACCTTTTGCACTGTTGGACTGGCAAGCTCCTCTTTTAACTAGCTGATTTTATAGAGAAAGGTTTGAATTTTTTTATCAACTTATCACATTTGTTTTTTTCCAGCACCCAATTAGAGAAAAAAAATTGTGCCCAATAAAATGATTTGTGCTTAAACACAAATTGTCATTTCCTTCTCCAGTTCATTTTATAGATAAGGAAACTGAGGGAAACAGGGTTAGGTGATTTGCCTAGGATCACAAAGCTAGTGTCTAAAAGCTGCGTTTGAACTTAGGTCTTCCTGATTCCAGACCCAGTGCTCTATCCACTGGACCAGGTAGCTGCCTTTAGTACTTGATAGGTTATAAATGTGAAGCTTATCGTGATTAGAATTGGAAACAAAGTGTATCTAGGGCAGGGCAAGCAGGTTTTTGCTTTATAATGTTAAAATCTAGAGGGATTCCCACATTGTTAAGTCTTTTAGCTTGTATAGAAAAAAAATGTTTTCACTACCTACCTAGTTAAAATTGGAATATAACAAATGGCAGATCTAATCTGGCCCAGGCCACTAAAGTGAACACTTTTCTAGCATGGACTTAATCTGCTCCCCAATCTCACTGCAAACTTTATGGATATTATAGCATCTTCATTTCCCTTCCTCCTTACACATTTTGTGCCACTTGCCCCAGTATAAAAACTTTGAGTTATGGCTCTGGTTGGAGGAGACTGTAGCAATTATCAAGGACACCCGCCTTCTTTTACAGAATGAAGAAATTGAAATTTGGAAATTTTAAGTGACCTAATCCAAAATCAAATAGCTAGTTAACTAGCAGAACTTGGATTCAAGTCAATTATTCTCCTGGTGTAGGAGATATATGGCTTATGAAGTCCAAGTTAGCATCCTTTTCTCTCAGCTCCAAACTTTAGAGTAAATCTCCAATTAAGTGAAAAGAGTTTTAGCTTATTCTAAATCAAGATGTGAAATATACACATTCAGACCACATCTACATCTCTTCTTATTATAGTTCTCTTCTATCTCCTTACCCCCATAATCAAGAAGCCTAGAGCACTCTGTTTTGGGTACCTAGAAGTTCTTTGAATCCTAGGAACTTTCTTTGCATCTTTCTTTTGAAATAAATGAAAAACTCATAAGTCTCTGGAATGCAAGCACTGTTCAACTTCACAATTGATTTATGAGTCAATTGTTTCTGAAAGGGAGTATAAAATCATTACTTCCTCTGGAGGCTTTTAGGCCAAAAACAGAAGAGAGTGTCTGTATTAATGTGATGGCTGTGGTTGGAGTGATAGAATGCTGAATCCACTCTAAATATGGCTTTTTTATATTTTCTATATGATGCAATGATTTGTTAATCCATTGTTTCACTACTTAAATGAGCAGGCTGTTGCTGGCATTTCTTTCTCCAGGAATTATAGAGGAAACTCTCCCCTCCGCCTCAGGGTAGACAAGAACTCATGCTTCTCTAAAGGTTTCTTGGGGATGAAATTATAATTTTCAAAATTTCAATTAGACCTGGAGACAGAGGCATAAACTACAGCTGGAACACATGCTGGAGGAGGGATAAAGGCCTAGGGAAGGCTCATAATTTATCAATGATAAATCTGCAAGTACGAGATTCAGTAATTTTCCTCTCCTTTTTATTTCAGTTTCTCTGAATAGAATATTTAAAGTTTCTCATCAGATTAAATAACCCAACTTCCACACCCAAACTCCTGTCTCTAACCCAGAATATGAATAATTTTCCCAATTTACAACATGTTAAAATTCCTTTAGTTGTAAAGTATTTGTGAGTATTTTTTCTATGGAAGACCATTGCTATCACTGAAATATAGGAAAAAACAGAAGGTGTGCCCTCAAGGAAATTTAAATCTTATTTGTAAGACAAAGATTGAGAATTTAAAAAGAGGTTACAAATAAATAAGTACACATATAAAATAACATGATATATCCATATAGATAGGTGTCTTCTCCATGAATACAGATAATATTGTAACAATATTTCTTATCCTTTATGATTCTTGTTTATATCTTTCCATAAATTTTCTCCACTGCCAGGCATAAAATGGAAAGGGGGAGGTCTAAGAGAACTTAGAAATCTCCAAAAAGCATTTGAAGCCTCCATCTGAGCCTTATATCTTGTAAATACCTATGAAACATTCATAGTACTCATTTTTTGGTCTTCACTCCCAATATACAATTTCCAATGCCCCAAATATTGGCCACACTTTTTTAAAATTGACATAACACAATGCTTTTTGTGTTATTCATATGTAGATCATCTTTGGAAATATGCTACCACCTGTCAAGGAATAGGAAGATGAATTAGATGCCCATCAATTGGGAAATGGTTGAATAAGTTATGTTATATGAAAGTAATGGAATATTATTATTCTATAAAAATGATGAACAGACTGATTTTAGAAAGGCCTGGAAAGATTTACATGAACTAATGCTGAGTGGAACAAACAGAACCAGAAAAACATTGTACACAGCAACAACAAGATTGTACAATGATCAACTATGATAGATTTTTGATTCTCTCAGTGGTTCGGTGTTCCAAGGCAATCCCAATAAACTTTGAATGGAAAATGTCATCTGCATCAAGAGAGAGAACTAAATGTAATGAAGACTGAATGTAAGTCAACACATACTATATTCACTTTTTTTTCTTATTCTTCTGTTATTTTTTTCTCATGGTTTTTCCCTTTTGTTCTGATTTTTCTCTCACAATATGATTCATAAAGATATATGTAAAATAAGTGAATATACATGTAGCCAAAAATATTTTTACATGTAACTGGGGATATTAAAAATAAAATATGTATTCATCACCCCCAAAATAATGCTTGCTTTTGGTTTGAGATAAATAATATAATTTATTTTGAGGAAAGTTCTGTTTAGTCCTGTGCTTTTAATAGGTATTATGTTTTTTCAGGGGATATTTATGCATCTATTGAAATAATTATATGATTTTTTTGTTTTGTTATTTAAAAAAAGGAAATGTGCTACCACTCACTTATACCTACCACATATTTATTTTCATAGCCCTTTAAGCCACCTTGAATTCTGGTTCTTCTAAATTTTTGATTTTCCATGATTCACAATCATAATGTATCATTAGAAGAATAGTTGTGTTAACGAAAATATGAATGTAGTTGACAAAACAAAGCACAAAATCATGGAAATGACTTTAAAATTTCATTGATGTGATTCAGCATAATCTTCTATTTAATTCTAACCCAACTCATTATCTACCTGAAGTGTACATCTAAGATATCAATACTGATGGTTTGACTTACCATTCAGCTTTATGTCACAATCTGGGCATTATAGGAAAACTGGTGTGCTTGGGGATGTGTATAGATAATTGTTTCAATTTTGAACCGTTGAGATGTCTGTAGGTCATCCAGTTTCATTTATATAATAGGCAGTTGGAGATATGAGACTAGAGGTCAGCAGAGAGGTATTGTTATTTAGTCATTTTCAATTGTGTCCAACTTTTTGTGACTCTTTTTTGAGTTTTCTTGGCAAAGATACTGGAATAGTTTGCAATTTCCTTCTCCACCATTTTTATAGATGAAGAAACTTGTTCAGGGTCAAACAGCTAAGTAAGTGTGAAAGGTTAGATTTGAACTTAGGACTCCAGGTCTAGTACTCTATGTACTGTGCCACCTAATAGCTCTCATTAGAGAGGTGAGAGATAGATAAATAGATATGAGAATCATTTTCATAGAGATAAAAATTGAAAACTCAGCAGCTGATGAGATCACTATATGAAATAGTATAGAGGGAGAAAAAAAAAGATCTTACAGAATAGAGACTTGGGGATACTCATTGTTATCAGCTTAAGCTGAATGAAGATCCAATGAAGGAGACTGAAAAAGAATGGCCAGAGATGTAAGAAGAGAATCAAGAGATAAAAGTATCATAGAAACCTGGAATATCAAGGAAAAGAGGGTGATCAAGAAATTTAGATATAGTCTTTTTATTTTCTACTTCTTGACTTCTTGGTGATTTTCTCCTCCTCCTTGCCCCAAAGAATATATGTCATTTAATCATTTTATAGGGCAAAATAAAATGAACCATGATTATTCACACCAAATGATTTTAAAAGTTTACATGGGCAATATTAGTATTTGAAGTTCATGATTTTTAAGTTACAGATTGAAATCTGTTTTGTTGTTTTGTTGAGGACTGGAGAACACACAATAAGGACTGTTTTTGAAGCAAAACTGATGTTCCTTCTGCAGAAGGATCTCATCTTAGGAGATATCTTCTGCTTAGGCATAAGCCAGTAAGTGTCATTGAGATCAATTCCACAAAGCACTTGTCTTCTGAGTCCCTTTGCTTCTAGGCAAGTTTCCTGGTGTCTTCTAACATTAAATTCTCTCATTTTAGACCCTCCTTTTCTAGATGTTCTGATCTCTTCTGGTTTTCTATCTACCAGTCTCAACTCTTTAGTATCTTTTGCTGGATCATCATTTATTTCCTGCAACCCTGTTGTGAGGTTCTTAAGGGATTTCTTTTGGATCTTCTTTTTGTCTCTATATTCTCATGAATTTACCTGATCAACTCCTGTGGATTCAATTATCATCTTTATGAATTTGACTCTAAATTTTAAATATGTTTTGTCTCTTTTGAGCTATAAACAGACATCAGCAATGACATATTAGACATATAAGACCGGAATGTCATAGGCAACTTATCACCAATATATACAAGTCAGAATCTCTCAAAAACTTATGCTTTCCTCTAATATTTTTATATTTTATTTAGGTACCATCTTTTTTCATTTAGTTTAGTTTAGTCTGAGTTTGACGTTTGAAACCTCAAAGTCATTCTTTACCTATTCTTTACCAATTCTATCAACTCTATCCCTTTAACATCTGTGGTTTCTATCCTTCTCTCTCCATGTTTATAGCTGATATCCTAATTCATTCTCTAACCACCTCTCATCTGGACTATTGCCTTCTACTTGGACTCTTTGCCTTCCTGCTTTCCCCTCTCCAATTCATCCTTTGAACAGCTGCAAAATATATATATTCCTTTTTTAAAAATTTTTATTATTTTTATTTATTTATTTATTTATTTATTTATTTAATAAAGCTTTTTATTTACAAAACATATGAGTGATTTTTCTACATTGACCTTTGCAAAAACTTTTTTTCCCAAGCTTTTCCCCTCCTTCCCCCTGCCCCCCACCCAGGGATGACAGGTAATCTAATACATGCTAAATAGGATAAATTATATGACAAATACAATACATGTATACATATCTATACAATTATCTTACTGCACAAGAAACATCAGATCTTTCTTAGAAAGAGAAGAAAAAAACAACCTAAGAAGGAAAACAAAATGCATGGAAATATTCATAGAAAGCGTTAAAATGCTGTGTTGTGGTTCACACTCAGTTCCCACAGGCCTCTCTCTGGATGTATATGACTATCTTCATTGCTGAACAATAAGAACTGGTTTGAATCACATCATTATTGAAGAGAACCATGTCCATCAAAATTGATCATCGTGTAGTCTTGTTGCTGTGTATAATGTTCTCCTGGTTCTGCTGATTTCACTCAGCATCAGTTTATGCAAGTCTCTCCAGGCCTCTCTGAAATCCTCCTGTTGGTCGTTTCTTACAGAACAATAATATTCCATAACATTCATATACCATAATTTATTCAGCCATTCTCCAATTGATGGGCATCCTTTCCATTTCCAGTTTCTTGCCACTACAAAAAGGGCTGCCACAAACATTTTTGCACATGTGGGTCCCTTTCCCTCCTTTAAAATCTCTTTGGGATATAGGCCCAGTAGAAACATTGCTGGGTCAAATGGTATGCACAGTTTGATAACTTTTTGAGCATAGTTCCAAATTGCTCTCCAGAATAGTTGGATCCGTTCGCAATTCCACCAACAATGTATCAGTGTCCCAGTTTTCCCACATCCCCTCCAACAGTTATCATTATCATTTCCTGTCATTTTAGCCAATCTGACAGGTGTGTAGTGGTATCTCAGAGTTGTCTTAATTTGCATTTCTCTGATCAATAGTGACTTGGAGCACCTTTTCATGTGACCGGAAATAGTTTCAATTTCTTTGTCTGAAAACTGTCTGTTCATATCTTTTGACCATTTATCAATTGGAGAATGGCTTGAATTCTTATATATTTGAGTCAATTCTCTATATAAAATATATATATATTCCTAAAATGCAAATCTAACCATGCCAGCCTCCTTCTGAAGATGCTTCATTGATTTCTTATTGCCTTTAGAATAAAAGACAATATTTTCTGTTTGACATTTAAAGCTCTTGATCTCACATTAGTACTCATGATTCATTCTATGTTTCATCCAAATCACTCTACCTGATATATGTTAATGCATGATATTTTGCCTAGGCCATCCTTTCTCCCCCAGCCCTCATCCATCATTGGAATTTTCTACTTTTTTAGAATATCTGCCTGCCTTCAAAGCTCAGATTTGACTTTCTTTTTTTTTCTTTATTAAAGCTTTTTAATTTTCAAAGCATATGAATGGACAATTCTTTTAACAGTAGCCCTTGCAGAATCTTGTGTTCCAATTTTCTTCCTCTTCCCCCACACCCTCTTCTAGATGGTAAGTAGTCCAATATATATTAAACATGGAGAAATATATGTTAAATCCAATATATACATGCATATTTACACAATTATCATGACACAAAAAAATCAAAACAAACCAGTAAAAAAGAGAAGCAAAATAAAATGCAAGCAAACAACAAAAAGAGTGAAAATGATATATTGTGAACTATACTCAGTTCCCACAGTCTTCTCTCTGAGTGGAAATGGCTTTCCTCTTCACTAAACAGTTGGAATTGGTTTGAATCATCTCATTGTTGAATAGAGCCATGTCCATCAGAATTGATCATTGTATACTTGTTGTTGTCATGTATAATGAGCTCCTGGATCTTCTCATTTCACTTAGTATCAGTTCATGTAAGTCTATCCAGGTCACTCTGAAATCATTCTGCTGGCTGTTTCTCACAGAACAATAATATTCCATAACATTCATATACCATAATTTATTCATCCACTCTCCAAATAATGGGCATCCATTCAGTTTCCAGTTTCTTGCCACTACAAAAAGGGCTGCCACAAACATATTTGTACATCTGGGTCCCTTTCCCTCCTTTAAGATCTCTTTGGGATATAAACCCAAAAGAAACACTGATGGATCAAAGGGTATGCACAGTTTGTTAACTTTTTGAGTATAGTTCTAAATTGCTCTCCAGAATGTTTGGTTCCATTCACAGTTCCACCAACAATGTATTAATGTCCCACTTTTCCTGAATCCCCTCTAACATGCATCATTATCTTTTCCTGTCATTTTAGCCAATCTGAGAGGTGTGTAGTGGTATCTCAGAATTGTCTTAATTTGCATTTCCCTGATCAATAGTTATTTGGAGCACCTTTTCATATGATTAGAAATAGTTTCAATTTCTTCATCTGAAAATTGTCTGTTCATATCCTTTGACCATTTATCAATTGGAGAATGACTTGAATTCTTATAAATTTGAGTCAATTCTCTGTATATTTTAGAAATGAGGCTTTTATCAGAATCTTTGAATGTAAAAATGTTTTCTCAGTTTATTGCTTCCCTTCCAATCTTGTCTGCATTAGTTTTCTTTGTACACTTTTTTAAAACTCAATATAATCAAAATTATCTATTTTGTGATCAATAATGATCTCTAGTTCTTCTTTGGTCACAAATTCCTTCCCCCTCCACAGATCTGAGAGGTAAATTATGCTATGTTCATCTAATTTGTTTATAATATTCATTATGTCTAAATCATGGACCCATTTTGACCATATATTGGCTTACAGTGTTACATGTGGGTCAATGCCTAGTTTCTGCCATACTACTTTCCAATTTTCCCAGCAGTTTTTGTCAAATAATGAATTCTTATCCCAAAAGTTGGGGTGTTGGGGTTTGTCAAACACTAGATTACTATAGTCATTGATTATTTTGTCCTGTAAACCTAAATTATTCTACTGATCAACTAATCTTATTTCTTGCCAGTACCAAATGGTTTTGATGATTGCTGCTTTATGATATAATTTTAGATCTGGTACAGCTAGGCCACCTTCATTTGATTTTTTTTTTTCATTAATTCCTTTGAAATTTTTGACCTTTTGTTCTTCCAGATGAATTTTGTTGTTATTTTTTTCTAGGTCAGTAAAATAGTTTCTTGGCAGTTTGATTGGTACAGCACTAAATATTTAGATTGGTTTAGATAGTTTTGTAATATTTATTATATTTACTCAACTTATCCAAGAGCACTTGATATTTATCCAATTGTTTAGATCTGACTTTATTTATGTGGAAAGTGTTTTGTAGTTTTGCTCTTATAGTTCCTGACTTTCCTTTGGCAGATAAATTCCCAAATATCTTATGCTATCAACAGTTATTTTAAATGGAATTTCTCATTGTATCTCTTGATGTTGGATTTTGTTAGTGATGTATAAAAATGTTTATCATTTATATGGATTTATTTTGTATCCTGCAACTTTGCTAAAGTTGTGCATTATTTCTAATAGTGTTTTAGTTGATTCTCTAGGGTTCTCTAAGTATACCATCATATCATCTGCAAAGAGTGATAATTTGGTTTCCTCATGGCCTACTCTAATTTAATCTCTTTTTATTCATTTATTGACAAAGGTATCATTTTTTAATGCAATATTGAATAGTAATGGTGATAGAGGGCAACCTTGTTTCACCCCTGATATTATTGGGAATAGTTCCAGTTTGTCCCCATTACATATGATGCTTGCTGATAGTTTTAAATAGATGCTACTGACTATTTTAAGGAAAAGTCCATTTATTTTTATACTCTCTAGTGTTTTTAAAAGGAATGGATGTTGGATTATATCAAATGCTTTTTCTGCATCTATTGAGACAATCATATGATTTTTGTTAGTTTGGCCATTAATATAATTGATTATGCTGATAGTTTTCCTAATATTGAACCAGCCCTGCATTCCTGGTATAAATCTTACTTGGTCAAGATGTATTCTCCTGGAGATAACTTTCTGTAATCTTATTGCTAATGTCTTATTTAAAATTTTTGCATCAATATTCATTTTTTTAATGTTTTTTAATATATAAAGCTTTTTATTTACAAAACACATGAGTGATTTTTCAACATTGACCTTTGCATCAATATTCATTAGGGAAATTGGTCTATAATTTTCTTTCTCTGTTTTCATCTTACCTGGTTTAGGTATCAGTACCATGTCTGTGTCATAAAAGGAATTTGGTGGGAGTCCTTCTGTCCCTATTTTTTCAAATAGTTTGTATAGTATTGGAGTTAATTGTTCTTAAATATTTGGTAGAATTCTCATGTAAATCCATCTGGCCCTGGAGATTATTCTTAGGGAGTTGATTAATAGCTTGTTCTATTTCTTTTTCTAAAATAGGACTATTTAAGTAATTTATTTCCTCTTCTGTTAATCTGGGCAATCTATATTTTTGTAGGTATTCTTCCATTTCACTTAGGTTATCAAATTTATTGGCATAAATTTGGGCAAAATAACTCCTAATTATTGCTCTAATTTCCTCTTCATTGGTGGAAAATTCTCCCTTATCATTTTTGAGACTAACAATTTGATTTTCCTCTTTCCTTTTTCTAATCAAATTAACTAAAGGTTTATCTATTTTGTTGATTTTTCATAAAACTAACTCAGTTTTATTAATTCAATGAATTTTTTTACTTTCAATTTTATTAATCTCTCCTTTTATTTTTAGAATTTCAAGTTTGTTATTTGATTGGGGGTTTTTTAACTTGTTATTTTTCTAGCCTTTTTAGTAATAAGTCGATTTCACTGATCTTCTCTTTCTCTATTTTATGCAAGTAAGCATCTAGAGATATAAAATTTCCCCTTATTACCACTTTGGCTGTATCTCACAAATTTTGGTATGTTGTCGCATTATTGTCATTCTTTTGGGTGAAATTATTGTGTTTATGATTTGTTGTTTCACCCATTCACTCTTTAGAATGAAATTACTTAGTTTCTAATTACTTTTTGGTCTATTTTCCCCTTGCCTTTTATTGAATGTAATTTTATTGCATTGTGATCTGAAAAAAAAGCATTTATTATTTCTGCCTTTATGCATTTGATTTTGATGTCTTTATGTCCTAATATGTGGTCAATTTTTGTATAGATTCCACGAACTGCCGAGAAGAAAGTGTACTCCTTTCTGTCTCAATTCAATTTTCTTTTTTTTTTATTAAAGCTTTTTATTTGTATAACATATGTATGGGTAGTTCTCCAGCATTGATCTTTACAAAGCTTTCCATTACAAATTTTACCCCCTCCGGGTCCCCTACCCTCCCCTAGATGGCAGGAAGTCCACTACACGTTAATAATGTTGAAATACTTGACAAGTATTGCAAGAAAAATCCTATCTACAAGAAAAAAAAAAGAAAATCAGAGAAAGGCAACACAATGCAAGCAAATGTCAATAGAGATCATGAAAATGTTACCTTGTGGTCCATATTTCATATCCCTCTCTCAGGGTGTATATGGTTTTCTTCAGTGAACAATTGGAACTGGTTTGAGACAATTCTTTGTTGCAGAGAGCCATGTCCATCAGAATTGATCATCATGTAATACTGTTGTTGCTGTGTATGATGGATGATCTCCTGGTTCTACTCGTTTCACTCAGCATCACTTCACGCAAGTCCCTCCAGGCCTCTCTGAAATTGTCCTGCTGGTCGTTTCTTACAGAGCAATAATATTCCATAACATTCATATACCATAATTTATTCAGCCACTCTCCAATTGATGGGCATCCCTTCAGTTTCCAGTTTCTAGCCACTACAAAAAGGGCTGCCACAAACATTCTTGCACATGTGGGTCCCTTTCCCTCCTCTAAGATCTCTTTGGGATATAGGCCCAGTAGAAACACTGCTGGGTCAAAGGGTATGCACAGTTTGATAACTTTTTGAGCATAACTCCAAATTACTCTCCAGAATGGTTGGATCTGTTCACAGTTCCACCAACAATGTATTAGTGTCCCAGTTTTCCCACATCCCCTCCAACATTCATGGTTATCTTTTCCTGTCATTTTAGCCAATCTGACAGGTGTGTAGTGGTACCTCAGAGTTGTCTTAATTTGCATTTCTCTGATCAATAGTGATTTGGAGCAACTTTTCATATGACTAGAAATAGTTTTAATTTCATCATCTGAAAATTGTCTTCATATCCCTTGACCATTTATCTTTTGAAGAGTGGCTTGAATTCTTATATATATGAGACAATTCTCTATATATTTTAGAAATGAGGCCTTTATCAGAACCATTAAATGTAAAGATGATTTCCCAGTTTGATGCTTCCCTCCTAATCTTGTCTGCATTAGTTTTATTTGTACAGAAACTTTTTAACGTAATATAATCAAAATTATCTATCTGGTGTTCAATTAGGAGTTCCAGGTCTTCTTTGGACATAAATTTATTCCATCTCCACAGGTCTGAGAGGTAAACTATACTACGTTCCTCTAATTTGCTTACAATATCATTCTTTATATCTAGATCATGAATGCATTTAGATCTTATCTTGGAATGTGGTGTTAGGTATGGGTCAAGCCCTAATTTCTTCCACACTAGTTTCCAATTTTGCCAGCAGTTTTTGCTGAATAGTGAGTACTTATTCCAAAAGCTGGGGTCTTTGGGTTCATCAAACACTAAATTGTTAAAGTTATTGCCTAAATTATCGTGATAACCTATCCTATGCCACTGATCGACTGCTTTATTTCTCAGACAGTACCAAATGATTTTGATGACTGCTGCTTTATAATATAGTTTTAGATCTGGTACAGCAAGGCCACCTTCATCTGCATTTTTTTCATTAATCCCCTTGAAATCCTTGACCTTTTATTCTTCCAAATGAACTTTGCTACTATTTTTTCTAGATCTGTAAAATAATTTCTTGGGAGTTTGAGTGGTATGGCACTAAATAAGTAGATTAGTTTAGGTAGTATTGTCATTTTTATTATATTCACTCTGCCTACTCATGAGCACTTAATGTTTTTCCAATTGACTAGGTCTGATTTTATTTGTGTGGAAAGTGTTTTGTAGTTTAGTTCGTATAGTTTCTGACTTTTGTTTGGCAGATAGATTCCCAAATATTTTATCCTATCATCCATTATTTGGAATGGAATTTCTTTTTCTATCTCTTGCTGCTGAATTTTGTTGGTAACATATAAAAATGCTGATGATTCATGTGGATTGATTTTGAATCCTGCAACTTTGCTAAAGTTGTGAATTGTTTCTAGTAGTTTTTTAGTTGAATCTCTAGGGCTCTCTAAGTATACCATCATGTCATCTGCAAAAAGTGATAATTTGGTTTCTTCATTACCTACTCTGATTCCTTTTATCTCTTTTTCTTCTCTTATTGCTAAAGCTAACATTTCTAATACAATATTAAATAGTAATGGTGACAGTGGGCAGCCTTGTTTCACTCCTGATCTTATTGGGAATGGTTTTAGTTTGTCTCCATTACATATGATGCTTGCTGATGGTTTTAAATAGATGCTACTGATTATTTTAAGGAAAAGCCCATTTATTCCTATACTCTCTAATGTTTTTAATAGGAAGGGGTGTTGGATTTTATCAAATGCTTTTTCTGCCTCTATTGAGATAATCATATGGTTTTTGATAGTTTGGTTATTAATATAATTAATTATGCTGATAGTTTTGCTAATATTGAACCAGCCCAGCATCCCTGGTATAAATCCTACTTGGTCATTGTGTACTATCCTGGGGATGACTTTCTGTAATCTCATTGCTAATATCTTATTTAAAATTTTTGCATCAATATTCATTAGGGAAATTGGTCTATAGTTTTCTTTCTCTGTTTTCATCCCACCTGGTTTAGCTATCAGCACTATATCGGTCTCATAGAAGGAATTTGGCAGTATACCTTCTGTCCCTATTTTCTCAAATAGTTTATATAGCATTGGAATTAATTGTTGTTTGAATGTTTGGTAGAATTCACATGTAAATCCATCTGGCCCTGGAGATTTTTTCTTAGGGAGTTGGTTAATAGCTTGTTCTATTTCTTTTTCTAATATGGGGCTATTTAAATAGTTTATATCCTCTTCTGTTAACCTGGGCAATCTATATTTTTGTAGATATTCCTCCATTTCATTTAGATTATCAAATTTACTGGCATAAAGTTGGGCAAAGTAACTCCTCATTATTGCTCTAATTTCCTCTTCATTGGACGAAAGTTCTCCCTTATCATTCTTGAGACTAACAATTTGATTTTCCTCTTTCCTTTTTCTTATCAAATTAACTAAAGGCTTATCTATTTTGTTGGTTTTTTCATAGAACCAACTCTTAGTTTTATTTATTAATTCAATAGTTTTCTTATTTTCAATTTTATTAATTTCTCCTTCTATTTTTAAAATTTCCAATTTGGTATTTAATTGAGGGTTTTTAATGTTATTTTTTTTAGTTTTTTTTAATAATAAGCCCAATTCATTGATCTTTTCTTTCTCTATTTTATGCAAGTAAGCATCTAGAGAAATAAAGTTGCCCCTTATAACCTCTTTGGCCGTATCCCACAAATTTTGGTATGTTGTCTCCTTATTGTCATTCTCTGGATGAAATTATTGATTGTGTCTATGATTTGCTCTTTCACCCATTCATTCTTCAGGATTAGATTATTTAATTTCCAATTAGCTTTTGGTCTATTTTCTCTTGGCCTTATATTGCATGTGATTTTTATTGCATCGTGATCTGAAGAAGATGCATTTCCCATTTCTGCCTTTCTGCATTTGATTTTGAGGTTTTTATGCCCTAACACATGGTCAATTTTTGTATAAGTTCCATTGACTGCTGAGAAAAAAGTAAACTCCCTACTGTCTCCATTCAATTTTCTCCATAGATCTATCATACCTAACTTTTCTAACAATTGGTTTATCTCCCTAATTTCTTTCTTGTTTATTTTGTGGTTTGATTTATCTAATTCTGAGAGAACAAGGTTGAGATCCCCCACTAGTATAATTTGGCTATCTATTTCTTCTTGCATCTCTCTTAATTTCTCCCCTAGGAATTTGGATGCTATTGCACTTGGTGCATATATATTTAGTATTGATATTGCTACATTATCTATGGTACCTTTAATAAAATATAGTTTCTTTCCTTATCTCTTTTGATTAGATCTACCTTGGCTTTTACTTGATCTGAGATAAGGATTGCCCCTGCTTTTTTTTGTTCACCTGAAGCATAATATGTTCTGCTCCAGCCTTTTACCTTCATCCTATATGTGTCACTATGTTTTAGATGTGTTTCTTGTAGACAACATATTGTGGCATTCTGGTTTTTAATCCATTCTGATATCTGCTTCCGTTTTATGGGAGAGTTCATCCCATTCACATTCACAGTTAGAATAACTAATTCTTTATTTCCTGCCATCTTATTTACCCAAGTTATGCTTTCCCCTTTTCTTTCCCCTTTCTCCCTTCCCCCCTCCTCAGTACTTTGCTTTTGATGACCCCCTCTCCCAAACCATACTCCACCCTTTAGATCCTGTTTTTACTCCTTTACCCTGATTCTTCTATTTTCCCTTCTATTAGTTTATCCCTTTCTTTTCCTCCTTTCCCTCCCACTTCCCTCTAGAAACAGACAAGTTTCTATGTGAAATCAAGTGTCTGATATACACTTTTAGAGCCCAACTTGATGAGAGTAAAATTTACACAATGCTCATCTCCCTCCCCTCTTTGTCTCAATTATATTAGGTTTTCTTTGCCTCTTCAAGACATTCTACCTTGTTTTTACCTCCTTTTTTTTAGATCTTATTTTACCACTTTTTCCCTCTCCCCCAGTATGACAACCTTTCCCCCTCTAGTTCTCTTTTTCATATTATCAAAGTAATATGTAGTTAATTATACCTCCAAATTTTAAGTATCCCCATAGTAGAAATAAAGTTCTCAAGAGTCCTTTCCTTTTTACCTTTTTATGCATCTCTTGAGTTCTGTGTTTGGATGTTGAATTTTTTTG
>JAJPUD010000547.1:573733-628561 GCA_023553655.1 Myrmecobius fasciatus
TTCCTTGGGGTTTTTATTTTGGGGTCTCTTTCAGGAGGTGATTGGTGAATTCTTTCAATGGTGATTTTGCCTTCTGATTCTACAATCTCAGGGCAGTTTTCTTTCAGGATTTCCTGGAAGATAGTGTTTAGATTCTCTTTTTCATCATGGCTTTCAGGAAGTCCAATAATCCTTACATTGTCACTCCTAGATTTATTTTCCAAGTCAGTTGTTTTTCCTAGGGGATATTTCATATTTTCTTCTAATTTTTCATTTTTTTTTTGTTTTTGTTTGACTGATTCTTGAAGTCTTATTGAGTCATTCACTTGCATTTGTTCAATTCTTATTTTTAAAGTGTTGTTTTCTTCAGTTACCTTTTTAAGCTCCTTTTGTAACTGGCCAATTGAATTTTTTTGTTCATTGCATTCTTTTTCCACTTCACTAATTTTATTTTTCAATAAATTGGTGTCTTTTTCATATCTCTTTTGCAGGGCATCATATCCTTCTTGCACTGATTTCAGTTTATTTTCCCATTTATCCTCCAGCTCTCTTTTGAGGTTCTTTATGCAATCTTCCAGAAAGGCCTTTTGAAAAAGGGATCAGTGATGGTCCTTAATAACTTCCTCTAGAATTTTGTCTAAAGGAACCTCAGGATCTGGGGTCAGCCCTTCTTTCTCTCGATAAAAGCTGTCTAGGGTGAGAGCTCTCTTTTGCTTCTTCATTTTTTATTTTTTTTTAGACAGCATGGATGTCTCTTTAAGATAGGGAAAAAAAAAAGGGCGGCTGAAGTTCTTTGCCCTGGGGCAATTTGGGGAATTAACTTAAGGTGCTGGGCTGGTGGGGGCTAGGACTAAGTAGGAATTACTCCTTAAACAAGGCAAGTCTATCAGAACACCTGCCCCCAATCAGGGCAGAGTATCCTGAGTGCCTCAGATAAACTCCAGGTGTTTGGAGTTTGGAGTTTGGAGTTTCTGCCACAGTGAGCTGAGTCCCACCCTCACTTCTGGCCTACATCACAGTTTATCCCTCTGTCCGAGTTAGAGAAACCTGATGTGAAGTTCTTCAGAGATATCAGCAAGCAGTGTCCAAATATTTCTGGATTCGTTGACTTGAAGATCAGTTCAGAGGCTTATTTTATTGTTGATTGGAGAGAAGATCAGAGGAGGACGCAGAGAGTCATGTTTTCACTCCGCCATCTTGGCTCCGCCCCCCTCCATTCAATTTTCTACAAAAATCTATCAAACCTAACTTTTCCAGTATTAGATTTACCTCCTTAACTTCTTTCTTATTTATTTTGTGGTTCAATTTATCTAGTTCTGAGAGAGCAAGGTTGAGATCTCCCACTATTATATTTTTGCTATTTCTTTCTTGCATCTCTCTTAACTTCTTCTTTAGGAATTTAGATGCTATACAACTTGCTGCATGTAAGTTTAGTATTGATATTCCTTCATTATCTATGGTACCCTTTAGCAAGCTATAGTTTTCTTCCTTTTCTCTTTTAATTTGATCAAGTTTTGCTTGATCTGAGATCAGGATGGCTACCTCTGCTTTTTTTTTCTTTCACGTGAAGCTCCAACCTTTCATCTTTACTTTCTATGTATTACTCTGCTTTAAATGTGTTTCTTGTAAACAACATATTGTACGGTTCTGGCTTTTAATCCAGTCTGCTACCTGCTTCCACTTTATGGGAGAATTCACCCTATTAACATTTATGGTTAAAACTACTAATTCTGCATTTCTTGCCATTTTATTCACCCCAAATTATACTTTTCTTTGTCCTTTTCCCCTTTCCAACTTCCCTAGTATTTTACTTATGAGCATTAATTGCTTCAAAAAGCCCTCTGCCTTTACATTCCCTCCCCCTTATACCTTTCTCCTCCTATTTCTGTTTTCCCTTCTATTTAGTTTGCCCCTTCCCTTTTTCCCTTTCTCCTCCCACTTTTCTATGAGGTGAGAGAAATTTTTCTGTGAAACCAAATATGCTTAATATTATCTCTTTGAGCCAAAACTGATGAGAGTAAGATTCACAAAATGTTCATCCCCCTCTTTTCTTTTCCTCAATTATATTAGATTTTCTTTGCTTCTGTGTGAGATGTAATTTCCCTCATTTTGCTTCTACTTTCCCCTTCTTTCCAGTATAGTCCCCTTTTAACCTCTAGTTTCTTTTTTATATAATAACAGTAAAATCAAATTATACATGCACTCTCTATGTATACTCATAACAGAGATAAAATTTTTAAGAATTCTTTTCTTTTTACCTTTTTATGCTTCTTTTGAGTTTTGTAATTTGGAAGTCAAATTTTTTGTTCAGCTATGGTCTTTTCATCAGAAATAAATGGAATTCACCTATTTTGTTGAATGTCCATCTTCTTTCCTGAAAGAAAATGTTCAGCTTAGTGGGGTAGTTTATTCTTGGCTGCATTCCAAGTATCCTTTCAGAATATCAGATTTCAGGTCCTTCAATCCTTTAAGGTGGAAGCTGCTAGGTCCTGGGTAATCCTAATTGTGGCTTCTCGGTATTTAAATGGTTTCTTTCTGGCTCCTTGCAATATTTTTACCTTGGTCAGATAGTTCTGAAATGTAGTGATGATATTCCTTGGAGTTTTAATTTTGAGGTTCTTTCAGGAGGTGTTTAGTGAATTCTTTCAATGGCTATTTTACCTTCTGATTCTAGAATATCAGGGTAGTTCTCTTCAATGACGTCTAGGCTCTTTTTTTCATCATGGTTTTCAGGAAGTCCAATAATCTTTAAATTGTCTTTCCTAGATCTATTTTTCAGGTCACTTATTTTCCTAAGTAGGTATTTTACATTCTCTTCTATTTTTTCATTCTTTTTGGTTTTGCTTGACTGATTCTTGATGTCTCATTGAGTCATTCATTTCCATTTGTTCAGTTCTGATTTTTAGTGAATTATTTTCTTCATTTACTTTTTTTTAGTTCTTTTTATATTTGTGCAATTGAATTTTAAATGAGTTGTTTTTTTCTATGGATTTCTTCTCCATTTCACAAATTCTGTTTTTAAGGAGTTATTTTCTTTTTCCATTTCACAAATTCTGTTTTCCAAGGGGTTGTTTTCTTTTTCCATTTCACAAATTCTGCATTGGTTGTTTTCTTTTTCCATTTTGTCAAATCTGTTTTTTAAGGAGTTATATGCTTTTTTCCATTTTACTAAATCTATTTTGTAATGAATTTTCTTCAGATAATTTCTGCCTTTCATTTTCTAAACCCTCTTGAAAAGTTCTCACTTCCTTTCCTCATTTTTCTTCTAGCTCTCTTTTAAGATCCTTTTTAATTTGTTCTAGAACAGCCTCGTGTGATGGGAACCAATTTCTATCACCCTTTGGGGCTTCATTGAAAGATGATCTGCTTTTGGTCTGTTCAGGGCTTGAAATCTGTTCTCTTTTACCATAAAAACTATCTATGGTCAGAATTCTTTTTTGCTTTTCTAGTTCGGTGGGCATGTCCAGGTCCTATGAAATTCTGGCATTTAGGGATTCACTATTTACCTTTTGTATTTGTAGTGGATATTTTATAACTTCTCTGCTGATCTACTTGTTTGCAGCCAGAGCAGAGTAGCCCACACACTGCTGCAGATTCCTCCCCACAGATTCTTTGCCCCCACCACCCTGGTCTGTGCCCTGACTGCACTGGTGTCAGTCCTCAGTCTGCTTGAGCTTGGCCCACTTCTTTCTTTGCCCAATTGAAACAGATCTTTTTTGGAGATCTTCAATATTATATTCTTCTGATAATTTGTTACACTCCCAATATTTGTGAGTTCTGCCAGTCCAGAACTAATTAAGATGCTGAATGTGCTAGTTAGTCTGAGGGTTGTGGGAAGAGGTCAGAAGAACATGTGTGACCTTTCCACTATCTTGGCTGTGCCCCAGGTTTGACTTTCTATAGAATACTTTTCTATGTCATGGGAAGACATAGGTTAAGGATGAAAATATGTTAATTCCGAAGAAGAGAAGACTAAAGGGAGATACAATAGTTGCCTTTAAGTTTTTGAAAGGTTATATACTATAAATATTTTAGAACCTATAAGTTCTTTTGCTTTTTTCCCTAATCATAATTGCAAATACATCCAATAATAGTATTGCTGGATCAAAGAGAATAGGTAGTTCAATTGATCTTTGGGCATAATTCAAGATTGCTCTCCAAAATGGTTGGTTCAATTCACAATTCTACTTACAATGATCTAATGTCTCTGTTTTTCCACATCCTCTCCAATGGTTGTTGCTTTCCCTCTCAATCATTTTAGCCAATATGATTATTATAAAATAATATCTCAAGGTTTTAATTTTCATTTCTCAAATCAGTAATGCTTTCAAGTATTTTTATGATTATAAATTGTTTTGATTTCTTCATTGGAAAACTGCCTGTTCATATCCTTTGACCATTTTCCAATTAGGGAATTACTTATATTTTTAGATTTGATAAAGTTCTTTATATATTTGAGATGAGACCTTTATCTTAGAAACTGTCTAAAAAATCCCCTCCCTCCCAGTTTTCTGCTTTCTTTCTAATCATGGCTACATCTGTTTTATTTTTATGTTATGCATCTCTAGGAGAGGGGAGGGAAGAAAAAAAAGGAAAAAAAGAAATTTATATAACTATTACATAATTTAATAATAAATTGTTTACATAACAGATTCACAGTTTCATGAACAATCATCTTTTTTAATTATACTATGTTATGAAAATGCTTGTTTTGTTCCTTAAATTAACAATAAAATAAATTTTAAAAAAGAAAGGTTATGAGGTAGAGGGATTAGATTTGTTTGATAGACCTCAGAATTTAGAATGAGGAGCAATAGGTGGAATTTGCAAAGATGTCCCTATAGGTTTGATGTCAGAATAAAACTCCTTACAATTGGAGCTGTCCCAAAGTGAAATAGACTGCCTTGAGAGATGGTGAATTCTTTGTCTTGGGAGTTATACAAGCAGAGGCTAGATTTCCAGTTTGGCATCTTATAGTGGGAATTCTTTTGAAGTATGAAGTAAGCTAGATGGCTCTTTCCAGCTCTCAATTTCTGTGATTCCTGAAGTCCTTCTCTGTTAACATTCTCTTTCTCCATCCTCAATTACTTTGTGTATGTTTTGTATACACTTAGCATGTACATACTGCAGTCCTTCCCTTCCTCCTATCCTTGAAATATAAATTTCTTGAGGGTAGGACCTGTTTTATTGTTTATCTTATCATGAATCCTAGAACACAGAACTGTTGAAATAAATTGAACTGAAATGAATGCCAATAACCTCTTTGGAAGACATTCTCTATACTGGCTATCTGGGTTAAAACAGGATGTAAATAATTTAGTGATTTATTTTGCATAATTTTTCATAAAAGTAATTTTTCAGAAGGCTGTGGGTAGATGAATTCTAAATCTATTCATAGATCCACTAAAAGAGAATTAGCAATGCCTTCTCATGACTTCTATAACAATGATTTTTTCCTGTCTTTACTAATCTCATGATTTGAGGGAAGTATCAGGATTATTTTGATGAGTATTTCTTTGATTATCAGTTGTTTTAAACAGTTTTTAGATGACATGATAGCTTCATTTCTGTCTTCTTTTGTCTTTCACTCTATTCTACGTGGTTTTGGTAACAAACTAAATTAATTAGAATGACCCAACCCAGTTTCTTTAGAGATATTTATTGGGATCAAATTGAGATAGTTTAAGAGAAATTGTGATGCTTTATTAAATCTTGAATAGGTGAGGTGTACACCTAGATAGAAAATCCTTCCTTTGAATGTTTGTACTTTCCAGAGGAAGTATAATTCACAAGGGGGAGATAGCTTTTTCAAGGAATTTAACAGCAAATGGGGGAGAAATATAGGATGTTAGCTTAGTATCAGGTATTAGGATTTTTTTTGAAGGGGGACAGAGTCATAGATCCCTGATCCCAGAAATCTGAACAGCTTTGGCCAGACGAAGATTTCTGATCTATTCAGGAATTTTTGTTGCACACAAATGACTCCAGACCATCCAAGTGTGATTTAATACCTCCAATCTAGTACATTTACTGATTGGAGATTTTAAGAAAATGAAATCCATGACATCAGTCATAGATCGTAATTTTTGGCTTTGAAATGAGTTCTCACAAAAAAGCTTTGAGATTGTATATGTTGATGCAGAAAGGTTTCAGAGAGAAATGGAAAATAGCCCATATCTACATTCTAATAAATGCCTAAATGAGATGGTAGCTACTCTGTCTCAGGTTAGAAAGAAGAAATGTGAATACAAGTACTTTGTTCCATAGACCTCAGGCATCGGAGACCATGGTGATTCCTGTTGAGACATTGAAAACAATCAATGACTCAAAGTGAATTGGAGCTTGGAAAGAGAATAATGTGGCAGAGAGCCTAGGATTTCCCCTAGAAAATATGCCATCAATGTAAGTCAATGACATAGCCCTGAGCCAATTTTCTTGAGCTTAGTTGAATAGAGCTGATTGGCAGTCAGATCTGTTATAGAGTGTGATGATATATGAGTTGCATTGCTGGCCAAAAGAAAGAAACCTAAATCCTCTAAAACAAAACTTTTGTTAAATGAGTGGCTGAAGTGGAAATTATGAATGAAGTATTATATCAAATAGTAAGAGACCCCTATGGAAGATGTGCAAAGATATTTTATCAGTTAGATTTAAGCACTAAGATCAATAACTATACAAACCCTCTAGGATGATTTTGGGGATCTCAATTTATAATACTAGCTATTATTTATATATAATTTTAAGGTTTGCAAAAAACTTTATAAATATTATCTCATTTTCTCTTCACAATAATCCTGAGAGGTAGGAACTATTATTATTCCCATTTCAGAGATGAGAAAATTGAGGCATGTAGAAATGACTTGCTCAGGATTGCACAGCTAGAAGATTTTACATTTAGACTTGTAAATGTCTAAGGCTGGATTTGAACTCAGTTCTTCATGATTCCAGAGTAGCTTGGTAGTTCAGTAGATAGAATTCTGGGCCTGGAGTTGGGAAGAATGATTTCCTGAGTTCAAATCTGGCCTCAGACACTAACTAGTTGTGTGACCCTGTTGACCTCATCTGTAAAATAAGCAGGAAAAAGAAATGACAGAATCTGGTATCTTTGCTAAGGTTATACCAAATGGGATCATGAAGAGTCAGATTTGATTGAAATGACTGAACTATAACTATTACTTTCTGATTCCAGGTCCAATTTTCTAGCTACTGCACAACCTAGTTGTTTCAGTTTAAGCACAGATTTTTCTGCTGATGAACAGGTTTTCCTGGGCTGGAATGATAGCTGATATATGAATTAAGATGTCTACTTGAAGAGGATGAGTATCAGCAAACTTTTGTTTGTAAGTGCTGTCTTTGAAAGGATATGAAAAAATATGAACAACACATGAATAATGATTGACCCCATTACCTGATATGCAGAGGAACTTACAGTATCCAAACCTGTGGGAAGCGTATTCCTTTGTGTATGTCTTCTTTGCTTCTGATCAAAGACAAAAATTGAAAGCAAGTTACTCAGAGAAGTATTTGACCTGGCAATCAGTAAGAAATCTATTACCATGTTTTGTCAGACACAGACATTTCCATGTTACCCTGTTGAAATTTCTGGGATCACTGAAGCCAGATTAGAAGACTCACTGGACGAGGTGTGACATTTTTCGTCTATACTCATCATACCATGAGAAGTGACTCCAAGGGATTGATCTCATAGATATCCTGTTTCTAAATGGAAAATAGATTCTTTGTCAATGGTGAGAAGCACCAGTTACTCCTATTTACAAGTAATATATTGATTGTTTCAAGAATTGTGTTACTACAATAATCATATTACTCATAAATAAAGTATTATATCAAGAAGTAAAAGGTCTCACTGAAGATACATAGAATAGCAAGGCAATTAAATGATTATAATAGATATTCATGATTATTCAAAAGAGATAGACGACAATATACACAAGAAAAATCAAATGGATGAAGAAATATTATCTCTCAGACTATGAAAATCTTCAGCAGCCTGTTGAGTTTGACTATCATAGTCAACTTAGTTTGTCCATGGAAATGGACACTACTATTTTCTTTAACCTTTCAATGAAATTTCTTTTTCATAATTTTGTGAACTATGTACTTGCAAGAGGACTTGGGACTAACACATTTGAGAAGAAAAAGTGTAGAGCATTAGGGAGTGATATTTCCTAGTATGCTGGATGGAGAATGTTGCTGTCATTTTCAATCATTTTTAGTCATGTCTGACTCCTGATGACCCCATTTATTTGGAGTTTTTTTGGCAGAGATTTTAGAGTACTTTGCCATCTTCCCCAGCTCATTTTACAGGTGAAGAAACCAATACCAATAGATTTAAGTGATTTGGTCAGTCACACAGCTAATAAGTATCTGAGGCCAGATTTGAACTTAGGAAGATGAGTCTTCCTGACTCCCTGGCACTTTAACCACTGCTCAATCTAGCTGCCCAGGTGGAACATATGAACCACAAAAATGTAGGATTTGCCAAATGAAAGTAGGTCTTCTGGGTTGCGAAAACCTCCAATATATGATAGTTATACATTTGTAACAAGAATATCAATATAGACAAAATTCGGTTTTTCTAGTTATATGTCAATCTGTTGCTCATAAGCCAGAGAACTTATACTTGGAGTAAGAGCAGATAAATTAATATCTGTAGACAGCATTAAAAATGTAATTCTTTGTATCTTCTACTTCCCTTCCTATCTCTTTGGCAGTGTTATTGAAGAAGTAGATAGGGGTTGCACAGAATTGAAAACCATTTTTTATTCTTTAATTTCTTCTGGTCTGTGGTCACCTTGGTCAAAAATTTCATTCACTAGTGGTCAATTTGCTTTTGATGTTCCTCCTTGTAATTAGCTAGACAAGTCTTTAGATAATAACTGTGGCCTTCACTTGGGTCTTGGTAGAAACTTGTGCTTTAGCAGAATAACTTTTGAGAAAGCAGGATCATCTCTAGGCGTCAACAGGGCATCAGGGCAGGGCTTTCATGAAGCCAAAATAATGTATGTAATGACAAATAAATAGGCAATTGATAAGAAAATAGTGAATAATGGAATGATCAGTATGGCAATCAAGGAGTCCCCTTGTATCAGACAAAGAATTCAACAAATGTGAACTAGTGTTCTGAATAGTTTTTTTTTTAAATAAGTTTCTTTTTCAATATAGCTTCAATAAAACATTAATAATATTAAAATACATTAACATGATTTTTGCTATTTCATCAAAAATATCAACTATTGTCAGGAGATAAATATTGGAAAAAAAAAGTTTGACCATTTCTTTAGAAATTCCAGGGAGTTTCAGACTGTGGAAAATTATGGGAACCATGCTACCCCTGGATTCTCACTTTTCCCCCTCACAGAAGATAGTGGGTTCCTGTAGAGAGGACCTCAGGTTGCAAATTGGGTGTTTCCATTCAACACATTGGAAAATGGCTCCCTTCCCACTGAGTCAGTCCCATCAAGTCAATTTCATAATTGGTCAAGGCCTTGTATGCCATTTAGAAAACAGATGGTGAATCATACCTATTGAGTAACTAATTGCTGTCCTGAGCATCTATTATTTGAAACTGAATAGCTCTGATTCTGTTCTTTCCTTTAGTTAATTTACATTCTCTTTTCTTTCTGTCAGAAGTGTCATCCCCTTTGATTGATGGATTCATCCACATGAAGTATAAAAAGAGAATCACCGTCTCTGAAACTGTATTCACTAGAAACATTTTTTTGTTGTCAGGATTGGGAAGCAGTTATCTGGTTGCTTGGAAACACTTTGAAAACCACATGGTTTGGTTACTTACAGCTACACAAGTCAGCTTTACAATAGAAAAGCTTTTAGAAAAATAACTACAAAATTTTTTTAGAAATGTTTTTGGAAGCTCATTTTTCTTAATTTTCAAATCATGTCTATACATGATCATGTAAATAATTATTTTTGGTTGAATTTTAATATTTACATTATCTGAATTATAGCTATCTTATTATTCAATTGATCTAGAACAAGAGTCAAAACAATGAACTAACAGATTTCTGTTTCTATTGTAAAGATTAGTCATAGTCAATGGCAAATGTACAGAGATATATGTGTTAAATGAAAAAGAATTCAGTTTCTATTTGTAGGAGACAAGTGGAGACTTAGGATTTTTGTAACATATCATGTCTCCACTTTGTTTTCACTGAGGCAGCTTGGCACCATGGTGACTCAATAGATCTAAGCACAATTTTCAGTTAATACTTATTATATCTGCCTTGTTTTCCTCATCTGTAAATTGAATTTGCTAATATACCATTATGTACGTTAAAGGGTTTCTGTGAGGAAAGCACTTGGTAAATCTTAAAGTACCATATATATGCATATATGTATATGTATATATATATATGCCATTATTATTACCTAAATGATCTAAGGAAAATGGACATGCTAAGTGAAAACCTTGTTAAGGTAGCTCTAAATGTGTGAACATTTATTTTCCTTTCTCTGGGTACTCTTGTATTCCTCAGTAGAATATAAACTACTTGAAAGCAGGGACTATGTTTTTGCATTTGTATTCCCAGTATTTAAATTTAGTCCTTGAAGAAATGAACTAGAAGATTATTATTATTGTTATTTAGAGAAACTACAGCAGTCTGCAAGGATGAACTTTTTGAGGTATTTGGGGAGAAGATGTTAGAAAAGATTTGACACCTGAGGAACAGAAAGAGAGATTAGTTTTGTGAAATTCTACTTGTGGAAGATCAAAGGAGTTAGATTGAGCTGATTAAGCTGTTCTTTGGAGGAAAGGACAGGATCTTGGGAGTAGACATTAAAAAAAAACATTATTCAAAGTTGCTGAAAGAGAATAGGTCTTGGAGAGGATTCTGGGAAGATGGCAAAGTAGGTCAGAAAACTCCAATATCTCCAGATTTCTCTCACAAACAATGTGTTCCTGTTAGTGAATGATTGATTATATAAATTGTGTTTCAAGGAAGTCTTTAGTTCTTAGGGGAGTTTTACCTACTAAGACAAGTGGGTTTTATTTGGATTATTAGAAATTCTAAACCAGCAGATCTTTGCTCCAATAAAGTCTCAAATACAGTTCATTTCAACCAATCCCTATTTGGTACAAGTCATGATGCTAACAATTGGATACAATTTTTTGAGAGAAGGCAGGAGGAGAGGGAACTTGACCTATGATTTCATTGTTATAGACCAATGAGTGGGATGATTCCCTCTATCAGTACATATCATCAATTTTTAATCTTAGAATTAACTTACTTATAGCTTTGGTTTAGGCTCACATTAAAATTGATTGGAAGTACTAAGAGATCAAATATTTTTCCTAGTGTCACACAGTGTTCACTTTGAAAGTTGTGAAGTCAAATTTTCTTGACTCTCAAGACAATCCTGAATCTAGCAGCCCCATGGCCTCCCAGATACTGGAAGTAGAAAGATAAGATGAGAACAATTCCTGTCTTTAAAGGACTTGTGTAATATGGGAGTGAGAGAATATGTATAATAAGTTTAACGATATTATCGTTTTATATTTTGCATTGTCTTGTTTTCTTTCCAGTAAAATTTTCCCTACTCCTCTTTCCCCTACAATTTTACTTATTCTATCATTACTTGAACAGGCCATTATTTCAACTAACCAATTCTGAGTAGACCACAGCCTCTCAGTGTGCTTGGCAACTCTTTAAGATTATGGAATTATAATATGGTATTAATTTATACTAATAGAGGTAGAAAGTTTTTCTCTTTCTTTGTTCCACAGTCCATTCTAAGTGCTGGAAGGTGAATTGGAAGAATAAAGAAAGGTTTGATGGAGAAGGTAAAACCTGAACAAAAAAAGAAATGAATTAAGTTGTGGAGGAAATATGTTCTACGAATGGGATATTTACACTGCAGAAGTCTGGCTGTAGGAGAATGCATCATGAGATCAAGACATGGCTGACAAATCATTTTGGCTGGAATATAGAGCCTTTTAAGTAGAGTAGAATGAATTAAGGCTAAGAAGATATGGATGCGGTATTTGTGTTTTATCCTATTATCAATGTCTTTGAGGATAGGAGTGACATGGTAAGACCTGTATATTTAAAGGATTCATTGTGTGTGCAGGATAAGGGATATAATGGAAGTCAGGAGATCAGTTAAGAGGATATTGTAATTGTCTAAGTCAGAAGCAAAGAGGATCCGAGATATGACTCTATGACTAATAGATTGTGAAGGATGACAGAGTAGGAAGAGTGAAAGATGTCACTGATGTTTTAAGACTTAGGGGGAAAATGTAGACTGTATCAAAAGAAATCAGAAAGTTAAGAGGAAAGGTAGGCTTTGGGATTAGGATAATGGAGAGTTCTGCTTTGGACACGTTTTAGTCTTAAGTGAAATCGGGATGTCCAGATGAAGATGACTGATATATAGTTGGAAATACTGGAGCTAAGGGGGGAGTTTGGATATTTAGATGGAAATTGAATGGTTATCTCTATAGAAATGATAGACCAAGCTGTGGACATAGATGAAATTGTCAAGAGAAAATGTATAGTGAGGTAAAAAAAATTTGGGCAAAAATCCACCCTGAAAGAGAGAGAAAAATGGGATAAGAAGTCCATAAAAGAGATCCAAGAATGGATGTTCAGAAAGATTGGAACAAAACAGGAATGAGCAATGTCATGGAATCTAAGAGAGAGAGATGAATAAGACAGATGATTAAATGCTATGTAAAGGTAGAGAGGATGAAGATTAGAAAAGGCCATTGGAATTTTCAGCTGAGATGTTATTAGTGAATCTGGAGTTCTTAGAGAAAACAGTATCAGCAAGCAGTAGTGATCACAGAATGTAAAGGATTAAAATATGAGTACATGGAAAGGAAGTAGAGAGAATGTAAATTACATCACAAATTAAAGTCATCACAGATTCAGTGAAAAAAATAAAACAAAGTGTAGAGTGATAGTTGAAGAGAATAGGTGAGTAAAGAGAAGGCTGATTATTTTGTTTTTAAGTTAGGGGAGAAATAAACATTTTTTATTTCTATTTCTCTCAACAAAGAGAGAAAAAAATATAGACAGAAAAAAGACAATGGGATCCTGGAGAACATGAAAGATAATTGAATTATGTATTAAAATGGAGAGTTAATCTTAGAAACAAGGGCACCTCATTTTCTGAGACTAAAGGAATGCATATATGAAGACATATTCTCTATTTCTAGCTGTTGAGTTGTGACCTCAATGAAATTGTGATCTTACTGGTGTTGGCACATCTTCACTAGTAAATATCATAACTTATCCATGTTTTTTCACCTGCATAGTTCAAATATTTACTTCTGTTTGTAAATTAGCTATAGAGGAGCCATCTAAAAATTGGAGGCCTTTCTCTGGTCATTTGAATATTTTGTGGATATCAATGCAATATTTGATCATGAAGGATTTTTCATCCCTCATTCTCACCCACTTATAATCTTACATATCTTTGATGACTTCTTAACACTATTTCTCTGTGAAACCACCACTAATAATATAATATGATCTCCTCGCACCTTCTTTTCATCTTTTCATTGCTTTCTGGAACATTGGACATTGTAACTTTTCTGAGGTTTTGATATTCAAAGTTGTAATGTTTTTTTGTTCATCCTTTATTTATCTACTCAAACAATCTTTTGAATTCATAGCCTAGATTGTGTCGCATTTTTGTCAAAAGCCTTCAGTATTTCCCTATTGTTTATGGGAAAAAATCAAAAATTTCACTTGACATTTAAAGGTCTGCAAAATGCAATTCCAATTTATCTTTTCAGACTTTCATATATTTTATAATCCAACCAGATTGGACTAATTCTTCCTTAATTCTGCCTAGTTCTCTTCTACTTCTCTGTTAATCATTACATTTCATGTAAATAGTATAAATCATTTTCTCTGCCTCCCATCCAAACCCCAACACACACATTTACCCTCATGAAATTTTTTTTCTTCCAAGACCCAATTCATTTGCTACTTCCTCTCAAAATTCTTCCTCATTTGTCTTGGCTGAAATTGAATTCTTCCACTTAAAATTTCAAATAGTACCTTCCCTAAGTCATTTTTTACCCTTAAAACATAATATCTTATATTGTTTTTATTTGCATAGATTCTACACTCCTTATTGAGGACAGGAAACAAACACAAGATAAGCATTTAATAGAAACAAATCTGGTTAATTGAAAGTCATTAGTAATGCCAAATACAATGCTTTACAACTAGTGAACATCTAATAAAGTCTGTTGAATGAATGAACCAATGATTTGGTATAGTTCTGGAAAACCAGTTGTGAAAGCTTCTGTGATTATCATTACTGATATCAAGATATAGAATATCCAAAGAAAATCTTGCTATCCACATTAAATGCCTTAACAATCTTAATGCTTGCTTTTATTTGAGAACATTTTTATTTAAGCAATTCTGTGATGGAAATTGATAGGGCACTGAGATATTTATAATATAAGTCTCACTCTTGATTAGATAATTGTGGTTTAGGTACCTACATAGCATGAATCTACTGCTTTTCTTTATTTTATGTCTATTTGATACTTTTTTGCTACCTGATTAAGCTAGGAACAATTTTCTTTTTCTTGCATACAATCACCCTGACTCTTCTTTAGTCTAAATTGTTTTAATCCTTCTCCTCATTTCTAATTCTTGATAATTGCTTATTGCTACTTAATGGGGAGAGGGGAAAATTAAAGCATTCATTTATTGATTTAAATTCATTTTTATTCTTACTTTTCCTCCTCGACCACACATGTCGCATCTTGTTTTTTGAAGAAACTCTAAGTTACTTTTTTCATTACCTGTCATTCTGACATGAATTTAACTAAGCCTACTAGTTTGGTTTACTTTTGATTTCAGAGAAGTCAGGGCTTCTCTTTATCTGAGTAGATAATTTGGAATGTACTATATACAATCTGAAGGAAGTGGTTTAGGTTTGTTGCTTTTATAGCTTTGCTTTAGAATTGCTTTTGCTCTCAGACTGTAAAGGGAAGAAAGGAAAGGGTAAAAACAGGATTGAGAATACAAAGTAGTATAGTAGAGGTCAGAAGCTTACTAATACAAGATGGATTTCCTGAACAGAAAGCTGAAACCATTCTCTAATTTTGGCAGCTTTCCTAGGCTGCTGTGCTTATGTGTGCATCTTGCCTTGTGTCAGTGGCTCTGAATGAATGGGATCATTAGTCATTATTTTCTATTATCTGAACTAGTCTCCCCTCAGGATAAATTGTAGCCTCTTCTATACTTGTAATAGTAATCATCAATGACACTTATGTAGTGCTGTCAAGTCTGGAGAGTGCTGTACAGACATTATCTCATTTGATCCTGGCTTCAACTCTGGGAACTAGGTAATATAGGGACAATTATCCCATGTTTTACAGACAAGGAAATAGAGAATAATTGTTTTTGTACTTGTCCATACTTGTGTGCACCTGAGACTTGAACTCATCTCTTGACTTCCAATCCAGAGATTGTTTTTCTATTTCACCAGCATGTAGTAAAATGAAAGTTTGTCAGTAAAGTTTGTTTCTTTTAATTTGCTTTTATGATACATATCATTCTACAAGTATGCCTTGGAAATATTGTGGGTTTGGTGTGAGACCATCAAAATAAAGTAAGTATTACAATAAAATGAATGACACTAATTTTTTTTTGCTTTCCCAGTGTAAATAAAAATTAGGTTTATATTATACTGAAATCTATTAAGTGTGCAATAGTATTATGTCTAAAACCCCCTACAATGTACATACTTCAATTAAAAATATACTTTATTGCTAGAAGTGCTTTTCATGTGTCCTAATCTTTTTGCTGGTGGAAAGTCTTGTCTTGACATTGATTACTGCTGATTGAGCAGAGTGGTGGCTGTGGAAATTTCTTAAAATAAAACAACAATGAAGTTTGTTGCATGTAGTGAGTCTTTCTTTCACTTGAACAATTAGAAACCATTGTAGGGTTATTAATTAGCCTAAATTCAATATTGTGTTATAGGAAACAGGGAAGGCCAGGAAAAGGAGAGAGATGGGGAATAGCCAGTCAGTGGAACACTCAGAACATACACAACATTTATTCATTGAGTTCACCTTTTACATGGGCTCAGTTTGTGGTGCTCCAAAATAATTATAATAATATCAAAGATCACTAATCACAGATCACTCTAACAGATATAATAATGATGACAAAGTTTGAAATGTTGTGAGAATTACCAAAATGTGACACAAAGACATGTTGTGAGCTTATGTTGTTGGAAAAATGTCTTCTATATACTTGGTCAACATAGAATTGGCACAAACCTTTGATTTGTAAAAAAAAAAATGAAATATCTACAAAGTACAAAAAATGAAGCACGACACAAGCTATGCCTATATATATGATTGTATATACATGCCTGTATATAATTCAACTTCTAGGAAAGTGTAATTGAAAGGAACTTTGGGCTTGTTCAGATGAAATGCATGTGATCAGTAAAGGTAATTCCTAAAATATTAGCCTTCTTTATTTAAAATTAAAGAATGAAATACTTTTGGTTTGTGAAAAATGGAATTAAAAAAACTTTCTTTTGTTTGTTTGAAACCATAAAGTTCTATTTGTATTTAGAAAAGGCCAGAGGAATATAGTATCTCAAATTTAAAAATTCAGAAGACATGGATAATTATATGGATTTTAAAAGTTCTAATGATTTTAATCATGATGGCTCTCTTTAGTTCTCTATTTTTATTGTTTATGTCTAATAGAGATCTGTTTTAAGCAGTCAAATAAATGTATGTAATCAAGATATCCCCAAGACATTATTAATAGCCGTTCTTGTCCTTAATGGATTTTTTTAACCAGCCCTGTGATTTTATTAATATAGGAGGCTATGGTTAGGGATGCCCACCAATTATGATCAGTAACTTATAGTTCTTTGTAACTTATAGTGGTCCTGAGAAGTTAAATAACTTACTTAGAGTCACACAGTCTGTATGTGCCATAGGTGGTACTTAAATTGAGCTCTCCCTAATTCTGAGGTGAGTTCTCCCTATGTATTACACCAACAAATTTAATAGATGCCTTCTGTTATTAGGTCCTTCAACAGTGAAAGCTCAAGCATGGGGAAAACTTTGGAGCCGGTTACCTTATGCTTTTGCCTCTGACACATTTTACTGGACTTGACTTCCATCAGAGAAGTAAACAGGAATCATCATATATTCTATTTGGTCCTTAAAGACTTCATGGATAGTTCTGAAACAGGTATGCTGACTTTCTCTTATAATTCATAAGAGATGGTATTTGGTGATCTGCTTCTTTCTGAGCCTGAACAACCATTACTCTATCTCATTTCCCCTCTATCTCATTTCCTCTTGAGCATTGAAACTAGACTTTTAATCCTTATAAGTTTCTTCAGCTCATGGGGCAGGATTGTTGTAGATACTGAAAAAAAGTATCTTTAAAAATCCCCTTGGCATATTCCTTCAGTATGATTCTAAAGTGTGGACAATTCTACTTTCTAAGATCAAATATACATATAATAAAATGGCAACTTTTCTGCACTTACCCTTCCAATCACCCACCCAATGACTGGCCAGTCAGGTCTCTAGGGAGATGAATTCTGCCCCTTCCCCAAGTTTCTAGAGGCAACCCTAAATATTTAAGAGATTTTTATAAAATGCTATTATAAGTCCCTATTCTGTGTATGCTCTATCTTATTGATTATCAATTAGCCAACTAAAGTTAATTAGTCTTTAGATAGGAAGCATATATCAAGCTATTTTAGAAAGAACAATTGTTAACAAAATATTCTCTTAGAGGTCTATCACAGACTTTCATCTTGCCCAACAAGGTTTCTGAGCATGAACTTAAAATGCACATGTGGTAATAGGGTACCTGATTTTTAAGAGTCTTTTTCTCTCTATATGAAGCTCCCATTTAGTGCAGTTCTCTGCTGGAGTTCAGTGTTCTTATAGAGTCCCAAACACTGCCTTTTCTTGCAGTGTCTGGTTCATCCTTTAGACTCCATGCAGATACTGCTGTCAATCATTGCTGTTCCAGGGGCACTGCTACCAGTAATGATGGTTCAAATCTTCTAACCTTTTAAAGTTTACAATCTTCTGGCCATTGGGAGTAGAGGTAATACTTGCTTCTTTACCCCTATCTCACCTGATTCTCTCTCAGAGTATAAACCACTCTTAAGCTGGAATCCTGTTGGAAAGCTGGATTCCAACTGTCTTTTTTGCCCAAACCCTACCGAGTATGATTTATTCTCTTCAATAAACTTCCTTATTTTGTTGTTCTCTTTCTTTCAATGACCAAGTGCTTCACTTATTCCACATAGAATAAGGACTTGTTTGTACCTAGTTTATACTTTTGGTTGATTGAGTATATAAAAATTAAAGCAGCATCTTCACTTTCTCAAAGTTTCAGAGCATATATCTTCTTATTTGCATTAATTGATGTTGAGAGGTATAAGACACAACTATTAGAGATGTACTTATGGAAAAGGGGGGTGGATGGATAGAAAAGCAATAATAATGGTAAGCAATTGAAGAATAAGTTATTTGTAGAGAAACAGCTTCCTGAGACACTTGTGATAGGCACAGAAATTACTTCTTTTTAGTTCTACCCCTCTCCTAGAACAAAGGTCTGAACCAGTAATATCTTGTATACCAGCTAAATGGAATATGAAATGGGAGCTATGTCTCTCTGGCTTTTCAGAAATCTCAACAACACAAATCATTAATTCTTAGATACAGGAAAAAAGATTGTTGTTCCTCAGCTTCTAAACACCATCATCTGCAATAGGAATTCTTAGATTCCCATGTTCTAGAGGGCCAATGTACTCAGGAGGCACTTTACTGTCCTTGCCTTTGTTGGACTCCAAACAGATTTTCCCCTTTCTTCTTGTTCCTACATACTGCTTCCACATGTTTCATATCATCAAAATTAATGAATTCTAGAAGTCTCCTTTGTTTGCCTTAGCTATTTCCAGAATCTGACATCTCTATGGCAACACTTACAACAGAGATGCTACCTACTCCCCAGAGATGAAAACTTTTCAGTACCATGCAAAAATAGCTGGAATATACTTGAAAAATGCAATCATAAGCATCAAAAGAAACATTAACACTTTAAAAGAACAAGGGGGATTATCCTGGTATCCCAGGTAAACATTCCACTGTATGCTTTAAGCAAATGCGATTTAATAGTACAAGCTATATACATAGCACAATAAAAAAGCATCACTTGAAAATTCACTTCGGCAATTTAATGTGTATATTTCATGAAGGATATGTACATTGCAAGAATACAAGTACATCCATAATACTCAGGCAAATAATAAAGTCTATAAAAGAATAAACTTAAATCTAAGATTTGACACATATGCAAAACAAAAAACAAAACAATTCATAACTAACAGACAGATGTTATATTAAGAAGCATAACATAAATATGTAAGTAAAGGACAAAATAATAAAATAGAAGCATAAAACAAAATATGCAGTATTAAGCATGTGCAATACACATAAGCAATTATGGGCAAGGCAAACATTTCATGGGCAGCCCTTAGTAGCATCAGGTAGCTAGTTGGCACATTGGATAAAGCACTGGACTTGGAATGAGAAAGGCTTATCTTCCTGCATTCAAATCTGACCTCAGTCATTTATCAGCTGGGTGACTTTGGGCAAATCATTTAATCTTGTTTGTCTTAGTTTTCTCATCTGAAAAATAAACTAGAGAAGGAAATGGCAAACCACTCTGGGGTCTTTGTTAAGAAAACTCCAAAATGGGGTCATGAAGAATCTGAAATGATTAAATAACTTAAATATTATCATATGGCTATACTTCTCCTGTTTCATTTTCTTCCTGGCTGTTAGAATTTTTTCCTATCACCTATGAACATGTCCAAGTCTTCTCCTTAAAAAATTCTTCACTAGGTCCTACAACCTATTCAAGCTATTATTTTATATCTTTCTTCCCTTTCTTATTTAAGCTCCTTGGAGAGAGGGGGAGAAAGTACCAGACTATTCTTGTCAATTTCTCTCTTATTTACTCCAAAACCTGTGCAATAACACCAAGAATTAACTACTACTCAAAGCCTGAGATAGAAAGTTTTGGGTTTTGTAGCCAATATATTCACAACTTTATCCTCATTCTGTCTCATTCTTTCAATAGCCATTCTTCCTAAACTCCTTCATAAGCCTGCATAGGCCTCTCAAGCAGTTATAATTTAACCATTACACAGGAATCCACAACAACAGCACAGATGTCAGTGGGACAATAATCCTTTTTCTATTCTACCATATTGACCTCATAAAATTTTAAAGAATTAGATGGGTCAGGTAATTCATATAGTACTTCTTGAATATTATCCCCCAATTTAACTTTACTATATATTACTTTGCAATCCTTAGTCTTTTACAGTTTTTTTTTCAGTTTTTAAAAAAAAATGTTAATAGCTTCAAACTTAGACTGTGTCTATTCCTTTTTGACATATACAATACTTTTTAATCAAATCACTATTCGTATTTTTGAGAAATTGCTCCCTGTTTAAAATATTATTCAAACTAGTAATGCTAGCTTAAGCAGTAAATATACAAATTTATAACACAATAATACTAGAAAGCAATATAATGTGAAATTAATTCATGGTGAATAAACAATGAGCAAATATGCAGATCAATGTCAACGCAACAGAAATAAGCTCTGTGTTATGAGAAAAGTATAAATAACTTTTTCATGTACTTACAAATAGCAAATAATTTGCAAAAAGAGGCAGTAAATCAAAACAATCTTAGCCTTATTCACATAAGGCATCAATTAATGACATCAAGAAAAACTTTTTCTATAAGCAATATTTTCTTCTTGGCAGCACATTGATTCCTTTGAGATTAAGAACCATATCTAAACAAAATGGAAAATGAAATAAGAAAAAAGAAGACTTTCCTAAAATCAAAGCCATAAAAATTAGAATGGCTCATCTCAAAGTGAAATGAAAACTATGTGTAGCTAATAAACATGAAATCAAAGAAATTAGAAAAAAATGCATTCAAAAAGAGTTGAAACAATATTCAAAGCCAACGGGGAAAAAGATAAAGTAAAATGGGGATGAGGGTTAAGGGCAGAGGAGAGAATACTACTAGAGACAAAGTATACAACAAGATAAAATCTAAGAATTTAAAATATCAAAAAGTTAAATGCCCGTGAATAAGCATGAAGATTTTAAAAATTAAACATCTGAAATAGATGCAAAAAAGTGAATAAAGCAAAAATTACTTCCAGCTAGCATCAATTAAAAAAACACCTAGTCTAGCAATAGGAATCCATACTAAACTCAAAACTATTACTAAAATCTAAGTCATAAGAGTTAAATAAAATTAACTCTTGAAACACTAATCCTAAATATGAGTTCCTCAAGGGTAACCTAGATGTCCCACTCCACTGTGCCATTGGAACAAAACGGAGACCAGTGAGTGCATTTTAAGGTAGGAAGCAAATTCAACTTCACATTCCTTTTCCTGTACCCTTGCCCCAATGAAAAGTCTTGAATCTGGGTCCTACTGAGTTCCTCATAGGCAATAGAGAACTACTATGACATGGTAGTAAAAATTTATCTGGTATATTTAAGATGATATCTAGAAATAAGCATTTATCTAAATTTTATGGCAAAGTCTGATAAGGTCTGGGTTTGGGTACTAGAAAGTTCTTCCATTTAAGCCATTTAAGTAGCCCTAGGCCTGGTGACAGGAAGATTTGAGATCAAGTTACATAAGTTATTTACCTCAATTTCCTCAACTGTAAAGTACAAGTAATAATAGTACCTATCTCACAGGGTTCTTGTGAGCATCAAATGAGATAATAATTATAAAGCACTTAGCACAGTGCCTGACACACAATAAATGCTTAATAAGTCCTTTCCTTTTGAGATTAAGAACCATAGCCAAACAAAATAGAAAATAAAATGAGAAAAAGCAAGACTTTCCCAAAATCAAAGGCATAAAATTTTTCTCTTCCTTTTTTCTTCCTTCCTTCCTTCCTTCCTTCCTTTCTTCCTTCCTTCCTTCCTTTCTTCCTTCCTTCCTTCCTTCCTTCCTTCCTTCCTTTCTTCCTTCCTTTGTTCCTTCTTTTTCCCTTTCTTCCTTCCTTTCCTCCTTTCTTCATTCTTTCTGTTTAAAGAAATGTAGCAGAGCATGAATTGGCTTGGAGGGAACATTCTAGGAAGTGTCTACATGTAGCACTCCTGAATCTTCCAGGAACTCCAGCGTCATGGTTACCTGGAAGTGAACTTCTTGGTTGCTTTTGGCCATGTGATGGCTAATCAGTAAAGGAGATGGCACTTTGAAATTATGGAGTGATCCTCTCATTAGTCACTGAAGTAGAGGAGCTGATGATTTAGTAGATTTTTAAAAAGAAGAGCTGACTTCTTACTCAGTCTCTCTTGCTTATTTTCTCCCTTGTGGTAATTAGCACACTCTTTCCCCCAAGAGGAATCTCCCTTTCCTGTTTCCTTTCTTTTAATCCAACATTGAACATGGACTCCACTAAATGAACTTGCACCTGGGATGCCAGCTGCCTTTTCTTATTTGTGTTTTTTTTTTTCTCAGCAAGTGATCAGACCTTAGCTTCTAAGTGAGCATTGCCAGGTTTGGAAGCAAACTTTGCATATAAGATGTATGTAGATTCAATGATGGAGCTGGCTGGCAACACTTTGAGGGTGATTTTTCACAAAAGGATTGGTCCAAACCTGGCTGTTTAGTTATATACATATCATGGAAATTATTTGAACAGTGTAGTAACAAAATAAAATGTAAACTACCTAATGGCAATCCCACAAACTGCTTTATGTTTTGATGAGGTTTTAGTATCAACCTTCTAAGAGAATATAATTGTAGTTATAAGTCACCCTTTTGAATTTGGTGTTAAACTGGTCAATATATATTTGGGAGAGTTTTTTTGTTTTAATTTCTTTTATGTGGGAAATAAATACCTGTCCCATACTTGATTCATGTTGTACATTAAGTACATTAGTAGTCCTAGATATGAACTTAAACCAAGCTATAAGTAAGTCATCTCTGGGGTAATCGGGGTATAATCAGCTGAAAAGTGTGAGAAAAGGGAGGCCAGTCACTTTCTCATTGAAAGCTGGGGTTCTTGAGTTTGAGTACATGAATGACTCCAGAGCAAAATGCCCTCTTTGGAGGGTGCAGTAGCCCTACCTTGCAGTGATTTTTGAAGTGGATAACAGCATCAGTCTCAGCACCTGCAGAATCTATCTCCCAGCCCTCTTCATGCATGAAACTTATTTTCTTCTTAGCTCTTCCCTCCCTCAATCAATTCCCACTAAAGAAGAATCCTATCTCTGTCTCTAAGAGGGCGGAGGAGCCTACTCTCACATTCTCTAGCTGCTTCCATTGCTAATCATCCTGGAAAAGAATTTGGCTTTTTCTGATATTTTGATTACATAAAAGTGGGTAAGAGATAGATCGATGAGTAGTAACAATGAAGGTAACTAACAGAGGAACAAATCATTTGTAAGAAAACAGCCTAGTCAGTGCCCTGTAATGGGGTACTGAATTGTCTTCTTCCTCTTAGCTCTGCTCCTCTCTTGTAGAAAAGGGTTAAACAAGGAAGAGTTCATCTACCATATTAATGAAGATATAAGCTTTGGGTAGCAGAAGGAAGTGTGTGAAAGCAAAGTTTCCTGTACCTGCTCCTCTTTCTTGACAGCATATCCCATCAGTTGTTATCCAGGGGAAAGACTTGTTTCTTGGCTTTTGACCATCATCATTTGCAAAAGGAACTCTCCAAGTCCCTAGGCATTTGGACCAGTGTACCTGGGACAGAAGCACAGCACAAAGGCTCTTCTTGTTCCCAGAAATATCTCTCACAAGTTCTACATTACCAATGTCAGTAAATTCTAGGAAAGAGCTTCCTTGACTTGTCATATCTATTTCCACACCCTGAGATCTCTATAGCAACATTCATACTGGGAGCTACATCATTATTAAGTGCTGTGGCTCCTCTGCCCATGTCTTCTATATGTTTATAGGGGAAGACCTCACTTTCTTATCACTTCCTTTCCCTCTCCCAACTTGTGTTAAAATTTTGAGGCCAAAATATTTTTCAAAATTGCCAGGATTGAAACCCAATAAATACACCTGAACAGAGAAATCATACAGCCAAGGCAAGACAATTCTGTTTTTTTTTTTAAAGGACATTCCGTAATTTATTTTTACTAATCAGCTCCTTATCCTGCTCCTGTTGATCTCAGCTATTTACAGTACGTATATTATAGATGATAAGGATTTATTTAAATTTTTTTAATTAATACTTTTTATTTGCAAAACATATGTATGGGTAATTCCTAAAAATTAACCCTTACAAAGCATTCTGTTACAAATTTTTCCCCCCTACTCCCCACCCCTCCCTTAGATAGCAGGATATCCACTACATGATAATTACGTTAGAATACTTAAGAAATTGAATATATGTATAGTTATTGCCCACACATCATTTTTTTGTTCAGGAGAAATCGTATCTACAAGAAACAATAATCCGATAAAGGAAATACAATGCAAGCAAACATCAATAGAGAACATGAAAATGTTATGTTATGGTCCACATTTCACATCCCTCTCTCTGGGTGTATATGGCTTTCTTCACTGAACAATTGGAAATGGTTTGAAGCATTTCATTGTTGAAGAGAGTCATGACCCTTAGAACTGATCCTCATATAGTATTGTGGTTGCCGTGTATAATGATCTCCTAGTTCTGCTCATTTCACTCAGCATCAGTTCATGCAAGTCTCTCCAGGCCTCTCTGAAATCGTCCTGCTGCTTGTTTCTTACAGAGCAATAATATTCCATAACATTCATATACCATAATTTATTCAGCCACTCTCCAATTGATGGGCATCCATTCAGTTTTCAGTTTCTAGCCACTATAAAAAGAGCTGCCAAAAACATTCTTGCTTATGTGGGGCCTTTCCTTCTTTTATGATTTCTTTGGGATATAAGCCCAATAGAAACACTGCTGGGTCAAAGGGTATGCACAGTTTGATAATTTTTTGAGCATAGCTCCAAATTTCTCTCCAGAATGTTTGGATCCGTTCACAGCTCCACCAACAATGCAGCAGTGTCCCAGTCTTCCCACATCCCCTCCAACATTCATCGTTATCTTTTCCTGTCATTTTAGCCAATCTGACAGGTGTGTAGTGGTACCTCAGAGTTGTCTTAATTTGCATTTCTCTGATCAATAGTGATTTGGAGCAACTTTTCATATGACTAGAAATAGTTTTAATTTCATCATCTGAAAATTGTCTTCATATTCCTTGACCACTTATCTATTGAAGAGTGGCTTGAATTCTTATATATATGAGACAATTCTCTATATATTTTAGAAATGAGGCCTTTATCAGAACCATTAAATGTAAAGATGATTTCCCAGTTTGATGCTTCCCTCCTAATCTTGTCTGCATTAGTTTTATTTGTACAGAAACTTTATAACTTAATATAATCAAAATTATCCATCTGGTGTTCAATTAGGAGTTCCAGATCTTCTTTGGACATAAATTTATTCCATCTCCACAGGTCTGAGAGGTAAACTATATTACGTTCCTCTAACTTGCTTACAAAATCACTCTTTATATCTAGATCATGAACCCATTTAGATCTTATCTTGGTATGTGGTGTTATGTATGGGTCAAGCCCTAATTTCTTCCACACTAGTTTCCAATTTTCCCAGCAGTTTTTGCCGAATAGTGAGTACTTATCCCAAAAGCTGGGGTCTTTGGGTTTATCAAACACTAAATTGTTAAGGTTATTGCCTAGATTGTCCTAATAACCTATCCTGTGCCACTGATCGACTGCTCTATTTCTCAGCCAGGACCAAATGGTTTTGACGACCGCTGCTTTGTAATATAGTTTTAGATCTGGTACAGCAAGGCCACCTTCATCTGTCTTTTTTTTCATTAATTCCCTTGAAATCCTTGACCTTTTGTTCTTCCAAATGAACTTTGCTACTATTTTTTCTAGATCTGTAAAATAATTTCTTGGGAGTTTGATTGGTATGGCACTAAATAAGTAAATTAGTTTGGGTAGTATTGTCATTTTTATTATATTCGCTCGGCCTACCCATGAGCACTTAATATTTTTCCAATTGACTAGGTCTGATTTTATTTGTGTGGAAAGTGTTTTGTAGTTTAGTTCATATACTTTCTGACATTTTCTTGGCAGATAGATTCCCAAATATTTTATGCTATCATCCGTTATTCTGAATGGAATTTCTTTTTCTATCTCTTGCTGCTGAGCTTTGTTGGTAATATAAAAAAATGCTGATGATTTATGTGGATTTATTCTGAATCCTGCAACATTACTAAAGTTGTGAATTGTTTCTAGTAGTTTTTTAGTTGAATCTCTAGGCTTCTCTAAGTATACCATCATGTCATCTGCAAAAAGTGATAATTTGGTTTCTTCATTACCTACTCTAATTCCTTTTATCTCTTTTTCTTCTCTTATTGCCAAAGCTAACATTTCTAATACAATATTAAATAGTAATGGTGACAGTGGGCAGCCTTGTTTCACTCCTGATCTTATTGGGAATGGTTCTAGTTTGTCTCCATTACATATGATGCTTGCTGATGGTATTAAGTAGATGCTACTAATCATTTTAAGGAAAAGGCCATTTATTCCTATACTCTCTAGTGTTTTTAATAGGAAAGGGTGTTGGATTTTATCAAAGGCTTTTTCTGCATCTATGGAGATAATCATATGGTTTTTGTTAGTTTGGTTACTAATATAAATGATTATGCTGATAGTTTTCCTGATATTGAACCAGCCCTGCATTCCTGGTATAAATCCTACTTGGTCGAGATGTATTATCCTGGAGATAACTTTCTGTAATCTTATTGCTAAAATCTTATTTAAAATTTTTGCATCAATGTTCATTAGGGAAATGGGTTTATAGTTTTCTTTCTCTGTTTTCACCCTACCTGGTTTAGCTATCAGCACCATATCTGTATCATACAAGGAATTTGGTAGTATACCTTCTGTCCCTATTTTTTCAAATAGTTTGTATAGTATTGGAATTAATTGTTCTTTGAATGTTTGGTAGAATTCCCATGTAAAACCATCTGGCCCTGGAGATTTCTTCTTAGGGAGTTGATTAATAGCTTGTTCTATTTCTTTTTCTAAAATGGGGCTATTTAAATAATTTATTTCCTCTTCTGTTAACTTGGGCAATCTATATTTTTGTAGATATTCCTCCATTTCATTTAGATTATCAAATTTATTGGCATAAAGTTGGGAAAAGTAACTCCTAATTATTACTCTGATTTCCTCTTCTTTGGAGCAAAGTTCTCCCTTATCATTTTTGAGACTAACAATTTGATTTTCCTCTTTCCTTTTTCTGATCAAATTAACTAAAGGCTTATCTATTTTGTTGTTTTTTTTTTCATAAAACCAACTCTTAGTTTTATTTATTAATTCAATAGTTTTCTTATTTTCAATTTTATTAATCTCACCTTTTATTTTCAGAATTTCCAATTTGGTATTTAATTGAGGGTTTTTAATTTGCTCTTGTTCTAGTTTTTTAAATTGTAACCCTAATTCATTGATCTTCCCTTTATTTTATGTAAATATGCATCTGGAGATATAAAGTTACTCCTTATAACCGCTTTGGCCGTATCCCACAAATTTTGGTATGTTGTCTCCTTATTGTCATTCTCCTGGATGAAATTATCGATTGTGTCTATGATTTGCTCTTTCACCCATTCATTCTTCAGGATTAGATTATTTAATTTCCAATTAACTTGTGGTCTATTTTCTTCTGGCCTTATATTACATGTGAGTTTCATTGCATCATGATCTGAGAAGGATACATTTACTATTTCTGCTTTTCTGAATTTGATTTTGAGGTTTTTATGCCCTAACACATGATCAATTTTTGTATAAGTTCCATGAACCCCTGAGCAAAAAGTATACTCCCTTCTATCACCATTCAATTTCCTCCAGAGATCTGTCATACCTAACTTTTCTAACATTTTGTTTATCTCCCTAACTTCTTTCTTATTTATTTTGTGGTTTGATTTATCTAATTCTGAGAAAGCAAGGTTGAGATCCCCCACTAGTATAGTATTACTGTCTATTTCTCCTTGCATCTCTGTTAGTTTCTCCTCTAGGAATTTGGATGCTATACCACTTGGTGCATATATGTTTAGTATTGATACCGCTTCATTGTCTATGGTACCCTTTAGTAAAATATAGTTTCCTTCCTTATCTCTTTTAATTAGATCTATTTTTGCTTTTACTTGATCTGAGATAAGGATTGCTACGCCTGCTTTTTTTTTGTTCACTTGAAGCATAAAAGATTCTGCTCCAGCCCTTTACCTTCACTCTGTATGTATCTCTATGTTTTAAACGTGTTTCTTGTAAACAACATACTGTAGGATTCTGGCTTTTAATCCAGTCTGTTATTCGCTTCCATTTTATGGGAGAGTTCATCCCATTCACATTCACAGTTAAAATGACTATATCCATATTTCCTGCCATCTCATTTACCGAAAGTTATATTTTTCTCTTCTCTTTCCCCTTACTCCCTTCCCCCCTCCCCAGTATTTTGTTTTTGATGACCACCTCCCTCTAACAGTCCTCCCCCCTTTAAAACCCTCCCTCTTTTATACACCTTTCCCCTAATCCTTCTATTAATTTATCCCTTTCTTTTCCTCCTTTCTCTCCTACTTCCCTATACAGAGGGCCAAGTTTTTCCCTGAAATCAAATGTGTCTGATATGCTCTTTTAGAGCCCAATCTAATGAGAGTAAGATTTACACAATACTCATCACCCTCCCTTCTTTCCTTCAATTATATTAGATTTTCTATGTCTCTTCATGAGACTTTGCCTTATTTTACCTCCTTTTTTTACTTTATTTTACCTCCTTTCCCCTCCCCCCCTTTTTTTTACAGTATGATATACTTTCCACCTCTAATTTCTTTTCGATTATTATCAAAGTAAAATCAAATTATACCCCCATTCTTTAAGGATACCCCTAGTAGAGATATAGTTCTTGAGAGTTCTTTCCTTTTTAACTTTTTATGCTTCTCTAGAGTTCTGTGTTTGGAAGTCAAATTTTTTGTTCAGATCTTGTCTTTTCATTAGAAATAGGTGAAATTCTCCTGTATCATTGAATGACCATCTTCTTCCCTGGAAGATGATGCTCATTCTAGCTGGATAGCTTATTCTTGGCTGTAATCCAAGTTCTTTTGCCTTTCAGAATATCTGATTCCAGGCCCTTCTATCCTTCAATGTGGAAGCTGACAAATCCTGTGTAATTCTAATGACAGTTCCTCGGTATTTGAACTGTTTTTTTCTAGCAGCTTGTAATATCTTTTCCTTGGTGCGATAGCCCTGAAATTTGGCCACAATATTCCTTGGGGTTTTAATTTTGGGGTGTCTTTCAGGAGGTGATCGGTGAATTCTTTCAATGCCAACTTTGCCTTCTGATTCTAAAACATCAGGGCAATTCTCTTTCATGATTTCCTGGAAGATAGCATCAAGGTTCTTTTTTTCATCGTGACTTTCAGGGAGTCCAATAATCTTTAGATTGTCTCTCCTGGATCTATTTTCCAAGTCAGTTGTTTTTCTTAGGAGATATTTCATATTTTCTTCTATTTTTTCATTTTTTTGTTTTTGTTTGACTGATTCTTGAAGTCTTATTGAGTCATTCATTTCAATTTGTTCAATTTTAATTTTTAAGGTATTATTTCCTTCAGTTATCTTTTTAAGCTCCTTTTGTAACTGGCCAATTGAAATTTTTGGTTCATTGCATTCTTTTTCCATTTTGCCAATTTTATTTTTCAGTGAATTGTTGTCTTTTTGCAATTCACTAATTTTGTTTTTCAGTGAATTGTTATCTTTTTCCAATTCAATATTTTTATTTTCTAGTGAGTTGGTGACTTTCCAATTCACCAATTTTGTTTTTCAGTGAATTATTGTCTTTTACCAATTCACTATTTTTATTTTCTTGTGATTTGGTGACTTTTTCCAATTTACCAATTTTGTTTTTCAGTGAATTGTTGTCTTTTTCCAATTCACCAGACTTATTTTCCAGTTTTTCTCATCTCTGTTGCAGGGCGATGTTTCCTCCTTGCACTGCTCTCAATTTATTTCCCCAACCTTCTTCTAGCTCTCTTTTGAGATTCTTTATGCAATCTTCCAATATAGCCTTCTGAAAGGGAGACCAGCTTAAGTCCACATTTGTGGCTTTATCTGGGATTGTTTTCAGAATCTCAGGATCTGGGGACTTCTCTAGTTTCTCTTCGTAAAAGCTGTCTATGGTGAGAGCTCTCTTCTTCTTGCTCATGATGTTTAGCTGAGGTATCAGTCACCAGCAGGGAATTCTGCAGCAGCAGCAGCAGCAATTTCAATTTTCCCTGGGGCCATTTGCTGAGTTGACTTCAGGTCTGGGGCTGATCTGGCTAGATCAGCACTAGGACCACACTTTCAGCTGCTCTCAATCCACCCTTTATCAAAGGTAGACCTGCCAAAGCACCTGCCCGAAAGCAGAGCAAAGTGGCCCAAGTGTCTCCCAGGGAGTTCCTGGCAGCCTAAAATCTTCTGGTCCTTCCCAGCCCCGGACTTGCACCCTAGCTGTGCACTGGCGTCTGAGCGCTGGGAGCTGCTCGATCCCCTGCCTGGCTAAAACTGAGCTCAGAAGTTCTTTCAAAGTAGATATTTGAAAGAAGTGCGTTGTACTCCAAGTGTTTAGTGGCACCCTCACTCCAGAACCAGTTCGGAGGCTCAATTTATCTGGGTCTGAGGGAAGGTCTCAGGAGCTCACAGAGAACGCTGTCTGCTGTTCCCCACCTTGGCTCTGCTGACGATTCTGTTTTTAATCCTAGAAATGTATTTCAAAAGTTTATTGTGTGAGGAATGATGGGGAATGAAAGAAAAATTAAGCAATATTTTATTTTCCTCATTAAGCTTGTATGGATGGAGAACTGGCTAGGGAGAAAGGTAATCTTTCTTTCTATTTTGCAATAGAAAAGATAGAAAAGAGGTTCAGTTTGAAATGATTAAAAACATTGGCTAATCCCAATTGATAACCAGTCAGGTCTGTTCCTCATCATCCAGGTATCTAATTAGTTCATCTGAGGGAGAATTGGAGCTTAGAATAGTACTTGGCACCTAGTAGGTGTTTACTAAGTTCTTATTGACCAACTGATTTGGTCAGGAAAGCTTGAATTCAAATGTCCTCAGACAAATTTTAGTTGCGTATTTATTCTGGATAAATTGTTTAACTGTTCCTACCTTAATTTCCTCATCTATAAAATGGGGATTATAAAAACATATCTTATGGGTTGTTGCAAGGATGAAATAAGGTAACATATGTAAAAGAATTTATAAATCTGAAAATGCTATATAAGTGGGACTTATCACTCTTATCTCCCTTATCATATCTCCAGTAGCTTTAATTCTTACCTATTTTATCCTCTTTCACTGTTTGAAAAGTCTGTGGCTTCCATTGGAGGAAGAGGCTGTGAAAACCTGCCAACATGACAGCATACTCTTTGAGGACTTGCTATGATTGCCCCAACCTTCTGGAGATACAGAATTATCACAAAACTAAACAGAAAAGGTGAAATTTGTCATGGGGGGCCCTGAGTGCTTTTTCTTTTGATTAGCCATTGTCTTCTTTTGACTGCTGGGTCCCACATGGATCACACTGATTCCAGATGCTGTTTAATGGATGACTTTCTACTAATAAACACAAATCTAAGTAATAAATTGAACTTACATTAGTATTATTATTTTTATTGCTAATTGTTTCTGGTAAATGCAAGTACACACATTTTGAGAGACACGTTTCCTAAGTAGAAGAAATATCTATATAAAATACAGTTTATTGAAAATTTTTTTTGCTTATAAGTTTTTTTGAAGCAAATATAACTTTATAACTTGGAAGGTTTGCTTGTTTAAAGTGTAATAATTCTGTTTTTTTCTTGAACTTTAGTAGAAGGTTAGGTACCCTCTATTCAGAGATAACAGAGATAACAGTCTCAAGGTGTTTATTAACACCGAACTAAAAATATCTACCGCCTTGAGATAAATGTTACCTCTCAATGTCATTGAGTAGATATACTCTTTAGGTTAATTATTTGATCCAGGCCATTATAGACAACAGGAACCTTTTTCTGCAGCCACTGAAGGCCAAACACTAAGCAAGGAAGGACTGCCATGAGCTAGTTCTGGTGAACTAGCCCTCAGAAAGAACTCTCCAAGAAGTCCAGCATTCACCACCCAGCCACTTAACACTTGTAAATCTTCAAGAACCCTTGAAAAACTAGTTGAGGGCTGATGAGGGCTGATATTTCAAGTGGAGCTTTTTCATTATACAAAGAGGAGTAATTCAGTTTTAAATTACATTGCTCCTAAAAATATCATGGAACTCTCCTATAGATATAAGTATTTGTAATGGCATGGAGAAGACATACACAGGGCCAGAGGAAACCTTATTGTCCTGAATGAGTGCCCTTCATCTGACAGTACCCTAGGGAGCTGAAAGGAATATTCACACTCTGAGCACTCACAGTCTATCTGAGATTGGGCTGGCTGCAATAGCTCATCCTCTTCAGTGAATCTCATTGAACTATATTCCCTAGGGCTATGAACTGTTTTACTTTCTCCTTTTAGTGGTAGAGGGATAACAATTACCTCACAATTATCCATTTAGAGGACAGTATTTAGGCTAAATGCTAGGGACTGGGTAGTAGAGCCTGATTACAGAGCCTGAATTAGCCCCATGAACCCAGAACATAATAGCAATAGCTATATCTTATGCTTACTATAGGCCAGATACTATGCTATGTGCTTTACAGTTATCTTATTTGATTCTTACAATAAACCCGGGAGGGAGGTGTGTTTATTATCTCTCTGGCTTCTGAAAATAGTCATGTTTTAGGAATTACTTTTATATGCAATGGGTAATAGCAGATAAGGCCACAATTTTGGAATTTCCTCGTGGATGGGTGGTGGTGGTGGTGGTGAGGCAACTATACTTTTGCTTTTTCTCCGGTACAGAAAATCAGGAGAGTAACTGACCTGAGCAAGTACCTTTTCATACACAGATAGAAATGCTGGGTTATATTTCTCAGAAAGGTATGTTATTTAATTTCTATGAGTCTAGTTTCCTCATTTTTAAAATGAAGAAGTTACATTAGGTGACCCAAAGTCCTTGCCAAATTCAAATTTATATCTCAATGATCCCGTGAAATCTGTATATTTGAAACAGATTGGTGATGCTATTAGGAGGGGATTTTGATTTATGACATTGATTAGGAGGGGAAGGCTTACAAAATCGGTTTATGGAGCTGGAGGGGAATCATGGGAAAGACAAGCACAGAGTCAAAGAGAAGAGAAAGGGAGGTTGGATCCTACTGATTTGGGAGCAAAGGTGAAGGTCTTCAATAATTCTCTATCCAAAACTGTCAGACTTTTCTCTCCAAACCACAAAAAACAATAAAAGCAGGCTGCTGAACTTCCATGTAATTACCCAGTATCAGAAATTGTGACTGAGCAAGCTCCATTGGTTAGTGGGATGCAGTTCCTGCTACATTATATTGCTGCAGATATGTCATGGTCTACATGGGTTTTTTGAGTTGTTCTGGGAGTAACAAATCATCGATAATGTTGCTGCTTTGGGAACACAGAAGGAATTTTCCCAATAACTAATTTACCTACTAACATTTGGAACATAAATTCTTCATAAGTAGGGGACTGGCTATTTATCTTTATTTGCATTTGTTTTAATTATTTTTAAAAAATCTGTGACTCTGAGATACTTTTTAAAAATAAACACTGAGTGACAATAATATGAAAATAAATGGAGTGTGGAACAGGAGAATTAAATGCAATATTTGAGATATCTGTGTTAGCAGATTCAAGAATATATTTTGAAGGTAAGTGAAACTAGTAAATTAGAATTTTATAATTAGACATTTATATAATTCCTACTATGTGCATTAAAGTATATTCAGTGCTTTACAAATATTATCTCATTTGATCCTCACATTAACCCTGAAATGTAGCTGCTATTATTATCATTATTTTATAGCTGAGAAAACTGAGAGTAGTGACTTGTCCAGAATCACACAACTAGTGAGAGTTTCAGATGGAATTTGAACTCAGTTCTTCCTAAATTTAGATCCAGTGCTTCATTCACTGAGCACCTGTTTGCCTAATAAGATCATTTTCCTTTAAAAATCAAATGGACAAACTGTTTAAGGGAATCAGAAAATTTTGATTATTGGACCTTATTTTGTGTGCTTAGTATTGTATAGTAATTTTTTAAAAAAAAATCACTTTTCATTGACTATCACATCCAGCAAAATGGTTGTTTCAAATCTTTTCAACTCACTTCAGACTTCAACTTCCCTTTCTCCTTATCATTAATAGACAACATGGATTCTGATGTCAGCTAATATCCTTTCATATGGAGTATTTTTTTTCTGAGCTGATTCCCAGTCATTCTGAAAAAAAAAAATTACTCAGACACAGATTATGAGATAGTTGTACATTTTCAAAATGACAAGCTATATAGTATAATGGGGATATATGGACACCAGAACTGCTTTGTAATTATAGGATGAATATAATTTATTTCATAATAGATGGAAGATAAGAATTGGGTTGCTCACCATAAACAAAAGTGGGGTCATTTGCAGAAACAGGCTCAAGCTTAAATTCAAAAGGACAGATTTTAGTACTGTATCAGCTAAGGTTAAAGCTGGAAGTGATACATACTGACTATGCTGTCAATTAAATTTAACTTAACAGAGAAGCATCTTAAAAGCAGAGAATGAGAAAAGTCCTTCTGTGAACTGATTAGTATGGTACATATATCATGCCCTAGTGATTCATACAGTGTGGATCAAATCAGTTCAATAGAAGAAGCATTTGTTCAATATAGAAGCTATGTTCATCAAGTAAAATTTATGGATGATACCTGAGATTAAAAAAAAAGAATACTGAAGTTTACAGTTCCATAAGACTGGGTTAATTCAAGCACATAGTCTTGCCTTACTCATGTACTTCTTTGTCAGGTGTCTAAATGCCCATTCTCTCCCAAAGATACTAAGTACTCTGGTGGGAGAGTGTCACTTGAAATTATGGGTATGTGTTGTGATGAATTTATTTTTCCTACATTTACTTTAATATATGAATATCTAATGATAATATTTCTAAATAAATGTTTTATGTTTAAAATATAAAAGTGTGAGTGGAGAGTTTTCCAAATCATGACCTTATTATCTCTTGTACTTTCCTCTCTATCAGTGCTAAATTTCTAGAAAGAGTTGCCTACCTTAACTACCTGTATTTCCTTTTTCTTCAATTACTCATCAACATTTTGCTAGTCCTCTTTCTTTTCTACCATTCACCTGAATCTGCTCTCCCTAAGGCTGTTAATGACCTCTGGGGTTGAAGAGTAGGCAGATAAGACATAGAGACACATTAAGCTCCAAGAGACAAAGTCAAAATATATTTTCTTAGATGCATTCTTTACCCATATATATTGATATAGCCAGTCCAAAGCCTCAAAAATACTTTGAGAAATACCCTTATAGAATATATTATTTCTGAGAGATGTTTGAGATCCTGAGAATGACTAATCTGTGGTCACACAATTAATTTTTATGTGTCAAAAGCAGGATTTAAATCCAGGTTTTCTTTTCTTTTTTTTTTTTTAATAAAGCTTTTTATTTGCAAAACATATGAGTGACTTTTCAACATTGACCTTTGCAAAAAAACTTTTTTTTCCCAAGCTTTTCCTTTCCCTCCCCCCTCCTCCCACCCCTAGATGACAGGTAATCTAATACATGCTAGATAGGATAAATTATATGACAAGTACAATACATGTATACATATCTATACAGTTATCTTACTGCACAAGAAACATCAGATCTAGAAAGAGAAGAAGAAAAAAAACAACCTAAGAAGGAAAACAGAATGCATGGAAATATTCACAGAAAGCGTTAAAATGCTGTGTTGTGGTTCACTCTCAGTTCCCACAGGCCTCTCTCTGGATGTATATGACTATCTTCATCGCAGAACAACTGGTTTGAATCACATCATTGTTGAAGAGAACCATGTCCATCAAAATTGATCATCGTATAGTCTTGTTGCTGTGTATAATGTTCTCCTGGTTGTGCTGATTTTACTCAGCATCAGTTCATGCAAGTCTCTCCAATCCTCTCTGAAATCCTCCTGTTGGTCATTTCTTACAGAACAATAATATTCCATAACATTCATATACCATAATTTATTCAGCCATTCTCCAATTGATGGGCATCTTTTCAATTTCCAGTTTCTTGCCACTACAAAAAGGGCTGCCACAAACATTTTTGCACATGTGGGTCCCTTTCCCTCCTTAAAAATCTCTTTGGGATATAGGCCCAGTAGAAACACTGCTGGGTCAAAGGGTATGCACTGTTTGATAACTCTTTGAGCATAGCTCCAAATTGCTCTCCAGAATGGTTGGATCCGTTCACAGTTCCACCAACAATGTATCAGTGTCCCAGTTTTCCCACATCCCCTCCAACAGCTATCATTATCATTTCCTGTCATTTTAGCCAATCTGACAGGTGTGTAGTGGTATCTCAGAGTTGTCTTAATTTGCATTTCTCTGATCAATAGTGACTTGGAGCACCTTTTCATGTGACCGGAAATAGTTTCGATTTCTTCGTCTGAAAATTGTCTGTTCATATCTTTTGACCATTTGTCTATTGGAGAATGGCTTGAATTCTTATATATTTGAGTCAATTCTCTATATATTTTAGAAATGGGGCCTTTATCAGAACCTTTGGTAAATCCAGGTTTTCTTGACTCAAATGTTGGTTATATACCTAATCTTCTCAATATCTTCTTAATCTAATTTAATCTTTGTAGTTATTTGTATTCCAGTCCTCAATAATCCTTAATTGTTAATTGCATTGTAAACTCCTATAGATAAAGATTGCTTCATTTCGGTCTTTATATCCCTCACCTAGCATAGTCACTTAAAATTGGTACTTAAAAAAAAAAACCCAAATTTTGCTGAATTGAATTGTATCCTATGCATCTGTTATCATATCTTGCATAATGCTTAATAAATGTTTGCTGAACTGATTGAATTTAAAATATCAATACCTTCACAAATAATTTTTTCATTGAAACAAACAAAAAACTCTCCTAAAATTCCACAACAAAAAAGAAAAGAAATATTGAAAAGCATTTATAATAATCTAATTTTTCTTAGTTTAAATTCATATGTTGCATAAATATGTTAAGTAAGAAACTTCTAAATAGCAAAGGATCATTTGTGAATCTGATACTTAATTTGCTGGAAAAAACAAGACAATAAAATTGAGATTAAATGATCCAAATTATAATGGGGAGGTAGGAGAGCTGAAAAAAAATTTCTAGAAAATATGAATGCTTTTAATGCGGAAAATAGAGTTCCAGTATTACTCCTCCTAAGACATGAAGCATTTGTTTCTCTCAAATGAAAAGATGATTTTGACTTGCTGGAGCATACACATGCACATGGTTGTTTATTCTCTGAAGGTGATTCTTCATCATAAGGTGTTTGGAATGGATTCTCTCGGGGGAACATCTGTTCAGTCCTAATGTTAGCATCTGCTAAGTTAGGAATGCTAGGAAAAAGCTTTCTATAAGCAATTTTGAAACCTCACTTGTAGCAGGGGATAGAAGAATAAAATCAAACAATTAGAGAGGAGAGCCTAAAAATCTGGATTGTTCTCTTTTATTTCTGGCACAGGTGACCAATGAGAGAACAGGGAAAAATCTGTAATTTGAGTACACTTAGGAAAGGTGTCAGTTCAAACTGAACCTGCTCAAGAACAGTTTTATCTCTCTTCAGGTTGAAAAAGCTATGTTGGTATTCATGAATCTGAGGGTATGGGAGATTTTAGAAGGAAAAAAGAACTCCTTGGGGATTGAGATAGAGAATCAATTAGGGAGAACTAAGTATTGTTTGGTAGCAATGAAGGCCCAGTTGAAGCTGCATAATATGAATTTATAATCTACTCATTCAAAAGGAAGGTTACAAGCATTTACTAAGGATCCACTATGTGGATGGCACTGCAAATATTATCTCATTTGATTCTCACAACAACCCCAGGAGGTGTTATTATTGTCATATCACTTTGATAGTTGAGGAAAGGGATTTGAACAATAAAGCTCATAATAGGAATTGTTGCCTGCAGCATTAGGAATATAGGATTTTAGTAATCCCCATTTGCTCCTTCCTAGAAATGGCTAAAACTTGGTAGGAATAAGTGTTATTGCAGTAGGTCTTCAAAGCCAACAGGGAATGTACTATGTAAGTCTTGGGTTTGGTTTGTTTACAATTTGTTATTCAACATTTTCTTAACTTAAAGATGAAGATTCTTGTATAATCAGGAGAGGTGTCCTAGTCAGAAGGTATCAAATTGCTAAATTAGTGGATTCTTAGCTGTAAAGGATTTCCATTGGTTTGAGAGAATTTTTTAGTCCTTACTTTGAGTTTGGAGGGAGATATAATTCTCTTTGAAATATGATATTATTCTACAGCAATTATATAGAGTGAAGAAGTTAAGTGATTTGACTTATACATTTATCATATGCCAGACACTGTTCTAAGCACATAAACAAGTGAAGATGTCTCCATTCTAACAATTCAATTCAACTACATTGAATTCAGTTCAATTCAATCCAATAAGTCTATATTAAGCATTTACAATGTACCAAACACTATTCTGTGTTTTAGGGACATCGCTATAAAAATGGAACAATTTTTGTCCTCAAAAAACTTGCATACTTTGTGTATATGTGTGTGTGTATAAACAATATGTATACAGATAATCCAATACAAAATATGTAAATGGTAAAAACAAATACTTTTGTGGGGTAGGGTGAACATTCACATATAGAATAGTGATATCAAAATCAAACAGGAATGGGGCAATTGAACCATATATAGGTATTCCTATGGGCTGCATAATGACTTAGTTTTGAAATATAATATAAATGTTTTATTACATTTTATTCATATTGTTAAATATTTCTCACTTGCATTTTAATCTGATTTGGGTAGCATTTGGGAGTATTGTGAGTCCTATGTCTAGTGGGCAGTGTGATTTGATTTAGGAGGTATTGCTTGTTTTTAGCCTTGAATGAAGTTAGGGATTCCAAGAGGTAGGCACCAGAGGTAGAGCATTATGGTCAGGGGAGGGGCCATGGAGACAAAGGATAAGATGTCTTTCTGTTTGAAGAACAGCAAATAGGGCAGATTAGCTAGTTGCATATAGTATTTGGGTTGGGGGAAGGATGATATTGTTTTAAAAAGATAGGTTGATTCTGGAGATCAATTTGGAACTATGCCCAAAGGGCTATAAAACTGTGCATACCTTTTGATCCAGCAATACCACTGGTAGGTCCCTATCCCAAAGACATGTGATGACTAAGAATTAGAAATTGAAGGGAAGCCCATCAACTGGGGAATGGTTAAATAAGCTATGGCTTATGATTGTAATAGAATATTATTACACTATAAGAAATGACATGCAGGATGATTCAGAAAAAAAACATGAAAAGACTTATATGAACTGATGCAAAGTGAAGTGGACCAGGAGAACACTGTACATTTAGGAACAACAATATTGTACAATGATGAACTATTCTAAGACAGCCTGAAGGACTAATGTTGAAACATGCTATTCATCTCCAGAGAAAGAATTGATATTGTCTGAATATAGACTGAAGCATACTATTTTACTTGTCCTTTTTAAAAAATAATTAGTATAATCTTTTTGTGCAAAATGACTAATATGGAAATGTTTTACATGATTGCATATGCATAACCTATATTTGATTGCTTACCATCTCAGGGAAGGGTAAGAGAGGGATTTATAGAATTGGGAACTCAAAACTTAAAAAAACAAACATTAAAAAAAATTTAGGGGCATCTAGGTGGTGCAGTGATAAAGCACAGGCCCTGGAGTCTAGAGAATCTGTGTTCAAATCCAGCTTCAATCACTTGATACTTACTATGTGACCCTGGGCAAATCACTTAATACTGATTGTTTTACCAAAAGAAATATTTTAACATATAATTTGGGAAAACCCAAACTATTACAAATTAAAGAATAAAAAACCCCAAAACATAAATTGGACTCATACTATGAAGGATTTTAAAAGTCAGACTGATTAGTTTGTATTTTATTCTTGAGATAAGAGAAAGTCATTGAAGCTTCTGGACAAGAAGACTAATCTCATCATAGCCATAAATATTAATGTAATGTTGCAATCATGGATGCTCAGAGTTCATATATTCTTCTCAGGTTATTAACTCAGCACTTAACCTAAAGAAAGTATACTCTTACTTAACATTCCAAAGTGATCATCCAGCTTGTTTGGCAATCTGTGGTGACAAGAAATCTATTACTCTGAAGTAGCCTATCCCATATTTGGATAGCTCTTAGGAATTTTGAAGTGATGATCAGCATATGTCCCCCCATCCCAGTTTATTTTCATAGAGCAATGTTTGACAGATTACTATTTAATAAAATCTTAGCCTGCTCTAAAAATATTGTTGACAACCACAAAATTTTGCAAGGCATATTATATAAGCTGCAAATGGATACTCTTAAAATTGTTCGGAATAAAGAACAAATAGCTCATGTTAACCTGGTTCAGGCTGACCGAAATAATTGGACAAGTGTTAAGAGTCTCCAATATTTGACTTTTACAGGTCTCTAGAGGTTTGTGTATGCCACTTATTCCTCCTAAGCTAGTTTCACAGAAGACACATATTTCCATGTGTTTACTGTACTCCAGAGAAGCCTTTAAAGAGCCTTATTAATGTTTCTAAAAGTGAATCTTGTGACCAGAAGGTGAACTGTACAGAAATTCTGAAAGAATTTCAGATGTGAGCTGCAAGAGTCTGGAGTATAGAGGATTTATTTGGTGAAGGAGGCAAAAGGACCTAGTTACTCTACAATGTTTCCTGACTGACATGTACTGATCCATCTCACTAAAGGCAGAATTCTATACTAGCTGCTTATTTGCCCCTCCTCTGAATTTCTACCACTATTGTCCTAGTTATTATTCTCATCTTTATCACCTCATGCTTTCTTTTTTTTAAACCTCTTAGGTAATCTTCCTGATTTATCCCTTTTTCAAATCTTCTGGCATAATTTTGTTGTTGTTCAGTCTGACTGATCCCATTTGAGGTTTTCTTGGCAAAGTTACTCAAGTGATATGCCATTTCCTTCTCTAGCACCTCATTTTACAAATGAGGAAACTGAAGCAAAAGGGTTAAGTGTACTTGCCCATGGTCACACAGCTAGTGTCTGACGCCAGATTTGAACTCAGGAAAATGAGTCTTTTTGACTCTAGTACTCTATCCACTGTACTACCCCAGTATAATATCCCTCTGTTAAATTTCTGAGCCACTCCCCTAAGAAATAGTATAAAGGCCATTAATCTTGAAATGGGAAGGTCTTGATTCAAGTCCTAGCTCTGATATCAACTTACTTGAGTGACTTTGGGCAAATTATTTAACTTCTCTAGCCTCAGTTCTTTCATCTGTAAAATGAGAGTGATAATTCCTATCTACCACAAAATGCCTGGTGTAAGGAAAATCTTAAAGGACTATATCTTTGTGAATTTTAATCATAACATCCCCTTGTTCCTATATTCTCCCTTTAATGTTCTCTCCTGTACCAGGTCGTCTCATCTACTCCTTTTTAAAAATTTTTTTTATTAAAGTTTTTTATTTGTATAACATATGTATGGGTAGTTCCCCAGCATTGATCTTTACAAAGCTTTCTATTACAAATTTTACCCCCAGTCCCCTTCCCTCCCCTAGATGGCAGGAAGTCCACTACACATTAATAATGTTGAAATACTTGACAAGTTATGCAAGAAAAATCCTATCTACAAGAAAAAAAAAAAGAAAATCAGAGAAAGGCAACACAATGCAAGCAAATATCAATAGAGATCATGAAAATGTTATGTTGTGGTCCATATTTCATATCCCTGTCTCTGGGTGTATATGGTTTTCTTCAATGAACAATTGGAGCTGGTTTCAGACAATTCTTTGTTGCAGAGAGCCATGTCCATAAGAATTGATCATCATGTAATACTGTTGTTGCTGTGTATGATGATCTCCTGATTTTGCTCGTTTCACTCAGCATCAGTTCATGCAAGTCTCCCCAGGCCTCTGTGAAATCGTCCTGCTGGTCGTTTCTTACAGAGCAATAATATTCCATAACATTCATATACCATAATTTATTCAGCCACTCGGGCATCCCTTCAGTTTCCAGTTTCTAGCCACCACAAAAAGGGCTGCCACAAACATTCTTGCACAGGTGGGTTCCTTTCCCTCCTCTAAGATCTCTTTGGGATATAGGCCCAGTAGAAACACTGCTGGGTCAAAGGGTATGCACAGTTTGATAACTTTTTGAGCATAACTCCAAATTACTCTCCAGAATGGTTGGATCTGTTCACAGTTCCACCAACAATGTATTAGTGTCCCAGTTTTCCCACATCCATCGTTATCTTTTCCTGTCATTTTAGCCAATCTGACAGGTGTGTAATGGTACATCAGAGTTATCTTAATTTGCATTTCTCTGATCAATAGTGATTTGGAGCAACTTTTCATATGACTGGAGATGGTTTTAATTTCATCATCTTAAAATTGTCTGTTCATATCCCTTGACCACTTATCTATTGAAGAGTGCTTTGAATTCTTATATATATATGAGACAATTCTCTATATATTTTAGAAATGAGGCCTTTATCAGAACCCTTAAATGTAAAGATGATTTCCCAATTTGATGCTTCCCTCCTAATCTTGTCTGCATTAGTTTTATTTGTACAGAAACTTTTTAATGTAATATAATCAAAATTATCTATCTTGTGTTCAATTAAGAGTTCCAGATCTTCTTTGTACATAAATTTATTCCATCTCCACAGGTCTGAGAGGTAAACTATACTACGTTCCTCTAATTTGCTTACAATATCACTCTTTATTTCTAGATCATGAACCCATTTAGATCTTATCTTGGTATGTGGTGTTAGGTATGGGTCAAGCCCTAATTTCTTCCACACTAGTTTCCAATTTTGCCAGCAGTTTTTGCCCAATAGTGAGTACTTATCTCAAAAGCTGGGGTCTTTGGTTTTATCAATACTAAATTGTTAAGGTTATTTCCTAGATTGTCCTGATAACCTATCCTGTGCCACTGATCGACTGCTCTATTTCTCAGCCAGTACCAAATGGTTTTGACGACCGCTGCTTTGTAATATAGTTTTAGATCTGGTATAGCAAAGCCACCTTCATCTGCCTTTTTTTTTCATTAATCCCCTTGAAATCCTTGATGTTTTGTTCTTCCAAATGAACTTTGCTACTATTTTTTTCTAGATCTGTAAAATAATTTCTTGGGAGTTTGATTGGTATGGCACTAAATAAGTAGATTAGTTTGGGTAGTATTGTCATTTTTATTATATTCGCTCTGCCTACCCATGAGCACTTAATGTTTTTCCAATTGATTAGGTCTGATTTTATTTGAGTGCAAAGTGTTTTGTAATTTAGTTTGTATAGTTTCTGATTTTTCCTTGGCAGATAGATTCCCAAATATTTTATCCTATCATCTGTTATTTGGAATGGAATTTCTTTTTGTATCTCTTGCTGCTGAACTTTGTTGGTAATATATAAAAATGCTGATGATTTATGTGGATTAACTTTGAATCCTGCAACTTGGCTAAAGTTGTGAATTGCTTCTAGTAGTTTTTAGTATTGATATTGCTACATTATCTATGGTATCCTTTAATAAAATATAGTTTCCTTCCTTATCTTTTTTGATTAGATCTATCTTGGCTTTTACTTGATCTGAGATAAGAATTGCTACCCCTGCTTTTTTTTGTTCACCTGAAGCATAATAGGTTCTGCTCCAGCCTTTTACCTTCATCCTATATGTGTCACTATGTTTTAGATGTGTTTCTTGTAGACAACATATTGTGGGATTCTGGTTTTTAATCCAGTCTGCTATCTGCTTCCGCTTTATGGGAGAGTTCATCCCATTCACTTTCACAGTTAGAATAACTAATTCTTTATTTCCTGCCAACTTATTTACCCAAGTTATGTTTTCCCCTTTTCTTTCCCCTTTTTCCCTTCCCCCCTCCTCAGTACTTTGCTTTTGATGACCCCCTCCCCCAAACAATCCTCCACCATTTAGATCCCCTCCCCCTGTTTTTACTCCTTTCCCCTGATTCTTCTATTTTCCCTTCTATTAGTTTATTCCTTTCTTTTCCTCCTTTCCCTCCCACTTCCCTCTAGCAATAGACAAGTTTCTATGTGAAATCAAGTGTCTGATATACACTTTTAGAGCCCAACCTGATGAGAGTAAGATTTACACAATGCTCATCTCCCAGTCTCATCTACTCTTAAGGCATGTTTTATGCTCTCCTTTCCACCCCATCCCTCTGAACTTCTCTAATTATGTCCTCATACCCTTGGTGTCACATTAATTAAATGATTTGTGAGATAATGTGCCAGGCCTGTCATTATTGTCCTAGGCCTGATACAATGTCAAAAAATACATACTTTTTGCTCCTTGAAGTTCTGATAATTTAATAAGGGAAGATTACAATCTATACATAAATAAATGCAAATTTCAGTTTAAATTTATGAGATTAGTAGAACTATATTATGAGATTAGAAACAAAACAAACCACAACAAAGGTATTAATAGCTAATAGTAGTAATTTACTAGCTATCCAAGTGATATTTGTGCTTTAAAAGGATCATTGAGGGCAACTAGATGAAACAGTAGATAGAACACCTGCCTGAAGTCAGGAGGACCTGAGTTCAAATCCAGCCTTACATACTTCCTAGACGTGTGACCCTGGGGAAGTCACTTAACTCCAATTGCCTCAAAAACAACAACAACAAACACACAAAAGGCAATAATTGCCTTTTTGTATTTTTAATTTATATCCTACTTGCTTTTTAAGAAAGGAGTTTAAGGCAGGAGTGAATCTCTAATTATAAAATTTCAGATAATGGGGCAGGGCAGGGAAGGATACCTTTTTGAGTGAGAGTATTTCGAGCCTCTAAAACAACATTATTTAGGTGGTCTTTTTTTTAACCTACTCCTAAGGCTAACACTGTTGATAGTCTGGAAGTTGTTTATGAAAAAATTGCTTTGGTGCCTTTCAGAATATTCTCTTCAAAACTCTTTTATAATTAAGAGGTTTTCCTGTTTTTATAGAAGGGAAGATTGTTTATAAAAGACCAATAAACTGTGTAAGTTCATGCAGCAGAATAGAAATAAAACCCTCTAAATCTTTGTGACATTCCTTTCTCTTGGACAGTGATTCCTTAACCAACAAAAATAGGAATGTTTCCTAGCTACTGTTGAGTATGGCCTAGTTATGCCATAAATGAAAATAATGAATAGGTTTTCTACCGAATTGAGTATTTATTCTATAAGCTGTCCCAGACTCCTTGTATGCATATTTCAAAAGCATTTTTATCTATAAACTCATGGTTTTCTCTTTTCTAAAGAGGGACCAGTCAAATTGGAGGGGAGGCAAGGGGAATAAGTGCTTTTAGTAGTACCTACTATGTGCCATATTCTAAGATGAACACATTTACAAATATTATCTTGTTTGGGAGATGTGTTATTATTATCTCCATTTTACAATTCAATAAACTAAAATATCTGAGACTCTATTTGAACTCAGTTTTTCTTTACTCTGAAGTTGCGCTCTATCCACTGAATTGTGTCCAACTCATTTGGGGTTTTCTTGGCAATGGTTTCTCCAGCTCCTCATTTTACAGATGAAGAAATTGATTATAAGGGTTAAGTGATTTGTTCAGGGTCCCACAGCTAGTATGTACTTGAGGCCAGATTTGAACTGAGGAAAATATATGTTCCTGACTCCAAGCTTAATCCTCTCTCCACCATGTTAACTTTTTTTTTTAACAGCCACAAAGCCTTTTAGCTATCCTTGAATTACTGGCTGGGGGATGATCAGTGAAATGATTAAATAATATAATGTAAAGAATAGCTGTAATTCATACTTCAAATTTTTGGTTCCAGGCATTTTGCTGAATAACTTTTTACCTGTGAAGTATTTCATAGCTCTTAAATCAAATCATGCACATTTTTCTAATGGAACTCTTCACTACCCAAGAGTGTAATTTTTTTGCACTTCCATTCCTTTTGTTTTTGATAATGCATTAAAACAATTAAAATATCTATTTCATTTTCATTTGCTTATTATGGAATTATGCCAGTGTTTTATATTCTATTTAATATTGCATATAGATTTAAAGAAAAATAGAATAATTATAAGACAGAAAGCAGAAATTAAAAAAAAAACAATGATGACCATATATATTCTGGGAGACAGGCTATTTAGCCAAGCATTTTACTTCTCTAAGTCTTAATTTTCTCATCTATCAAAAGATGGTTGGAACCTTAATAATCTTATCTTCTAGGTTTAACACAGTTTTGATTAGTCTAGGCTTTGTTATTGTCATTAAAATTTAATTCAACAAACATTTGTTAAATGAAAACTGTGTATAATATATTGTGGTAGGTCTTGGGGAGGGTACAAAGTTTGGATAAAAAAGGACCATGTAGACCAGCAAGATGATTTCAGAGAGACCTGGAGAGACTTACATGAACTGATGCTGAGTGAAATGAGCAGAACCAGTAGATCATTATACACGGCAACAACAGTACTATATCACGATTAATTCTGATGGACATGGCTCTCTTCAACAATGATATGTTTCAAACCACCTCCAATTGTTCACTGAAGAAAGCCATATACACCCAGAGAGAGGGATGCGAAATGTGGACCACAACATAACATTCTCATACTCCTTGATTGATGTTTGCTTACATTGTGTTTCCTTTATCTGATATATCATTTGTGTAGATAAGATTTTTCTTGCACAACAATGATAAGTTTGGAAATATGTATACATATATTCGATTTGCCAATATTTTAACATAATTAACAGGTAGTGGATATCCTGCCATCTAGGGGAGGGGTGGGGAAGTTGGGGGGAAAAATTTCTAACGGAAAGCTATGTAAGTGTTATTGTTGAAGAATTACCCACACATATGTTATGCAAATAAAATAAAATTTAAAAAAAAAGGACCATTTAACTCAATTCATTTAAGTGTATACTTTGTCAGCCATACTGTACTATACTGTACATACTTTGTACATGCTGTACAAAGAAAGAAAATGAAAAAGCCCCTGCCCTCGAAGAGTTTCATGTTCATTTGGAGGTTTAAGCCCAATAAAGTAATAAGATATAAACAAAAATAGCTGTGATATATAATTATGCATAACAACATGCATCCAGGTATAATGGAAAGTGCTGGAATTGGATTCCCAAAGACCTGGATTCAAATCCTGGTTCTATGAATTATATCTCTATGATTTTGGGAGAGTTACAGCCTCTCTGGATCATGGTTAACTCTACTTTAAAATAAGAGAAGAATTGTAGATTATCTCTAAGATCTCTTCCAACTTTAAAACTGCTATGGTTATAGTTACATTAGAAAGATAGAAAACAAAGTGCTATGTGAGGCCATAGAGTAAAGGACATTATTGAAATGGGATTGGACCAAAAATGTCTTCTTGGAAAACATGGTGTTTGCCATTGGATTATAAGGATAAAAATTTACTAGGTTAAAAAAAGCAAGGGAGGACGTTCTAGGCAAAGGGAATAATATGAGTAAAGGCATATAGTTGAGAGTATAGTATTCTTTTTTCCTGACTTTTAATAATATTTTGTTTTCCCCCAGTTACATGTAAAGAAAAAATTTAACACTTATTTTGTAACAATTTTGACTTCTAAATTCTCTCTCACCCTCTCTTATCTTCCCAAAATAGTAAAAAAAAATAATATATGTTATATATGGTCAATCGTGCAAAACATAGTACCATATTAGTCATATTGTGAAAGAAGACACAGATCCACAGGGTGAAAAACCCACAGAAATTTATGGAAAGTGAAAAACAGTATGCTTTGATTTGCATTCAGACTCTATCAACTCCTTCTCTGAAAGTGGGTAGCATTTTTCATCATGAAACCTTTGAAATTGTCTTGGATCATTGAATTGCTGAGAATAGATAAATCATTCACAGTTGATCATTGTATAGCATTGCTGCTACTATGTAAAATGGTCTCCTGGTTCTGTTCACTTCACTTTGTATCCATTCATATAAATCTTTTCTGCTTAGTCTAAAATCAGCCCTGTCCTCATTTTTCAAAGCTCAGTTTAATATTCTATTATAATCATATACCACAACTTGTTCAGCCATTCCCCAGCTGATGGGTAATTGATTTCCCTCATTTTCCAATTCTTTGCCAAGAGTGTAAGTTCTGCAGAAAGACAGTATGAATATATTTTTGAAACCTTGACAAATAATGGTAAGGCTATAAAGCAGAGTGTCAAGCAGATTGTGGTTGGTCATGAATTCCAGGCTAAGAAAGTTCAACTTTACTTGATAGGCAGTATGGAGTCAATAAAGATTTTATCCTCAAAATACTCAAAGCATATTTTAATGCTGGTATTCTTCCAGTGATATTATATAGCTAGAATTAATAAAATACTATTATATTCAAAGAATCAAAATTGTTAATGATCCAAAGGATAATGGAGAGACAGTGTTTAAACCATCTTTGTTGTTATTTAGTCATTTCAGTCATGTTCAATTCTTCCTGATCCCATTTGGGGTTTTCTTGGCAAATATACTGTAATGATTTGTCCTTCCCTTTTGCAGAGCCTCATTTTACAGATGAGGAAACTGAAACAAAAGAGATTAAGTGCTTTTATCTCATCTGTTAATTTGCTAGGCATTAATATCTGTATTTTCTGTTGAATATAAAAAGGCCAATAACAAACACCACAGCATTTCTGGAAACCTCCTTTTAGTTTTACTGTTAGCACTTTTAAATTTTATCAATTTATAAGTTTAATTTTATTAAATTTAATCATCTTTTTTTGGTCAATCAATTACTTTAGAATCCAGTTAACAATTAACATCTAACACACAACTTTCCATTTTATTCATAAAGATATCATTAAATATGTTAAATGTTTTTTGAAGTACAGGCAAAGTTCACTATTTATTATTTGATGTAAAAGACTAATAAACCTGTTAGAAATGCAAATGTCATGACTGACTTTTGATGAACTCATATTACCTTTGAATAATCAAAATTTCTTTTATAAGTAATCACAACACAATACAATAATGCTGGATCTCTCTCTCTCTGTCTCTCTGTCTCTGTCTGCCTCTCTGTCTCTCTCTGTGTCTCTGTGTTTCTCTGTCTGTCTCTGTCTCTGTCTTTCTGTCTCTCTCTGTCTCTCTGTCTCTCTGTCTCTGTCTCTCTTTGCTGGGGCACTCACTGGTCTGATAGTAATACTTATCAATATGATTTTTTTTCTGACCTTCCATGGTTCACCCCTCCTTAGGTAATCTGATGGCATTCCTTCTTCCAGGGGTTACCATATTAGTGGATCTTAGTGAGGGTATTCAATAGACTTTGGCATTAATTGTACCTCAGAACTCTTAAAATCAAACAATCCATTAATCTCAGCCTCCTCCAGTATCAGGGATTTTAGGTTTATGCTTGGTTTAATAAACCTGCCTAGAATTTTGCTGAAAATTAAAGTCAAATTTTCTATGAAAAAATTAGAAAAACTTGTTTTTTCCCTTTTAAAAATTGTGTCATCTCCAAACATGTAAACTCTTTTGTCCTTCATCATGTTTCAAAGATCACTGATTCAATAATCACAGCTCTAAATTCATCTAGTACTCATTCTGTAGTAATCTTTCTTGCAGGTCATTCACTTAGTTTGCCTAAAGCATTTAGGGGTCATAACTATTCTCTCTCTCTAATTCCCTAAAACAATCTTTAGAATTACTTGTCCTCTGGTTTCCCTTCATGCACTCTGTTCACAGATTTGCAGTGCCCTCGGAGAAAAGATTAGCTCTCCCTCTTTTCCTTGGCTCACTAGAATTCCATTGCTGACAAGCACATCTATATCATTTTGATACAAACAATCAAATAAAAACTCGAATCTTTCCCAAATAGGGAAAAATAAAACACTTCCAATTCCCTGCAGAGATGGACTGGCACCTATTTCTCAGCCATATAGACAATACCCTAGATCTGTTTGTCAGCTGTGTCACTTGTTGAGAGAATTGTTTTAATTCTGATGGTTATAGCAGGCCTCCCAAAGCATACTGTCATATGTGAGGCAGTGGGCCCAATTAATATTTACCTCATTGAAATTCAGTTTTTCTGACTTGTTGCAATCATAAGCATGAAGCTCTGGGGGCTTGATGTTCACTTACTTTGAAATATGCAGCTTATTTATTATTGCTTTTCTTCTCCCTCCCTTAATTTCCACCTTCTGTTAAAATAATTTCAGGGGTTGTATTCATGCATGGATTCTAAATAATATATACTTTGCAAAGTTTTTTTAATCCCCATTTTTTGTGGAGAATGGTTCTTTCACCTCACTGAAGCTGTCCATTCCATTGGGATTCTCAGTTTTTTGTATTAATAACTTTTTTGCTATAAATAACCAATTTAGTTCTGCATATGAGAATGATTATCACTAATGATAATCATTAATGCAGAAGGGGAAATGCACTCATATACAATACATGTCCTCAAGCAGAAAGCTGTTCCTACACAAATGTGAGATTGAGGTCCCTGCTTTAGACATTGTGGATGAGAGATGGAAAGTGCATAATAAATAATGAGGAAGCAACACTAACTGGGAAGGAAAAAAACAAGCATTTGTCTGTTAAAAATAATTCCCAATTATATAGCATTTTATATTTCTAGCCAATAACCTCATGATACCATTCTACAGCAAGCCCTTATCATCTCATGCCTTGATTCCTTCAGTAATCTGCTGGTAGGTTTGCCGGTCTCAAGTCTTTCCTGACTCCATTCCATCCTACATTCAGCTTCTGAAATTATTTTCCAAAAATTCAAATCTGTCAATGTCATCCCCTACTCCCATCCCAAACAATAAACACCAATGGTTTCCTATTGCCTCCAAAAGCAAAATCAAAATGTTGTTTGGCATTCAAAGCCCTTCATAACCTTGCCCTAACATACTCTTCAATCCAGTTTCATTGGCCTCCTGGCTGTTCCAAGAACAAAATAATCTATTTCTCCAACAATACATCCAATATGGCACCCTCTCAATAACATTACTTCCCAACATGACTTCACTAGAGGAATTCTTTCTGACTGTCCCCCATTCCTAGAGTATTCTCCCTTCCCTGCTCTGACCACTGAGCTCCTGGAATTTCTTTAATTTCCAACTAAAATCCGAGCTTCTACAGGAAGTCTTATGTAATTCTAGTGCCTTCCCTCTATTAATTATTTGTAATTTATCCTGAATACTACTTTGTATATCCTGTTTTGTACATATTTGCATGTTGTCTTTTTCATTAGATTGTTAACTCCTTGAGGGCAGACACTGACTTTTCCCTCCTTTTATATCCCCATCTCTTAGCACAAGGTGTCCCACATAGTAGACATAGTCATGAGTTTAAGTTGGGGCCTCTGATTCATAATAGGTTTTGTGACTGGGAACTGAGCCCTTAATCCTTCAGGGATCTAGGCAACTCTAAGACAATACATTGTAGCTTTGCACAGTGCTACATAGTAAGTCTTTAATAAACCCTTGCTGACAACCTACACTGGTAGAAGTAGTTTCCTCATGTAGGTTCCTATATCAATGAAATCATGGGTCCTTTCCCTATTCTTATCTCTAACATCATGAGTTAAGGAGCACAAATATTTTCATTTCATATATAAATTACAACTAATTATTATTATTTTCTTGATCCAGCTCTGTAATTTCATTTATGTGAAAAATTCCTGGTACAGAAATTCCTTCTGCTAATATAAATTGCCAACTTGTTTATAAGGAGAGTTGTCTGGGATGCTGAGAGGTTAACAGAACTTCATTTCAAGTCTGTCTGATTCCAATATCAACATTCCATCCACTATGATACCCTCTCAATAACATTGTTGCCCAACATGATGACTTCACAATACCTATCAGTGCCTCTTTTTACTTAAAAATGCTTTCATTCCCAAATACTTTTATGAATTTGTGATCTCATTAATAAGTGTAATCCCCCTAGCAAAGCAGATAACAAACCATTTATGTCTTCTCATCTTGAGACTTTTCCACCTGTAATAAATTCTTCATAAGGGGTTCACCCAATGCCAGAGCTTCCTGGAATACTCATTATGACATGGATTCCAATGAAGCATATGGACTGTCCATCTTTTATCAGTCACTTTCAACTCCTAATTCTTTTTTCTTATTCATACTCATATTTTTGCAATCCTGTATTATTAAAATGATGCAATCTACTTATACAATGGTCATGTATCTCTCTATTACCCTTTGTGTGAGCTACAGTTTTGATTCTTTGCAAGTTGTAGTATTCTAAAATTGGCAATCTTATAAAATCTGTAGAAGAATATTGTTTATATAAATATAGGTTTCTGTTTCACAGAGAAATTGGATGGTATTTTAAAACAGTATACAATTTCTCAAATGAAAGTTATTTGAATCTTTTTCTTGGTACCAAACATAATTAATGTTAGATTTTAATGTCTATCCAAGATACATGTAATTCTGGAGCCCTATTAGACTGTTCATTCACATGGTTATCATAGACCAGATGATAGGTATTCATCATTATCTGCTTGATTTTTCTTGTGTACATAGTTGGTTTAGTTTCAGGAGCCACAGGAGTTTATGGGGAGGGGAGCACATTTTTTTTTTGCTATCCTGTGCTCTTTCTCCACCATTTATTAAGAAATGATTTCTTAAATGAAGGATTTTATATTAAACTAGTGATCACACCAGAAAAAAGTAACAAATAGACCATGAATAAAATTTGAAAATCTAAAGTCAGTTTATTCATTTTTATCTCATTCATTTATCTCATTCATATAATTCTTCTCTTCCTATCTGGAAAGACATGTATCATTAAGAAAAGGTTTTATAAGAAAGAGGGGGGAAAAGCAATTATACAAAATAAAAAAAAAGTTTACCATGCTTGACAGTATTATATGACAGCATTTCATATCTGTAGTCCTTCATCTTCACATTGAAGAGATAGCTATTTTTTTTAACTCTTCTCTGGGACAGTCCTGGTCATTTTAATCATGAAATGTTTGATAAATTTGCTGTGATTTTTATTTATAATGTGGAAGCTATTTTGCATATTTTTTTCTGCTTCTGATCACTTTATGTGTGTCTGCAACATTCTATGAGTTTTTCATAGTAATCATATCTTGTGGCACAGTAATATTCCATTGCCTTCATGTACAAAATTTTGTTTAGTCATTCTTCAACCAATGGGTAACTTCCTAGTTTCAAATTCCATGATACTACAAAAAGTGCTGCTATAAATTATGTCTGTCTTTCTCTCTATGTGTGTGCACAACACACACACACATAAAATTTACATATATACATGCATATACATACATAATATTGTTCTTCATTTTTTTAAATTTTTTATAAATTTTATTTTTTAATTTTAGTTGCATAACATATGTGTGGGTAATTCTTCAACAATAACCCTTACATAGCTTTTCGTTACAAATTTTTCCCCCAACTCCCCACCCCTCCCCTAGATGGCAGGATATCCACTACATGTTAATTATGTTAAAATATTGGCAAATCGAATATATGTATACATATTTCCAAACTTATCATTGTTGTGCAAGAAAAATCTTATCTACACAAATGATATATCAGATAAAGGAAACACAATGTAAGCAAAAATCAATCAAGGAGTATGAGAATGTTATGTTGTGGTCCACATTTCACATCCCTCTCTCTCTGGGTGTATATGGCTTTCTTCAGTGAACAATTGGAGGTGGTTTGAAACATTTCATTGTTGAAGAGAGCCATGTCCATCAGAATTGATCGTCATATAGTACTGTTGTTGCCGTGTATAATGATCTCCTGGTTCTGCTCATTTCACTCAGCATCAGTTCATGTAAGTCTCTCCAGGCCTCTCTGAAATCATCTTGCTGGCCATTTCTTACAGAACAATAATATTCCATAACATTCATATACCATAATTTATTCAGCCATTCTCCAATTGAAGGGCATCTATTCAATTTCCAGTTTCTAGCCACTACAAAAAGGGCTGCCACAAACATTCTTGCACATGTGGGGCCCTTTCCTTCCTTTATGATTTTTTTGGCATATAAGCCCAATAGAAATGCTGCTGGGTCAAAGGGTATGCACAGTTTGATAACTTTTTGAGCATAGCTCCAAATTGTTCTCCAGAATGGCTGTATCTGTTCACAGCTCCACCAACAATGCATCAGTGTCCCAGCTCTCCCACATCCCCTCCAACATTCATCATTAACTTTTCCTGTCATTTTAGCCAATCTGACAGGTGTGTAGTGGCACCTCAGGGTTGTCTTGATTTGCATTTCTCTGATCAATAGTGATTTGGAGCAACTTTTCATATGACTATAAATAGTTTTAATTTCATCCTCTGAAAATTGTCTGTTCATATCCTTTGACCATTTATTGATTGGAGAATGGCTTGAATTTTTATAAATATGAGACAATTCTCTATATATTTTAGAGATGAGACCTTTTGTTCTTCATTTTTTTAATTTAATTTTAATTTAATTTTAATTTATTTTTTAAATTTTATTTGCAAAACATATGTGTGGGTAATTCTTCAACATTAACCCTTACATAGCTTTCTGTTACAAATTT